>VZRS01007042.1:124142-185278 GCA_013398055.1 Ifrita kowaldi
CAAAATCTGCAAGATGTTGGCAATATGAAAAAAAAAAAAAAAAAAAAAAGAAACCTCAACTAATTAATTCACCCAGATGCTGCAGTGCAGATTACCTAGGATCATCTGGGAGAAAGAATTCTGCGCAGTATAAAGCAGAACAGTGCTAATGAAATGAGTTTGCGCTGTGTTTGTTTTATTTTAATTTCCAGCTACTCAGATTAAACAAAAGAACAACCCCAAAACACCCATCATAGCGGGCTAGTTTTTCTGCAAACACCATAGTGGTCTAACTGTGTCTGTGTGTCCATAAGGGACAGCACTGGAAGGTTATGGCACAGCCAAGAGCCCAGGAGAGCCAAGAGCCTGATGTGCATGGCTGTCACCTGGGATGGGGGAGCCACACGTTCAAGGCTCGCATTAAACCAGAGAGGGAGAAAATCTGGGCTGCCTTTCCCACATTCCATATACATGGTCTCACCACCTGGCTATTCATCATCCCTGCCCAGCTCTTCTCCAGAGCAATTTATTCTTGCAAATGCTTATGCACTGTTTCAAGGTGGAATGAAGTCAGTTTCGGAAAGTTTTTCCTCATTTCTCAAAAAAGTTTATTTCCCATCCAAAACAGGCATCCATGAACAGCAAGGGAGGACATTCTATCCATGTGTCCCCCACCATGCACAGAAGTCGTAGCAGCATCCCACAATTTATAAACAGATTAAAAATAGCAAAAAAGTACATTATTTAAAATAGGTATTATCAAAACAATCAAACAAAAAAATCCTCCATTTTGGATTATCTCTAAAAGCTTATTTGTAGCTGCATCACCTCAGCTGGGCCCTCTTTCTAAGCCCTTTGCAGTTTTCCATCAATATTACAGCAGTCTCTTCCTCTTGTTTTCAAGTGTCTCCAACCAACATTTAGTTCCTCATTGCCACAAATCTCACCAAAACAGCATGCCATCTACACAAGACCAAAACAAAATTCCGTTTTTATTTTCCCACTACACTTGCAGGAAAGGGATGTTTCTGAACAGCTTCTGTGCAGTCTTCTAAAGCCAGTATTTTTAATTAGGCTTCTCTGTCTTGCCCAACATTCCATGCCTCCGTTTTGCTCGGCTGAGGTGGGCCGAGAGCAGCTCTCTCTGTAGCTGTTTCAGTAAATGAGAACACTAGAGTTTGCAGTATCTGGGCAGGTCAGCATATGGTCAGAAATGAGTTTCACAGCAGGCTGTTTTCCCCACCAGGGGATCTTAATGGCAAGAAGATAGAAAATCCCTATGAAGGGATGCAGAATCTTGTGCTGGGAAAGCAGGAGGCTGCACTTGGAAGTGGCTGTCAGTACAAGCTTCACGCTATTTCCCTATCAAATAATGTCTCGTCCCCTCCTACGAACAGCCTTTCCATAAACCTTTTAATTTTATCTCCCGTATTAGGCATAAATGGGGTGAGCTCTGACTCGGTGAACTGAAAATGTAATGGGCTTGTCTCATCCGTTTATGGCCAAGTTTCATTCAATTATTATTGCAGAAAAGAATAGGATAGAGTTGAATCGAGTTACGCTAATAGATAATAAATGTAAACATAACTCCCGAGTGCCATTTACTAACTTTAAAGACTACTCCTATAGCAATCAACTTTATAAGGCTCCTGACAGAATCATAATGGTGATAAAACACATGGAAGCATAAGACTATTTAAACTCTTAACAAAGCCATGATAATATTAACAGTAAATGAGCAACTCCCATAAAATATCATTTAATAATCACGCCCTGATAAGATTTAAAGTACGTATCGCCATTGTTATATGAAAAAAACATTAGAGGGTTTTTTCTTTAACACATGTAGCAACCTAACAGGTTTTAATTACCACACCTACTTCAGTGACGAGCTGTTCCACTCAAACACCCAAACATAATATTTACAACGTTGTGTGGTTGTTAAGGATCTTGATGATTGATGGAACCCATTGTGTTGCCATCTTAATAACAACAAATGCAAGTGATTACCAACACGGAAGAGAGAATCTGTGTTTTTATTTTACAACAAAAGGCTGTCCTATAGGGACTTCTTTTCAACGTAAACTCACAAACCTGTGCACATGTGAACGCGCTTTAGAGCTTGGCACGGGAGTTGAAAACAAAGCCTCTGCTGCTTTAAGGACAATGCATTTTTTTTGTATTAGCTTAAGAGAACATGAAAGCTGTCAAAAGAGCTGGTACAGTTTTTCACAACCCTGCAGAATTCATCTTGACCACAAGGATATATCTGAAAACTGCATCAGAAAGATAGCACAGATCTTGTTTCCAAAAAAAAAAAAAGAAAGCAATTGAGTCATTGAGTCAAATAGGAATACAATACATTTCCTGGCATTGCTACTGAATATTTATATCAGTGACGAATGAGACTACAAACGAAATATCTTAACATGAAGCTTTGCCTTGTTAACTGCATGATATGCCAAAACACCACCTACTGTAAATCACACGGTTTAAGACCAGTATTTCTTGTTTGAACATGCTACTTGTTCAGCAGAATCACTTGTGTGAACAAGCATACATTAACGTACACTAACTAGAGCAGTTTCACTATCCAACTGATAAAGTATAATTTAACAACCTCATTATCAGCATTGTAATTTTCAGACTGCTGAAATACCATATTCGTTGCAAACATTATATGGTTGAAACCCTTTAACAACATTGCCCGTTTGACACTTCTGTCAGATAAAATGCAGATAGGCATTTGTGCATTGATGAACATGCTTTTAATCCTATAAAGGAACTTTCTCTGTCAAATTATAAGCATTTCAACACTTGATTTATGAACGCCATAATTAAAATCCTTATGCCTTAAAGAAAAACAAACTCTTCATTATATCAACAGCTTTCTTTCACATTTTAATCTTTTTATATTTGGAGTTTGCTTTCATGTGCTGCTATTAGCTATCAGCTCAGCATGTCATTTCCGGCTGTCAAAACCAAAAAAAGAATATTTCTCTTTATAACCACGTCAAATCAAAGTCTAGGTAAGCACCCAAAGGGATCAATGTTTATTTAATGCTTCCACAAAGCATTTGTGGGGGAAAAAAAAAATCTGTTAATTTAACAGGTGGAGGACGAGCATCACACAATTCAGTGCTTCCCATTTCTAAGAAGGCCAGAAATGCTGTAAACTCTGCCAAAATATTTCTTTTCCTCCTATGAACTGTCAGAACCAAGAGTTTGGGGAGATACAATTCAGAAAAAAAAAAAATCTGCATCTGTGTAGTGATTCTGGTCCAATTTAAATTTTAGACAGAATCTCTAGAAGGGAGAGAGACTCCTATTTTATCTGAACAAATTAATGCATATCATTCATTCCTTCTTACAGCACCCATCAGCAGAGCAGCAGCAGATTTCAGCTTTCTAAACTAAATGTAATTCAAAATTACACACAATTTACACCAAAACTACCATAACTGGAAATGATGCATGTTACACATTAGCAACCCTTCTCTAATCTCTGTCCCTAAATCCCAGAAAAGAACAATTCATTTACAAGCTAAGCAAGTAATCTTGAATCAAATTCTGAAGCTTGTCAAAACCAGGATTCTCTGAACTATTCAATAAGAAACTAATTTCAAAAGAGGCAAGTCCCGAATTGGTCTTTGCTGCTGAAGTCCAGGTCCCTTTCACCTAGCTTTATAACAAATTGGTTTTGAAGTGTTACAAACACCTTGAAAAAGAAATTAAAACAAATAATGGCAGAAGAAGGTACCCCTGATGGGACTCTGCTGACTCTAGAGGATTATCTGACTTTTTGGCCACTAACTCCAAAACGAAAAAAGTTCCTGAACTCACGACTACATGAAGCTGAAAAGCTTATTGTGTAAAACATCCAGAGAAAATACTATTCCTGCAGATAATGAAGACAACTGAATGAAATCACATTACTACTGCTCAGCGGAGAGGTTGAAAATTCACTCCTCAAATATCATCTCTAAAAACATAACAGCTGAATTTTGTCATCCTTCTAACAAGCCGCTGTAATGCTCGACCGGGATAAAACAGATCATGCTGCCCTCTTGTGCTAGACGTGCACAGAAACCAACCCCTTCACTACTGCAAGTGACATGTGAAGAGCAATATATAAAGCATTCACTGTGAAATAGAACACATCCACATCTTCCTGCTTTACAGATAGTTTGACACTCCCATCATTCCCTTACTGGGATATGGGTAGAAGAGCAAAGGGAGTTTCCAGAGAGCCAAATTCTACACTCAAAAAAAGAAGTTTTGTGAACAAATGCAGACAAGTCAGATGTGATAAAACCCAAAATACTAACACTTCAACTACCCATCAAGCTTTCACGAGAGCTGTGTAAGTGATGCAGTAGAGATATCTGCTGATAAATTTGAATTTCAGTCATAAATAAATGGCAATTTTTTCTGAATGCTGGCTAAGACAATACACTTTGGTCAGCTAGGATTATCAGCTCAGTAGGGTTAGGCTAAATGCTTAAGAAAGAAAGAGACAGTCATTTATTAATAAGGCTCTTCCAATGCAAAATACCCAGTAATGTTTAACTATTTTTCGACCTATGCCAAATTACAGAAAGGTGAAATCTGTGTACATACAAATATTTTTGGCTGGGAAGGAAGAAAAGAGAGGGGTCCTTATATTCCTTTTCTCTCTCTGCTGTGTAATCCAGGTTCCAAAAATACACTGACATTCTTCTATCATCTGGGTAAGATGCTGGTTACTATTCCCTTTACAACCTTCCCCTCCCTATATATTGCTAATGGAATCTGTAAAGAGAGATCTTGGGCTCATGCCTAAACTGATTCATGAAGCATAGTTTTTTTACAAGTAAGTCATCTCATTTATTCACCAACACTGACTGGATCTACACTGATGGGAGCTGACAGACATGTCATGATTCACCACGTATTTCCATTTCCTAATGTCGACTCCCTGATGCTCCTCGGTACTCTGCTTCCCCAATAAGAACTACCAAGAGCTTGGGATGTCTATTTATTTAAGTGTCCTTCCTCGACTCTGGAACACAGATCACCATGTGTTCAAAATACTAGCCATGGCATTTTTTAATTGCTGATTATTTTTTGATAAATAAAACAGCAAAATTCAGTTCAGCTTTGCTTCTGCTGAGGTCTTAGAGACTTCACACAAATACTGAGAACATGCTGGATGCTTAAATGACAGATGTGACGTTGCAGTATCAACTTTGCTAATATAGGATATGATAACTAATAGTTTGGCTTAGCTATTACAATCACAACCCTAGAAAAAGGTGCATTTAATAATTTCAATTTATTTTTAGTATGTCTTTCATAGGCATATTAAAAAAAAGATAGGGAAAAAAACAAAAAAAAATACATCCCACCTAAATGCAAGAAATATCATGTGAAGGCATGTGAAGTTCTAAAACAGAAACCCATGTAAATCAGACAATGAAATACAGATGTTACAAACAGGATTTCAGAACTGCTAAATGCTGCAATTCTGAACAAGAACATTGTCTCATGTGCCATCTTTTCTTTTTTCTTTATTCCTTTTTCAAATGATGTAGAGATCAGAACAGCAGTACTTCTGCATGCTACCATGACCAAAAGAAAGATGAAGGGAAAGAAATAAATGCATCCTGGAAGTTAATCTTCTATTATAAAGTATCTGTTAATAGAAACACACATCTAAGTCACAACAGTGTGTGAATACCAGCGACAGGCAGATTTTATGAATGTCAGTTTTACAATGCACTCCTAATTAGAGCTTCGCAGTGTTACAAAGCAAACTGGTGTTACTCTACATCGTTGCTGTTTTCTCTTTAGTTCTGTTTGTTACTGTGAGCCAGGTTTATGGGCATTCTTACAAGATCATTATGTATTCCCTCAAAAACACAGCTACTGCATATGCTGCGCACACATACACAGGAGACAGAAGAGGAAAATCCCTGCCTGACACATCAGCACTAGGATTTCTCCTGATGTATGTGCTCTCACTAGCTCCCCACTAACCCATCTCTTGAGCTTCCCTTCTAATCCTTTGCAGTGGCCTTGAATTTACATTTCCACACACTCACCATACAAGTAGGCCAAGTAACACAGCCTAAACTTCTGCAGTTTCAGGGGTGTTTTTAAGATCAAATTGTACACATTTCATTCATCATATCATGGGCATGAACCTTTCCTCCACATGAGTACCTATTTCTTGAAAATATTACTAATTTCTCTGAAACAGTAAAGCCACCCCTATATATCCTTACAATTAAATGCCCCCCTGGTGCTATGAGAATGAGCCCATGTCCCGTTTTTTCCAAGGGAGTGAAGACCATCAGGTTTCTGTTTCTCACGTAAAAGAGAAACCTTTGGCTAATCAATCTGTATCACCCACTTTCCATGTCTCTTCACTCTGCTCCAGCTTCTCTCTCCTTTCTTTTGAAGAACATAAGGATGTGGATCACAGTTTTACAAAATGCATTCATACACATTCAGCATATGGGAGACACCCTGTGAAACTGCACCAGAACAGCAGTGCAAATACAGGCCAACACACAACACCAAAGCTACAGGTCATTCACTGTCCTGTAAGCTGCTTTTAAAGACAGTAAGAGGAACCATCAATAAGCAGTCTGAGTTTGAAACTGAAAAAGACTACACTGTTAAAGTGTTTAAGTAAAAATTTAAATTTAGAGAGTCTAAGTAAAAGAAGCAAAAGAATCCAACGCAAGTGCAAAAATACTATAAAATTCTAATTGTCCAGAAATGGTATAATTTGTGCAATCCAGGAGATACATTAAATATTGAGGGTTTTTTTTATACTAATAAACTTACCTATAGGATTTCTGTCAAAAAACAAGACAGGAGCTTTCAAAATGGATTGAAACATTTTGTTGTGCAAATTCTGACCAGAATTGACAAGAACTTGAAACACCAGAAGACTTCTTATTATGCCAAATAGTATTGTAGCCACTGTTAAACCTGAAATTAAAAACAAACAAACAAACAAACAAAAAACCTGAATAGAGCCTCCAAAAAGATACAGATCTTTCAGAAGAAAAAAAAATTAAAAATAAAACTGAACTAAAACCAAATTCTCTGGACTTCTGCATATAGCAAGAATCCAAATTTAGGCCTAGGGGGACTCAGATTGAGTGCAGAACACAGATACATTTGTCACTAGCTTCAGTTACTATCACAGAATCAATTTAATCAATTTCTCTTTTTCTGTTTGAAAGAATTGGTACATCATAGAAATGTAAGAAATGTCTGTTAACCCATGAGATAAATCTGTATTAAAACTTTCTGCCTAACAGCCTTACTAAAAAATTCATTTCACAGTCCCATGTGTAATTGTGGCTTGCAGAGGTCACTGTGAAGATTCAACACTTCCCAGCAGGTATTAAACAAGTAATATATACATGACTATTGAGAGACAACCTTGAATTACTCCCAATCAGCCCAAACCACTCATGTCATTCTTCCCCTTGTAAAACACACCAAATCATTTAAACTATGTGAATTTCTCCCACACTTTCTAAGATGCATTCCTTATGCCATGTGAAATAGAGTCCTTCTGGAGAACTGGTCTGCAGACTCTTTGCCTCTCTTCTGGGCACAACTCTGCTTACAAGACAAGGGTGCTACAGGGCAAAAAACTGACATAAATAATGAGATTGCTGTTGCTCTGTTTGCTGTGCATAATCTCCAGTGTGGCTGCACAAATTCCCTGTCAAAAAGGGTGAACAGTGAAGGTGTAAACCTTACATTTGGCAGAGCTTCCAGGCTCCATGTGATCTGCTTCAGAAAATCAGCATAGCTACCTCAGGTCTTGAGAACATGCTGAAGTTAGACCCCAACTATCAGCAGAAAACATTGCCTCTTCTAAGGGCAAGTTAAAATTGTACACAATTCAGGAAGAGCTATAGTAACAGTGGGAAAGAGGGAGGTTTTAAATTCTGTGACATGGTTAAGCTGTCCCATTCCTTCTGTATCCTCCCAGGGAGCAAGAAAAGGTATCATCACTATTTCATTTGTCTCTTTGCAGTTTATTGCTCACATTCTGTGAGGTGCTGTTTTTAAGAAAAAAAGATGGTGGCCGAGATGAGACTTTGTTCACCTTGTCCCAGCTGCTGCATTCCAGGTAGGAGAAGACAACTTTTCCAGGAGTAACTGCATATACCCAAGCAGGAAAGCTGGGCATGCAAAAAGGGAGCAGGAGAGGCACAGAGCAGGAGGCTGTGGCTGTGGCCCATTCCTAACAGCAGTCTGTGGGAGCAACAGGAGGAGAGGGACCACGTCCTGGGAACCCCACATTTCTGTACAACTTCACTCAGGCCTGGAAGCAGCTGGAAGCTGTTGGTATGACCCTCACAGAACGAAACACCTGAACAGACCTAATGGCTGGGGAGAAGGAGGAACAAGACATGCTTCCAAGTCCCTCACCTAGTCTGTCTCTGCTTTCCCTGTTCATGAGCTCAGAACCTCAGTATGAGAGAGACAAGGGCCCTTTGCATGCTCACCTTATAGAAGAGGTGTGGAACCAGTACCTCAGTTCTGGCCAACAGTGTTTCCTATTAACAGCAATTTTACTCTTCTAAATCTCTGTTTCATAGAAGCAACAAGGACTAAGAAAGAGCTACAGTGGTGGGGTTTTTTTGTTTTTCTAAACATTGAGAATCAGAAATAAAAACGTTAAATTATTTTATACTGTTTAAGAGATTATAGAAAAAGATAAGTTGGATTATAATGTATTTCATATAAAATGTACTACCTTTTTATAACTTTGCCAACTTCACTTACAATTTTGTGTAGCTAAGTCAATGTTGTCTCTTCAACCATTGCAAACATCTCTAAGTCATCTGAACATTTCAATATAAAGGTAACTTCTGTTGTTCTCCTATCTAGAGCAAAATATTCCTTAAATGATAAAATTTTCACAAATGTGGTTTAGGCTCTCTGGTCAGATAAAGTGAAATTTGCCACGTTTAATCATACTGTGCAGTCCACAGGAACAGCTCACGAAGTAAGACATTACACAGAGAAAATAAGAGCCAAGTTTATCTGGCTCCTAAATTGTTGCTTTCCAGGCCAAACACAATGTTTTCTGTCAACCACTTAGATCACGTGGATTCCAGAAACCAAACTGAACAAAAAATCCTGCACCTATTCTCTCACCCATGGAGCTGTTCCTGAATACATTCAATGCATATTCTTCTGGCATTCCACCTGTTTTCTCACACCAACCATTTACATCTCCATGAAGAAATTACCATGCCATACAAAACCGTACATCACTAGGAGTGTTAAATAGCAGAATCTGAGAGCATGCACATGATTTTTCTGTGGCAATTTTAACTACATCTTGGAGCAGTTTTTCAAGATGTTTGGATGCTTGAATGCAAGGATCAACGCCCTTTTCTGAATATTCAGAAGCATATATACTACCTATTGAAATATATTGAAATGTTTTTTAACAACCTGCTTTGCATACCCATCTAGGATGCCTTTTAAAAACTTGTTCTTTTGCTATGGCACTTCAGAAGAAACGTAGCCATGCCAAGTTTCAGAACAGCACAGAACAAAGATCCACTTCTAATCCCTCTTGCCATCCATATAATGACTGAAGATTTAGCTCAATGACTTATTCATATATAGACAATAACCACAACTTTAATGTGACTGATTTTTCAAATACTCAATTCCTGGTTTACTTGCCAAAATCCAGGCAAAGCAAATTAAGATTCTGCATTCAAACTATTTCTTCTGTCAAATTTTTTTATTTATTGCAATCGATTTAATCAGAAAGCAAGACTCAGGCTCCTAATCTGTTAAGACATTGCTCAGTTACTGCTAGAAATCACATTTCCTCACACTGCCATTGCTTTGCACCTCTCCAAAATCTCTATCAGATAATAAACAGTTCTTAGATGCACACACACGTGCATGTGCAATTACCTGCATAAATTCCCAAATAAAAGGTAAGGTCCAGATGGTCAGTCTCATTTGTCCCATTATTTCCATTTGTTGTGAGATTCAAGTTTTCTTGATGATTTGCCCTGCAGAAATGCACACAGAAGATAACCATCATCAGATAAGGGTGTTTAGCTGTTTCTAGATTCAACTCTGCAGAAATCTTTAGTTCACAAGATCTCATGTATTGATGCTGACGTGCATCACAACATGAATAGATGCAATCACAGTCTGCACTTAGCATAAAGTTTAAATTCTTTCCCCCACAAAAAAACTGGAAGTCAGAGGAAAACCTGAACTATTCCAGAGCAGGTTCCATTCCCTTTCAATTAAATAAACAGCACTTGACTGAAAAGGCAGAAACAACTGGCCAGTTATTATCATCAACTTACCAGTAAGAAAGCCACCAGTCCTGGAGCACATAGGCCACCTTGAGCAAAAGAGGCAAATACAAGAATCATCTCACAAAATTTAAAAAAAAAATTAGAAAATTAAATTTACTTGCTATTCTTTCAAGCTCTCTGGGAAAACATCACATATTCAGAGAAGTATGCCATCCAGTCTTTCAAGACCAGCAGCAATTTGCCAAGCACATTAGAAGGTGCTCTACAAAGAAAGAAGTTACCTTAAATTACCTTATATGTTAGCAAACTAAAGGAAAGCAATACACTTTAGCAAACAAAATACAGCAGCTCTTCCTAATGTATGTTAATTGAACATTAAAGAACTCATTTTCTCAGTTCCTAAATTTGCTACAAGAGATATTCCAAAATGCTTTTTGATTAACAAACTTTCTGATGTTACCAGTCCAGAAATTTGTGTTTACTGGAGATAATTACCAGAAACAGGGTTGAAGGAGGATGAGAGAGGAGAGGGAGGGAAAAACTCCTACTGCCACCTTCCTTCTGTGACAAGAGGTGACTGCAAACATGTAACAGGGTTATTTATCTCAAAATACACTTCTGTTCATGTGAATTTGAAGTTGTGGGCAGTCTACTACAAGATTTGATCTTGCTTAGCTATCTTCCCAACAGACTCAATTCAAGGACAAGCAAAAAGTAAGTAACATGTTAAAATATATAGACTATTTTTTTACAACCAAGACAAATAATTTCCATGAAATGAATTTGAGCTTTCTCAGCAAGAAACAGAGAAAAAGGCAATAAGGTATCTTCACTCAGCTTCCTCAGCTCACCATTTCTTTTAGTAAGTTTGAAAATTATTTTCCTTGTTTAAAAATTCTTTTACATACCTGCTACAGTCTGCATTACACAAAATACTTGCCTATCCTCTTCCTCACTTTCTTATTCTGCTGAACAGTGACCCTCCATCTAAACTTTTTGCACAAACTGCACTCACCAACAGGTGAGCTGTTCTCTGAAAACTTCTGTCAGACTCTGTCCTCCCATACCCAGTAAATCTCTTTACCCTCCTCAACTGGAAACATACTGACTGTTTAGGTTTGTTAAACATCACTTCATATACCTAATGATTTTCTTCTCTTTCTCAAAAAAGTACACTGGCTTATAATTTTTGTGCCAAGTTGTCATCAAAATAATTATTTTAGTGAAGTATTAAAATTGTTGAAATAAGGATCAGTGCAAGGCCTCTTATACTGTACCAAAATTCCATGCTGACATTTGGGTACACTACAAAATTATTAAAGAACATCATGCTCCCAAACATTTTAGATGAAACATTACAGCAACAAGTACGCACTACATTAAAAAAAAAAAAAAAAGAAAAAAAAGGGGAAAAAACCTCACAAACCCAAAATACATTCAATATTATTTGTGGCCCCCAACAACTTACCTGTGCCAAAATATTAAACACTAGGAGTATAAAAATCACAAAGTAGTTTGCTCCTGCAGTGAAATATTTTCTGTAAACTTTAAAGCTTATTTTTCCCTCATGGCGACTCTCCTCTGGCACTGCAGCCAGTGCATTTTCACCCTGAAAGAAAAAAAAGCCCACAGAATAAAGTCCATCAACCTTGTAGCTCCAGATTCAGACTAAGCCACTTGAAAGTCAATGGCTCAGAATTAGCAAACAATTAAACAAGGAGATAAAGTGATTATGCATATAAGAACTTTAAATATCAAACTATAGCTATGACAAAAAAAAATCAGTCTCAGTGCAGTACTACTGAAAAATCTACTCTGCAAAGCAACACTTTAAGGATTTTATTTGGCATTGCATCACCAAATACAATGAAATTTCACATATAGCCAGAAATATTTACTCTGACCACTACCCAGGTGCTTCTTTTCTTATACACTACCTTCACTCATAACAGCTCCAGAAACTAAGGCCTTTACCTGGGGAAGATGCTATTTTCAGAATGCAAGTGTGTGCAACCTTTCCTTTCCAGAACAGTATTTGAAGTAAATACTCTTCTACAAGCATGTACCAAAATCAACCAACATATGCCCAAGACTTACAAATTATCCATAAAGTCCTAATCATCTCCTTGTAAATACCAACAAAGCATCTGTTACTAGGGAAAACAAGTAAAATGATCAATGGGAAATCATACTAAACAAACAATGGAAGGGGGACCTTGAAAAACAGAGAAGGAAAAAACGATACAGGCATAAAGAAGGTAAAAGAACCACACAAATGAACAAAATTCGGAAATTTTTTTTTTTTACAGTATATGCAATATAAAAACTAGTGTCACTTCAATGGACGTGTAATAGTTGATTTTGTTGGCACAAGACACGGCTGTACAAGAGCAGTGGAATCAAGAGACCCGACAGACATGAAAAGAGAAATCCAACCTACTCATCCATAAAAGGTGAGAAGCCTATCTTGGCTTTTTGTTTCTCCAGCTGCTCCACCTTCCCACTTCTCCCCGTCCCCATCTAACAGTCCTAATGCTGCTGAAAAGTTTGGTACACCTCCACAAATTTAAGAGAATTTAAGACTGGAGTTGCCATTGGGACATTAATAATGTAAGTTTACTACTTTGGAGCAGAAAATCATTCCTCAAAAAGGTATTAAAAAGTCCATAGGGCTTTTTTTTCTATTTTTAGTCTCACTGCTCTTCATCATAGAGAAGAAATAGAAATAATATAGACCCACAGCATAAAGGTGACAATCATCAGGGACATAGAGGGATTGCTTGTTCCATGGGTGTTGTGCTAGCAGGGTCACAGGGAGCCTGCACCGTTTGATGTGAATGCAAACACACCAGCAGAAGACAACTTCTGGTACAGGAACTTTAGGGCTCCTTTTGCACTCTGCAGGCCAAGAGATAAGGAGGCACCTGGAAGTCACACTGGCACCATACAAAGCCTTCTGTTTTCACCAACAAAAGGGCTGGAGAGAGCAAGGCAGTGGTGTCCCAGGATTATCCCCTCAGGGCCAGCTCAAGATCATGTGGGTACCTTTAAGGGTATGTTAATGCCAGCCATGCAAATGCAGACTTTGCATAAAGCCACAGCTTCTACATGCACTTCCCAGGGCTCAGGATTTCAGGGAAAGTGTTAATTTCAGTTCAACACTGCACAAACACACTGAACCCACCCAATACAGTGGGACTGGCCCTCTAAAGCACTGCTGTCGAGGACAGGCTGAAAGACAGGTGGGGTGGCTTTGGACACATACAAGGAATGCTCGCAGCACCCAGCAGAGCTGATGCTGAACTGCACAGACTAACTCTGCTGGGTTTGAGCAGAACCACGCTGAGCTGTGAGGTGCCAGCTGAGCACAGCTGGGCAAGTCCTCCACAGGTGAGCTCTCACCTGATAATGCAATTCATTAATCCCTGAAATCCCGATGCTGCAGGGAAAGCCCGTATCAAAACTTAAGAAAAAAACCAGCCAGACAAGAATCAAGACACTTCTATCCTTTGAGCACTCACAGGTGGTTGCTCCACAGCTCCATCTTTCTGTGAGTGGATAGACGAATCCTGGGACAAGACAGAGGACTCCGAGAAGGTTCGGTTCCGGGCAGACTTCAGGTTGGGGGTTCCTGGAACTGACAGCTGTTCTGCCACCTCTTCATCTTTTTTCAAAAGGGAAGCAAAGTCGATGCCAGATCTCAGGAACTCTGCATAGGTACCTTTCCCCACCATTTTACCCTACAATTAATATAAACTTTTAGTATCTTCATTATAGACTTTCCATAAAGGACAATTTTTCTTATCTGTCCTTGCTACCTCTGGGGTTCTGCAGTTGCTGGGCACACATCCTACTGCAGTAGCTGAGCTGAAGTCTCTATGAGTTCCTCACTTAGAGGAGCAGAAGAAAGCTCTTTAGGCTCTGACCAGTCACCTCACAGCAGCTAAAAGGGCCAACAAACATACAAATGGGATGAGAACAGCCCCAGCTGCAGCCAGGGGAGAATCACTTCCCCAGAGAAGCTGTGGGAGACAGCCAAGCCATGCAGCTTTAGGACAACCTGTCAAACCACATACATAACCATCAGTCTTTTTATATTGCTCCAGCCCAGGGGTAAACAACATCTTCACTTTCTGATCCTTGCAGAGCCTTAAAAGGACCAACACTGACCATGTCCACATTTCTTTCAGCTCTGCCACAAACTCATTTTTCAAGAGCTACTGTAACTTTTAAAGCAATCTGAATGGAATCAAAAAGAGGGATATTGTCCTTTTTTGCATCATCATGACACATCAAAAGTAATTTCACATATTTCACTACCCAGCCTTAAAAAAAAAACCAGGGAAAAAAAGCCCCAGCTGCAGTCCTCACATCTCCCCTCTACCTCTAAGTATCTTGTACAACAAAGTTGGGAAGGAACCAGCTGCACTGAAGGCATGCTCATTCTCAAAGGCATCTGAGAGTATTTCTTATCCTTAATTTAAAAATGGATTTGTTGCAAAATTAACACAGTTCTTAATTCACAGACAAGTGTAAGAAACAACAACAAAAGCAAAGCATTAACACAGTCTCTCTCAAAATTCTCTCACAGTATATTAAATTTGAAGCAAGGGAAGGCTAAAACTTTATTTCAAAACCAGACAAAATGTCTGAAGAAATAAGGTTTTTTAATTCACATATTTAAAATATTTAAAGTTATTTATATGCATGATAAAATTCAGAAACAGATTTTTCAGGGAAGGTATTCCATGAAAAATCAACTTATTAATAACTGTGAAAGTTAAAAACCGTATGTAGTCGTAAGTAGACAGAAAATATATTTACAAACTAAAAATAAAAAACTGATTGTTTTTCTTCCCTTTCTTAGATTAAAAAGGATATTTACAAAGTGTAAGTACAGACATTGAAATCACTTACATCCTTTAAAATTAGAATCTGATTTGCAGCACGGAGATACTGCAGCTGGTGAGTGACCAAAACAGAGATCTTCTGATGTAAGGCCCGACAAATACATCTGCAAAGAGATGGAAAGATTAATTAAGTGTCCTAAAAGATTTTAATTATTTCTGGAAAACTCTTTCTATTCAATTACTCAGTTTTTAAAATAAGAAGATGACCATGCTTACTAGATTTATAGAAACTATATAAAAACTTAACAACCATGTTCCTTATTTAACTTCGCAAGTTTTCAAGGCAGGGAAAAGAAATATAATTATTTCTGGTCTGGAAAAAAAGCGGAGGCAAGAAAACATTTCATTAAAATTGTCTTAAACATCCTTGTAACAAATGTACATGTCATAAGCTGAATTGCAAAGAGTATTTTTTAAAAATTATACTAAAGGAAAGAGGAAGAAGGGCAAGATACTGTAGGAAATTATGGACAAATACAGCCAGTAAAAGTAACTTCTTTGAGAGAAGCTTTCAGAGCAGCTGCAACACTGAGCCACAGAGACTTCTGGAGAATTAAACAGTACTACTGATTCAAACTACATTTTAAGCTGTATTGAGGCAGAGGAGCAAGATCCTGGAACCATCCTCTGACCTTTTCCCATGGATTCAGAGCTTATCTGCCTCTTCAGTACCTTACCAGAAGTCTGGGATTTGGAGGGAAAAAAGAAGGGACTGGGCACACTAGGACCAGTCAGCAAATGCAGGTGAAACCCATACAGTTCTAGTAGAATAGATGCCTGGTGTCTTTTTAGCAGAGCCTTGAAAGGCCACCAGAGCCACAAAACCCCCCAAAAAACACAGCAGTGGAGCAATGGTTTACAAATGCAGAGGTCTGTAAGCACATTCTTCATGTACAACAGGGACAGTACAGACACAACTGACACCAAACACTCTCATTGCCTTTATCCCCACAGAAACAAAGCAGGCAGACAAACCCTTCATGTGGACAACCCTTCCTCAACTACTCACTGTCTTAACAAGGAAAACTGGTGTTTTCTAGAACAGCAGTGTTCAGTGACAGATTAGCATTTTCATTCGGATCAGGAATGCCTTTCCAAAGGCCACCACCTCCCAGTTCACAGAATGGATCAGGCTGGAAGGGTCACCTTCCAGGGACCACAGTGGGTCATCTGGTCCAAATTCAATGCTGAAATGCAAATAAAGCAGCAAAGGGAGTAAGGCAGAAAAAGAACATGACCTTAACAGCAGTGATATCCCATTGCTTACTGCATTTCATACTTTCAATTAACTCCCTACACAGGATTCAGCATCTATTTTTTCACTCCTACAAAGACTGTAGGAAGGAGATGGTTAATACTACTATTACCATAATTACATGCAGAAACTATATTATAGTGTTAACTGGGCAGAAAAAACAAAGTTAAAAGCAACACTCCTCCTGAGAAAGTTATTTGCTTGATATGCAAAAGTAACTATAAACCCACAATATTCTTACGTGGCCAAAATAACAATTAATCAAGGTCTTTGCAGCAGTTGCAACTATTTATATACCAAGCTCTTTGTGGGAGCATTACTCTGACGTGGTCACTGAAACAAGCCATATGTTAACTAGAGCACCAGCTGAAGGATACCCAACAAAACATTATCTTCCACAAAACCTATCCAGAGAGCTGGACAAATATCAGGGAGGCTACAGGAAATGCCTAACAGGCTAGTTGCCAAAAGAGAATATACCAGGTATTTACTGTGAAGAGATCTCTCTTCCCCTTACACAAGCCCCCAGCCTATACACCACTCTCATCACTGAATTTTCCATGTACTGGGTGTATGCCTAACAGCTCACTGGGACAAACAAGCCGCTAGAAAATCCAATGGCTCCAACCTTGAAATCTTAATCCTGAGTCACAGTGAGCCAACTGCACTTAAACTTTGCATTTGGGGAGGGGGAGGGAAGAAGAGAAAAAAGAGTTATTGCAGCATAGGGGAATCCAATTCAAACTGTGGGAGCTGTCAGCACAACTTCATGCATAATCTTGATCTCAGGAGAGTAGACAAAAATTATCTCTGTGGAAACTTGTATTTCCATTGACGTATCAGTTCACTCAATTAAGAATTTTTTTAAAAAGAACAACTCTCGATTCTATGTCTATCTGGGTAGAAAGAAGTGAGCTGAATAGTTTGTTAGTAACAGGTGCACAGAAAAACTGTTGTTACAATTCACTGGCAGAAGCACAGACAGGAAAACTTGCAACAAGGAGTGTAAACTTAGATCTAAACAACTCACTGCTCAGCCAGCTCACTAGAATGTTTGCCAGTTAAAATACCAAGTCATTATGAAGCACAGAAAACTAACAAAATACTAAGTACTTAACATTAATCTACTTGAGTGTCACGTTCAAAACCTTTTCTTAATTTTTTTTTAAAGTATTCACTCTCCCATTTGACAACATCATTCTGCAGCAGTGAGCATTACATTTGTACAGTGCCTTGGCTATCACAGAAGACTGAAGCCAGAGTTCGAAGCCAGAGGTCAAATACAGGCTCTGCAAAACTGTGATGAAAGGGCTGGTACAAAAATCAGAGAGATTGCTGAATTCCTTGTTAGTGGTATTGTCTTAGAATGCAAAAAACCTCCAAAACATTCCAAAATAGTCCATAAGTGTTCATTTTTCTAACTGGTTCACTAAGGCTTAGTTTCATCATCCACCTACTTTTAGAAGTACTGCTCTGTATAACTGAAGAACAGCTAGGTGAAAAGCCCAATTCTAGGTGAATCATAATCTGATAGTGTGTCCCTTTCTCACTGATGACACAGAGAACCCATGGAAAGCCTTCTCAGCAGGGGACATAACTGGTCCAAGAGTTCAGACACCTGCTGGAGCATGCCCAGCACTGCCACCATCCTTTTACCTGCCTTTTGAAACCCCACAAAGTGCACATTCCTTGTGTTTCTCCACCACTCTCAAGAGGCACACTTTGTTAGTGAGCACACTCAATGCACGACAACAGGACAAACTGCTGCACAAACTCCAGTCGCCACTGCCACATTTACCAAATACACCAGCACACACACGTGTACAGTCACACAAGATCCAGACAGAGAACACCCAAAGGTTCTTCAGCCTTTCTTGAGTACAACAAAAAGCAAGATGAAGGGACTGTGGAAGCTGCATCCTCTTCCCCAATTAAGAACCAATTTAAACATAAAAATGTTCCTGGCAGGAGTTAAATGGGTTCTTCTCCATGTTTAAGCTAAACAGAAATTTCAACATCCTTGAAAATGTATTCCAGAGACAAGCTACCCTCGCCATTACAAAATTTTTCTCTGAAGTTCAAGTTTACGTCCTTTGGTGCAATTTCAATTCTTTATGTCCCCAAGGTCCCCTAGACCAGTTCATTCCTGTGTACAAAGTCCCTTCACACATGAAGTCCTTCTCCTCCAGACATGAAAGAAAAACAAATAAAAGTAATAAAGAAGTCTCCCAAATTGACGTTTAAGCTGCAAATAGGTTTCTTTCTCTTTTGCCTCCCTGCCCTGGACACCTGAATGTTGACCACCCTTGACCATCTGTACTGGAGTAAGAAACTGGTCTATACATTTTTTTAAGGGCACAAAATTGAAACATTATTTCAGCTGAGATCTTACATGTACAAAACATTACAGGAGTATTATTTTACTTGTACTGCCACATATAGTACTGGTCATAAGTCCCAGGGTGCCATTTCCTTAACAAGAGCATGACATTGCTGAGTCATACTGGGTTTGTGATCTACTGCACCCCACACCTCCTTCTCCATAGAGCTACCACACTACTGATCCCTGCTCATTTTACGTTCATGGACTCAACACTTTGCACTTCTCCCTGCAGCACGCACCTATTAACTCACATCCCATAGCCAAGACTTCCCAAATACCTGTCCATCTCCAGAACTGCCTTCAGCATTGCTTGGTTTTCTGTCACCTGAAAATGTACCATCAATGACCTTCATACATCATCACAAATACCAGAATGAGGACAGACCTCTCCAGAAATTACACTCTTCCAATTCAACGAAAATAAGCAAAGAGCACTTCAAGTTAACGAACATAAGTAACAGTACACGATAATCCATTTTAAAAAACCATTGCACTTTGACAGCAAACTGCTACACAATTAAAAAAAAATTAGCTTGAGCTTTGATAGTGCATAGCATGAAGCAGGAGACACTGAGAAGGGGGCCTACAACAACACAGTGCTCCCCTGTGCAAAGGCAGTCTTCGCACTTCATGTATTCGATTCCTCATTTGTTCTTCCTTCCCTATCAGGTTTGCTTTTCTTTGAGACAAGTTGTTCTTTAATCTTTTTTAAGTTTTTATCTCCAAGAACCAGCTTTCTTTCACCTCTGCAAAATGTCTCTTCTTTAATGATTCTACTTTCTTCCTTACCATTCTTTCTCCCACTCCTTTTTGGAAGTTTGCATGCAAGTTTAACTTTAGTTAATACTTATATTCATTTCAATGAAAATAACCACTGAAATGAAATTAAAGCACATGCAGAAGTGCTCACAGGCATAAAGCCTTTGTTATATTCATTTACTTCCTATATTTGTTTTCCTCTCCCTTCCCTTTAGATTTAAGTGGTTTAGGGAGAACAACCCCCCAGTTATTTTTGCACATTTCATAGTTTACAAAATTTAAAAAGAAGTGTGCTATGCTCGCCAGAGACAAAAAACCCACACACCCCGCACATTCTACTATGCTGTCTTGATTTCTACTCTGCTGCTTCTGTTTCTATGCCTACCTTGATAATCATTTATCTCCATCTCATGACAGGTCCCAGACATGCATAAATACAACTGGTCCCCAAAATCCATTGACCTGCTCCAGGCACCAGGTAGCACTGGATGGCTGGAGAAACTATATAAGCTAGCATAGAGAGATGCTTTCTCTGGCACACATTTCCAGCTTAGAGAGCCCATATATTAGGAACTGTTTGAGCCAGAGATCTTAGTGTTTAAGTAGATCTTTGCAAACTTTTCCTACACAAATTCTGTCTGATACTAGGAATGATACATCTGTGCACACCACTCCCAAGAACTATCACAACTTTAGGTCTGATTTTAAAAGATTCCTAAACTGTCCTGCAACTCTGTCTACTCTCACAAGCACAGAGGAAGAGAAAGAAATCAGGGGGATCATCAGCTGAGACTGGCACACAGCTCCTGTCACTGAAAAGATACAAGGGAAGGAATAATACCTAGAGAAAGGCATGCCTCAATAGACTGATGAAATACAAATCTCACTCCTAAAAACATGATTTTTGAGTCAATACCGCTGGTGGGACACAATTTAATTTCTATCTAAAGGTGATCTGACACCACATCATCTATAGCAAAAAACAGATAAACAGAGAGAGTAGGAAATTCCTTGGGATCCAAGTGCAACTGAATGATTTTCTTAAAAACCACAGGCTGTTCCAAACTTCACCATACAAAGAAATGTGCTACTGGATCTGTGATGGCTGTCTCTCATTTTGAAACTAGAAGTCTCAAAATACTAAGTTATTTAATTAACTTTCTTAAAAGTTAATTAAAAGCTATTTTTATTTAAATAAACATAAAACAAAGGCATATTTTCATATCCACATACAAATATGTAAAAAAACACATAACTATACCGGCAGCCCCCCACTGGAAAAAGGCTGAAGCATGCCTACTATTAACTACCAAGAGAACTCACAGGAAAAAGGGCAACAAATAACAAAAAAATAGGAAATCTTCGGTTTATACCTTCCTAGGTCCCAAGGAATCTGACCAGGAAAGAGGAATTAATTGAAAAACTGCCTTTATCTGCTCCATCATCCACAGAACAACTTGTCTGTATCACAAACAAATTCTTAAGAGCCAAAATCCCTTATTAATAATATCATGGTCTGTTTTCCCACTGGAGCTGTGCTACTTGCATTCTTTCTCATTTGAAAAGTATTTATATATTTTAAACTGCTTACTGCAGTAGCTGCATAGAACACAGAAAAGCAGCAAATGTAATGAACCAGCCATCCACACACCACAGCTTTGGGCAATTACTAGGAACATACCTGTCTTTGATGTAAACACACAGACCAAACACTTGCAAAAAAATTTAAACTTTAATATAAAATTGCAAGAAAAAAAAAAAAGAGCGAGTGAACTGAACAATATCCACTTCAGATTCTCATTAAAAAATCCCTTGTTTCTTCCATCTCGCCCATTGTTTTAAGCCTCGCGGTTTGGACTCCTGGGGGGGCAGCCTGCATGAAGTGGTGTTTTGGACATTCCTCAGCACCATGTCCTAAGAAATCATTCTTGCCCAAGTGCTCTCTGTCTTCTCCACATTCCTAGCACTGTTCAGGAAGCATTAAAGTACATGCCTTGCCTTGTTTTTCAAAGCAACTTACTGAACATAACGCTCTCCCCACTACCCCCAGCACCTTTACAGCTTCCACGAAGGCTCAGAAGACAACTTCTGTTTGTAAAAAACCCTCCCTTAAAATCTTGTGCAGGAAGGCATTGCTCGGTTTTCCTTCCCACTACTACTCCACCCAGTCCATTTTCTAAAAAATGCTTTCATTCTACTTTTATGTGTTTTGCTCAATCTGATCTGGAGTTGGGGAGAAAAAATAAAAGTACAGAAAAAAACCCCAGCTACTTTTCCGAGTTTCAAATTCTCTGAGATAACCTCCTTATTCCTCCCCATCTTCACACACTTATCAACAAAACACATGCTGTGCTCCCAGAGCAGTGGCTTCTATCTCCTTTGTGGTTTTGCGCATGCAAAAATCCACACTTCAGTTTTGCAGTAGAATGCAGATGCTGCCAATGTCACAGCTCACATGAAAAGCAGAATAAGCTGAAGAGGCAGCCTGACCTCCTTCACAAGGCACCACAGTACTTTCCTGCTTCCCTCTTCATGAAGAGACCTTAAGACTTCAGGGAGAGACAGGTTAACAGCTCAGGTGGGTGCACCTTCAGAACTCAGGCACTGATACAGATGCTGGAGTTGCAGAGAGATCTTGTGCAGAAACAGAAAAGCAGCAGCTGAAGCCCTGAAAGCTTCAATAGGCATTAAAGGAATTTGATAGCATATGTGAACTACACAGGTGATGAACTCCATCTTATCAGTCGTGGCAGGGGAAAAATGAACATAAAGCCTATGCACCATAAAACTTACCCCATCCATGCTGATGGAAACAAACAGTAGCCTTTTGAAGAAATGGATAAAATAAAGCAAAACTTTAATGGGGTTTCAGAGGGTCCAGATTTGAGACTGCAAATATCAACAGGATGTACAATTTTCAGATTTAGATACTAAAAGCTTCCCTGTATGGGGAAAAAAGAATGTGCATGCCACTGCTACTCAATGCAATTTCTGTGACCATTTCTGCAAGATTTCTCCAATTTTTTATGATTACCTGGAGTTTTTATGATTACCAGGAGAGAACAATAGCAAAACCAAATTAATTCATATATTTGGAGCGTGAAATTCAAAGGATGCAAGTATGCTAAACAAAACACATTTATTTATTGAAGGCCTGAACCAAAGACCCCTGAATTCTATCAATGGAAGTTTTTCCTTCTAACAAATTCTATATTATGCCTTTTAAAATAGAGTAGCAAGCTGTGAAGAAGCAAGGACAAAACACAGACTGGGACTAACCAGATTATTCTCATGCTCACCTATGTGCCTTAGATTTGACAGTTTCAGAGAGATGGAGATGAAGAAACTCGCTGAGAAGGGAACCTGACTTTTAATGAACACTGTCCTGTTTTTTTGGGAATGGGAGAAGGTCCAGTGTCCCTCTCTTACAGGGTAAACCTGTACATTCTCTTTCCCTCTATTTCTGCTCTCTGCAGTCTACTCTGCAGGCCACATGCTCTGTTTCACCCACCCAAGGGAAATTTCAACCATTCAAGAATCAAAAATTACTCAAGAATCTAAGACAGTTCTGTCCTTTCCTTCAACCACTTGAATTAAGTGCTTATTACTAGCAAGTAAAGTTGTAGCAAACTAAGAAGCGATTTAAAACCCCACCTCATTTTATTCTTCACTCAGTACTAATATTCATAAACCCCATTATTCATAAACCCCAATACTCATGTATGAAATCTGACATTCTCCTCAAGAAAATGGCATATATTCCCTTAAGAATAATTCTACTTATAATATCTTCAGAACAGATTTTTACAGGGCTTTTAAAAATAAAGAACAAAATTCACGAAACACAGAGGGGAAAAAAACCTTCAATCTTTCAATTACATAGAATAGGGGAAAACCAAATCAGAAAGTGAATGTACTACGTTTTGTGAAGAAATCCATCTCCCCAGAAATGCTTTCTCAAGTTTTTCTACAAGGAATTACAATATAACAATTGCATTTTAAATGAAAATAAAGCAGTACCATACTTTTCAAACAAATGTCTTCCAACTTCAGCATCGACTGCACTCAGCGGATCATCCAAAAGATAGATGTCTGCATCTTGATACACAGCTCTAAAAGGTTTAAAGAAATGTCAGTATCACAAAGTCTTACATTAGTTTACTTTAGTCACTGGAGTCTGACAATTTATAAATTTAGAAACAGCAAAAAGCACTAGCCTGGCCAGATTTACACGGGCCTTCTGTCCCCCACTCAGAGTAGCTCCACGATCTCCTATTACTGTCAGGTCACCATTTGCTAACAATTCCAAGTCCTGTGAACATGAAAGAACAGATAAAAATATTTTTTTAAAATCATTTTAACTTCAAAGATCAATAAAGCTGTTTCAACATAACATTTACTTATTTGAAAAGTATTAACATATCACATTAAAATACATAGTTTCATACCAATGTAATATCTGCTGTTACTTTATGACTATACTTTCAGCCAAAGGTAATTGAGAAAGCAGAAAAAATAGATGAGATCCTAAAGTTCACAGCTTTTCTACAGCTCAGCCAGAAGAAAGTGCACTACTATCCTTAGTCTTACAAGGAGTATCTACTGGCAATTCAGAAAATCAAATAAAATACTAAAAAGTCTAACAGTAAATGTATTAGTTTTTACTACAACAAAATTAGCTGTCGCAAAAAATAAAAACTGAACTATTATCGGTAAATTATCTTGCCAATGTCCTTAAAAACAGCACTGTTTTTATTCTTACTGCAATGTATTCAAGAGAAATAACTACAACATTCATCACACGGATTTGGTTAATTTGGGAGCTCAGGACTGTGGGTAAGACAACAGAATTAATCAGTGTTCCATGTCATATTACTGTATTTCCTATTCAGGAAATACAGAAGTTTTACATTAAGCTACAGAGCGTATTCTGAAAGCTTATTCACAGCTTTTATAAGATACATAAATTTGCAAGAAAACTATGAAAGCAAATCTACCATCAAATATGAAGTGGGGATTTTTTTAATGCTGTTTGCTGTCT
Source organism: Ifrita kowaldi (assembly GCA_013398055.1). Classification (NCBI taxonomy): domain Eukaryota; kingdom Metazoa; phylum Chordata; class Aves; order Passeriformes; family Cinclosomatidae; genus Ifrita; species Ifrita kowaldi. Next base: position 148,786 of record VZRS01007042.1, read on the forward strand.
TTTAAAGTCATTAAAACCTTAAGGTTAGACAACAGCATGACTGAATATCAGCAGGAGATACTAAAACTCTATCTGCCAAGTGTAAAAAACCTGCAAAAAATGCTCATTACAGTAGCCATCTGCTTTTCACCTGTGTCGCTGCTGACAGAAATATCATAACATGCTGCACAAAACCTTTTTAGCTGCCAAGCAAAATGTCTGTTTCTTGACAAATCTGGCTTAATCCTCTTCTATATCTCATGTCACAAACTCCTTTGCACACAAACCTTGCAAATATATTTTTTCATAAAACTACTTGGGTTCAGCAAGTTCTCCAGTATATAGCCCTAAGGTTCTTTTGATAGCTGTTGGCAATGCATAATACATGGCAAACATGACATTTATTTCAAAGGAAAGCATACAGGATATTTACAAAATGAAAGTCACAAAGAGTGCTAGCTTGATCATTTGTTTTCTGCCTCTTATTGCATTTGCACACACCCCTACTATAATACGCGTGAAAAGGGCTAAAATGTAATTATGAAATGAAATAATAGGGAACAGCTTTTTCCAAATTTGTCAGTGCTTCCCATGAGCTGTACCTCCCCCTAGTGGAGGTTTTGGGAATTAGAAGAGGATGCTTACCCAGGGATGGCAAAAGTAATTACACAGATTTTTTATAAGCAACAGGAGTTATTTCACATGCTCCTAATAACAATCAATTCCAGATATTTTACATTTCAGCATGTACCACAGGTCTGAAAGAACACTAAAATAAAAATAATGATCCTGGAAAGATAATACACAACAAGAAAGCTTTACCTTTTTAAGAGCACAGACTTCCAAAACTTCTTCGTATTTTTCTTTCACATATTCCTTGTCAAACAGTATATTACTTCTTACAGTGCCAGAAAATACCCAAGGCTGCTGAGAAACATAGGCAATTCTTCCAGTAACATTTATCAAACCTTTGTCTGTAGGCAGTTCACCAAGCACTGCACTTAAGAGCGAAGACTAGAAAAGATTTTTAAAAAAATAAAATAAAAATTAAAAAGTTTGGTTGCGTTAAAGACATCACAGAGACTGAGCAGTGTTTACTGGCACGATGGCCTATTTCACCCTGTCACTCAAACTACTGCTCACAGTAGAAAAGCACTAGTACCCCTTTCATACAGACTTGAAACAACACACAAAGTACTGAAGTTTAACGCCACACCACCTCCTCCCCAACCAGAAGGCCACTGGCCTGCCTTGAATGCCAGTATCTTGATGTGGAATGTCTGATTATACCCATAAAGGAACTGTACATTTTCAGGTTTCTAGTTTTCACATATAATAGACTCAAAAGCCTCATGAAATGATGTAAATATTAAGACTTACTTTTCCAGCTCCTACAGGACCAATCACAGCCAGTAATTCCCCTCGTCTGACAGTAAACGAAATCTGTTGAAGCGCAGGGGTTTCTAAACTCTGTGGATTTGAGAAAAAGTTAGGATTTCTCAGTAATGAAATATAAACCATCAAAATAAATATTTACAAACAGAAAACAATGTGCATACATCACTATAAACTACCAGTCCATAGGCCGACCATACTTTCAGGCATATGGTTTTTGCCTCATCAGCAATTCACAAACACTTTTGAAAGACCCTCATCCTTCACCACAAATAAAACAGCACAGGTAAAACAGCATTCAAGGAACAAGGAGGCCAAAGGCAGCAGAAGCAGTGCTTCCTCAGAGCCCACATATCTGGGTGGCAGCCTGGGAAACACGAGCTCTGTGCTGGCCACCACACCAGCCCCAGCATGACACGCTCAGTGACTCCAAGCACACAGACAAATGGAGGGCTGAGGCTCTCAGAGCCTCAGGAAAGCCAGGTCCGTGTTTGCGCCAGTCAAGGCTCTACCCAAAGTAAAACCAGAAAAATGCCATTGGATTTTACAGAACCTCATCTTGTATGCTGGGTGCTCCCACAGACTTTTCGTGCATGATGTAGTGGGCTATTTGTGTGAAAATACACTACCCTAGGACTGTCTGTTTAATATTACTTTCTAGTATGTCTATCATTAACATTATGTATGAGCTTTTTTCCCAATGTATTTTGCACCTCTTCTATCAAGGTCGCAAAAATGCCTACAAAAGAAAGGATGCTCATGTCTTTAACAGCTATGCTAAACAGCAATTTCTAAGGACCTGGTGCAGCTCCCTCTCGTTAAAGCAAAACACCTTTGTAACAGAATCAGCCTTTACATGCATCTTTGCCTGCACTAAGCATGACTGACACTAAAATGCAAACAGTAAAATATACACATTAAAAAATCCCCAAATGAGTACTTCGGTTAAAGGACCAAACAAAAACCCAGCCTTAAGCTCCAAAAACAGAACAGCAAGGTTAAGAATACTTTAAAATCTCCAGCCACCTTTTCAAGTTCAAGTGGCTGAAGAGGCCACCACCTAATTCCATACAAGAGGTGACACAAGACAAAAAAGTTCTGGGACTGCAAAAGGAGGAAGCCGGCAATTCATTCCAAATTATTTGGGAATAAACAGAAGTCCAGTATCCATCCTCATCTATGACGGCTGGGATAGCCGGGATAGCACACACGTGCTCACTCGTGACAGGAGAAACCCCAGGCAGGCAGCCCCACTCCCGAAGCACCGTAGGGGCTCCCCATGAGATGCTCACACTACGAGAAGCTGAACTCGCGCTCCTTGCGCAGCCCTGCTAAACCACTTCTGCCGCTACTGTGAATTTCCACAAGGTGGCATCAACGGGTGGCACTTTTTTCCTTTTCTCCGCACAACCCCACCACCCTCCCCAACCAGCATCTGACCATGAAGTTGATTCCTCTGTCCAGAGTACACAGCTCAGGTGCCCACCTAGTGCTAAGGTCGGGAGAACTCTACCAACTTATGGCAGCCAAAGATTTTCTCTTTTTAATACGGAGTTTGCAGGAAGAGAAAATACCTCTTACTAAATCAATGTCTACATGGAAAAAATAAATAAGCTTTCAGACACACAGGCCCTTCTTCAGACCTCTTGAGGTTGTGCTTCTGTATTCACAGAAGTGCAAAGACATTTCCTCCCACATCAAAATTTAAAAAAAAATATAACATAAAAGCCAAAAAACATTACAGAAAATTTTTTTAAACTATTACTGCCATATTATATATTAAAGCAGTACTGGAAGATATCACAGAGCCAACACAAAAATAGTAATTCAAGCAAACAGCACAGCCACACACACCTAAGGGGCATGATATTTTTGCAAAACAGCATTCCTTATAATTACAGACAATTTGTCCTGAATTCATCACACCTACTTTTAGGCACTAAACTGAGGCACTTAGACCACAGACTAATATTACAGCTAAGTTCACCTGACAGCTCATTACCACAAATGTCCCAGCTCCCCTGTGCCCTGTCAACTTGTTGTGTCTCTAACTTTCCTCCTTCTGCCCAACCTTGCACAGGTTGTTCATGGGACTCAGCTATCAGAATTAATCTCATTAAAAGTGATTCATTTTCTATTGCTTTATTCCTCCCAACTGTTTCACCACAAGGTAATACAAACCAGCATTAACAACCAACATAAGGGAGGCAACAGGCAGAGGATGCAAGAACAAGAGGACACAAGAATGATCCTTTCAGGGGCAGCAAATTTGGCCTCTGTTGAAATGCTGAAATTTTAAATCTGAAGTTGCTCAGCTGAGCAGACAGGCTGTTCTGTAAACTCAAGAAACATCAGTAGAAAGCTGTACTGAAGAATCCCTAGGTTCCATGCTGGCATCAGACTAGCCTGTGGTACTCAGGCTAACACTTCCCTTAGTAAAACAAGAGTGTGACCAGGAATTAATTGGTTTTGTTTATCTTTTGAGAAACTGTAATACACCATGTTAGGTTGTTTTTCTGAAAGTGTAGCTAATAATCCCTTTTTTACTTCAAGTGATTTTGGATTCGTGGGTTGCTTGTTGGTTGGTTTTTTTAATATCACTTTTGGCACACAATCTCTATAAATTTAAAAAAATTATCATCCAGCTGTAGTGTCTGTACAGACATCCAAAGTGTCTTGAGAAACTCAGGGTAGCAAGCGAAGCCTGCTACTAGACAAAGGATAACATATTTATATTATTCTTTTCATAACTCGTCTCTATCAGAACTTATCACCTTTTTTCAGTGAGCAATTCTATAAAATTATTTTGCATCATTGTAGGAGTATGTAAGAGAAACTTTCTGAGCAGATCTTAACAGTTCTGAGAGAACTGTTCTTCTCCCATGCACACTGCAATTAAACATCAAAATTAAAGTTACACTAACAGTTTTGTGGATGGCTTGTTGGTTTGGGGCTTTTTTTTAAATTGAAAGGAAACCAGTAATTCCAGTCATGCTACCCTGCTTTATGCAATATAAACAACTCATGGGAAAAAAAAAGGTGTTCTATGGGCACATTATGCAACCATTTCCTATAAATTGTTAATGGTGGTTACCAAAGTCAGTTTGAGAAGAAAACAAAGATTGAGCAATACATTGCATTTTGCATTAGAATGTATTCACAATCAAGTCTTTCATATCAATTAATTTTTAAAAACTTGGCCAATGCCTCAGAAATATTATTGTCACAGAGAACTCTGAGAAAGTAAACCAGAATAAAACAGCAATTTTCTTTTGCAGCTGAGTAGCAGTAGGTAGACCCTCACATACGTTTTCACACCTGATCTTCCTTGGGACATAGCACAGGTAGGGGAACAGGGTTTAGAAAGAGAAATATATGATGTCTTATTTGCATTACATTTATATGCAAAAGTCATTTTTAGAGCTTCCAGCACTCATAATGCAGACTGAAGTCTCTCCTGTGTGAGGATACTGGCAGGTTGTAATAGCACCAACAATTCATCACAAATTGCTGCTTACCACAGCAATTAAAGTTTGAAAACAGAAACAGACAAGCTTTGCCTTTCTTACATAAAAGCGATACATAATAAATTTATCACCTGTTTATTGTCCCTTTTCCTAGCCATTTTGGCGAGTTTGGTGCATTTTAAGCAGACAAAAATGTGCAGCTGAACGGTCTCAAAATACACAGCAACAAATACGTGCTGACTTGTCTCTAAAGCTTTCAAATCTGTTCTGAGAAGTCTAATATTGTACTTTAATATAATGGACTGATCGAGCACTCAGTTCACAAAAAAAAACCCCACATGATAAGGCCCACCTTGCTCTGCTGTCCTTAATTCCAATTTAAGTACCTCAGCCATAATACACTGCTGCTTAATAACAGGATATATTTTCCCATAGAAATGCAAAGTTTTTCATTTAGTATAATATTAAGGAATAGCTACTTTTAAGATGCACTTGATAAGTGTTTTCAGTACTATTCTACAGAGTTAGCTAAACATACTGAAAGCATTCTCATACACAAAGGATGGAATACAAAATATCAGCACATTATACATACATCCACACTGCATTTTGGACTTCAAATGCCTGCAGCACCAATATACTTAATATTTAAGTACATTTACCTTATCCCAATGGCAAGTCAAATCTTGGACATGAAGAATGATATTTTCATTATTGCCATGCAGTTGTGGCTTGAAGCGCGAGACTTCATCAAGCATCAGAAAGTTCTGCAATGAAAGAAAAGCAGAGGATATTGCCTAATGTGAGACTGAGAATGGAAAAGGAACCCAAACACGTTTTTTGAAAGCAGCATAGACAACATTAATTATGGGGTTGGAAAAAACAACCACGAACTGATCAAAGAATTACATTTCCAAAGCAATGCACAACTACAACAATGGACCTCTAACTAGCTAGCTCTCCCTCCCAAAAAACCTCCGAAAGTGCAGATTTAATAGGAAAGGACTCTAACAATCATCTGCTCAATGAAGAATTCCAGAAAGAAATGGACCTTAAGAACCTGTCCTGTCTTTTCCTTGAATCCCTAACAACTTTTAATTTGTTTAACTCCCTCTTCCCATACAGAAGAGGTAAAACCCTCACTGCAACACCTCCTCATTCCACTGCTTTGATGTCAAAGGCTTATGTTATTTCATTGGAAGAATGATGAGGACACAGTAAGCAGCTGTCCACTGTCTCTATTAAGCATTCTTCAAGTGACCAATAGAAGACAGCACGCTCTCTGAACATTTCCTCATTGTAAGTCCAGGACATTAACCAAAAAAAGACCTGCTAACATCTGTATAACTGGCTCATTGCACTTCCACTGCTGAACTTCTATTCTACATTACATCCCAGTCAGCAAACCCTTCCTTCAATTTGCATAAGCATGCACTTTGTACCATAGCCACACTTCGCCACACCTTGCCTGATGCTGGATTATAAATAGCCCGAACACATTTAGAAAGGAAAGGGGCTACTTCCACAGAAAACTTTCAAGGACAACAGCTACCACAATTTCACAACACAACAAAACCCAAAAAATTCTATCATGCTTTGACTCAGAGTCAAAAGAAAATACCTTAAATAGGCAGCAGCAAACAATATTTTGGGAAGAGAAGGAAGGTCTTAATTGTAGAAGCCAAGACTAGTTAACAAGTACTTAGCTAAGAGTTTGCAGATGTGAGATAGCTGCTGAAGACTTACAGAAAGCAGTAACTACGAGGAGGATGTCAGGAGCCATGGGAGGGCAGGGAGAGTACCGCTAGGCTTTCACAGGCACAGAGGTACTGCTCAGACTCCAGATGGCAGGTGTTGTCACAGAGAGTGAAGAGAAGTCAAGCATTTTAACACAGCAGTCCATGGTGTACAATAAAGACATGGGCACTACCAAAGCTCATTCTTACTGAATTTGAGTCTTCACTCCAGTACTGAAAGCAGCCACAAGACAAAAGCGAGGGCTCACACCTGTCCTCCACTGCACAGGGTAGTGCAGTGTGAATTACAAATCCTATGGCTCCCATCTGCCTGCTTTGTTCCTCAAATCCCAATCCCAGCATGCCTGCGTATCTGTACACACGCTCCTCTTACTTCAGGAATGTCTACAACGCCTCTTTGCCATGCACGCTTTTCTCCTACATCTCAGCCTACCCTACCGTGCATGCCCTGTCTTTTGTACCTGCATTCACACCAACACGTTCTGTTTCCAAAACAGGTCATTTTAACTGCAAAACCACAGTAAGGCTGCATTTGCCAGCAACATTTAACCAATGGCAGGGTAAGAGAAGAAACCCACACACTCTCCCAGTCAGTAACGCTACCTTGATCCGTCGGATGCTGATCACTGACTCGGACACTCTCTCAACAGCCGCGGGGAAGAACAGGGTCACTGTGAGTCTCACTGCCCCGTACAGGGACACTGCCACGAACACCCGGCTCGCTGAGATAACGTTGCCAAGTAGTACATATGCCATGAAAGTCATGAACACCGTTATCTTGCTCGCCACAAAGAATGAGGCTAAGTTCAGTCCTCGAAGGTAGGAGCTTTTCATAACCATGGCAATCTCCTTCCTAAAAATGCGAAACATAAGCAAATCACATCAATCTCTCCCACTACTGCTACCCTCAACAATAGGATGAGGGAAACCCCCTCTCAGGATTTTATTTTCATATCCTTTCTCCTCCCCTTGCACCACCGCAGCTCACATATAAACAACTGTGAAGAAAACGTGTTAAATGGTAAATAACAAAACAAAACCAAAAACAACAACAAACCAGAAACAAAACAAAAAAAACCCCAACCAAACAAAAAAACCACCAACCGGAATTTAAGAGCCTTGGAAATTGAGAGGAGAAATTAATTACATTTAATATCTTAATAGCTATAGTAAATAATTATTTTTCGGAGACAGAAAACTAAGGTATTATTTTTTTCTTCTCTAGACAAACTAGTATTTTTATTCAGATTCTAATCTGCTTCAAATATTTTTTGGTTGCATGCAATAGCAAAGAGGAAAAAAATACCCAGTATAAAGCCCAAGCACCCACAGACTCCTTATCCTTCCAATATCAAAATCCAGTAGAGTTCAGCCACAAAACTCATGACAAGACCAACACATACTCTGTAGTTGATAAAAACAGGGCAATTTCCAGAAGATCAAGAGTTTGCCCATGGCCCAAGTATCTGCCATTATTCAGCTACTGCTCCTCAAGCTGTATCACAGGATTTAGAGTATTTCCTTTCATCTCAGTCTAAATCCTTCCCAGTTTGGACCCTGCTCCTGGCCTCTTTTGCTCTATGAATTCCGGTTCATAAATTAAGAAAATACTGATCTGTGAGGCCAATTGTTCTGCCAGTCACTGCTCAAGCTAAATAGTGATTGAAGTACTGCACAGACACATAAGTCTCCCTCCAGCAACTGAAAAAGCCGCTGATGCGTTTGTTCTCAATTTCCATTTCACTTAAATTGCAGTTTCCACTTCTACATGACTCATCAAGTCCAAGCCTCAAAATGTTACTGCACTATCATCTACTACAATGTGGATGCTATCAGGCTTACCTCCCCATGAAAATAATAATTTTTCTTTGTCAAGAGAGTCACAACAACTTACTCCTCCTCCATATATTCTACCTTTGTCTACTTAATACTATCAAATACAAAATCCTTAAACAATTCCTAATTTCTCTTTCCAAATATTCTAGCAATTCTTAGGGAAAATCTCAATAATTCTGATCACCTTCCACTTGGAACTATACACTAAGGCTAGAAACTCAAGTTGTGATTATACAATTTGAAGAAAATTAAGTAACCACTTAATAAAGGAAAGGGTGCAGGATGCACTACTGGAAAACTAGTTAAGCAACTTTCCCACTATACTTGCCAAATTGGCTGAACCAACAGACTTTTAAAGAGTTTCAAAGACTTATTTTTTCAGCTTAAGGGTTCACAATCTCTGATCTCCTCCAGAGTACAGAGAAGGAACATTTGTATGTAAACTATTTGAATTGGGTCTAATTCAATTACTTCCATAACCCTGGATGAAACTCTTTTCCCACCCTTTCATAATCCTTAATAATCCTCTCTTTATCTGTGGATAATCGGCAAGTTTTCTGCGCTACTCTCCATAAATACCAGATAAATTACAGCCTACCTGCAGGTTGCATATAATATATTACACTGTCTTGAGGCACAAACTTACATAAAAGGAAACTAATACGGACAGACACAAGAAAAAAGAGCAATGCAGGAGTTCAGATGGCATCTTAGCCACTATCAAGGGTCAGCGTGGAAATACTGGACAATAAATCACCTGGCTAAATTTAAGACTTTTAACTACACTCTTCCACGACACATTTAAAGAAATGAAAGAGGGCTCAAGATGTGTTCTGGAAGATCTTCTTTCTTTCCAATATTAAAAAGGAAGCCTCTAATCCTAATGAGGTGTTGAACTTGGAAATCTAAAATTTAGTGATGTGAATACACCCACTGAGGAAGCTTTCAATACAGAAATATCCTCTCTGGCTCCATGCATAACAGTAAAGCTTCCCATCAGTCATGAGCATTCAATCAGCACAGGATCCTACAACTCAACAGAGGAAACAATTATGTGCATGGGAAGAAACATCTCAGGGAACATTTCAAGTTTGCAAGCCTGCACATGGATGTACAGGTAAAAAAATTCCTTTAAAGAAAACAATTTCCAAAATAAAACATTTAAAACAAAAAAGTCAGATAATCTGCAGCAGGATAACCACCTCCTATTCACATGGTGGAGAGGGAAACAACATGAAAATAAGATTATGAGAAATATGCACCCGAACTCCAATAGTTATCCTTTAGCCATGAATGCTGTTACAGTGTCACGTGAAAGGGCAAATACTGACTGAAAATCAAATTTATTAATAAGTTTTAATCTGATGTCAATGGACCTCTAAAATGAAATGTCTTAGGATACCAAACTCAGCTGGCCTTGCCAGTTGAATAACAAGGGAATTTCTGATCTGCTTTTCCCTTCTACCTTTGCTACAGTTTAGCCAGTTGCTCGTTTTAAACACAACCGTTAGAGGAAGCATAAAAAAAGCCAGAATTACCAAAGTTGGGAGGGTTTTTTCATGTATCTTAGAATGTATCTTCATTCCTCCACTCTTGCTATATAAAATTTAAAAAAAAAAAAAGTAAACTGCATTTTAAAGCACAAAATAAAGCATTTATTCCCATGTAAAACATGGGAAATGACACTGGTCATACACCAAGCTGTATCTTTCCAGGATTACCTTCTTAAACCATTCACAAGTTCTGCAAATGATTTTTCCCAAGCGTACATCTTTATGATCTTCATACCGCTTATCACTTCATTCATGGTCCTAATCCTGACATCTGTTAAGGCAGCTGTCTTGCTTCTGAAAATAGGACAAAGGAAAAATTCTCAGATTCCCTAAAGAAGACAATTCATGATCGCATAACATATTTATGAAGTTTTTGCTTTTACTTGTAAAGACAATTCACATGACTGTAATTGCATTAAAGGGTTTTCCTGAAGACCAGTATCTTAAAGCTGACACACAGCAGACAGACTCGGTATGTTTGTGCTCCTGGTTCTCAGGGAACTGAGAGCTGATTCAATGTTCAGAAATACATCTCAGTTTGTGCAAACACAAGGTATTCCTCAAACAACGTATCTGTGTACCCAAAAGACCACAAATAAAAACATTCCCAACTATTACATTCAAAACTAAACAAAAATCAGAAAATTACTTCAAAATGAATATTTCAAAATGCCGAAACAACCACCCTTGTCATAAGGCTCTTTTGATGTTGTTAAAGGAACTGGCCTCATCTGTGACTTTTTAGGATTAACTGTAGTTGAAGCAGAGATTACTTAGTACATAAGCTATAATGTATTAGATAATCTAGATATGGTCTCTTCAAAAAAATAAATGTTATTTAAGCATTAATTGTAATTAACACTAATTTAAATATGTCTATTTTAGTTCCACATTATATTTGCACGGATGGAAAAAATGGAAAAAATATACAATAAAATAATAAAGTCACAATTTTAATCAGGAAAAAAGCATTGGAATTTAGAATTCACATAATGAATGCATAAATCATGCTAAGAGATCCTATTACAATTCTGAATTCATTCATGTAGACAAACACTGCACACAGAGAGCTATGGTAGATCTTATTTTGACAAAACATACCTTTACCCGCTAAATTACTTATTTTTGCATATACCAGTGAAAGTTAAGATTCAGAGATCATTAAAAAAAAAAAAATCTTTGTAGAAGGAGTGACTGGGCTTTCTCAGCTTAACCTGTCCCCTGTAAGATCTCTCTGATACACTGGAAGAAATCGCCATATTTAAAGAAAGCAAGTTGAAAGAATTTCAAGCACCTAGTTGTCATTCTAAAAAAAATTCTCAGCACCAGCGTTCCATAAATGTTAGGATGGCTGAAGCAGGGTATTAAAAAATATTTATACAAGGGAACTGACAAAAGGCATTTAGAAACTTGGCCCTAGTACAATCAAGGATTCTTATTAACACTGAGGAAAATAACTTAAACCAACCATACCGACATGGAACGAGATTATCTTTGCAACTTCATCTTTTCCTTTTTCAAAAAGAAACAGTAACAGAAAAATAATTCCTCAAAGAATGTAAGAGCTCATCATTTCTTCCCCATACACACACCACCACTGCAGAAGGCAAAATTTAACATGTGCTGTTCATGTCTCTGCAGCAGTAAACAATTATCACCTACAATCATGAAAGTCACCTAACTTCCTAACTGCTCAGTCTCCACATAAGAGAAGGTTGAAGATGATAGAAAATAATACAATTAACAGAGGCTTCTTTTTTTAAATGGTGTGAAACAAAAAAGGCTATAGTTCTCATAAACCAGTTTTTCAGTTTTCTACATGAAATGTCACCATAGTAACCATCCTGTTTCAAATTGCTTTAAAATGCTCAAGAGGTTGGGGGGAGTGGTGTTTTTGTTTGTTTGTTTGTTTTTAAGTTACACTCCCCTACTTTGCAATAAGCATATTTTGTATGTACACACCAGAAGCCACAGGCTCAGTGATACTGTAGAGTGGCTTCAGGTACACAGACATCCAGTGCATTGATGGTAACTTACAGCAGAGAAAGCCCTCCCTGGTTTTAAAAATATTAACTTCAGAATACAAACACATCAGTCCAACATACGCTCACACAGCACACCAAGAGTGCAATAAGAAAGAACCTGGAAATTCTTCAACTATCTGAGACATCCCCTCTACGATACTAAAAACCATTCTAAATTAGCAAGCTGCAAAATTCCTTTTTTGCTTTCATGAGGCATATTTGGTGGGTTTTAATTATGTCTGACACAACAGTTAGACAGTTTTCATCTGCAAGAAAAAGGACTTTAAACAACAACACTACAGCTGCATAACTAAGCAGTGCAGAGCAGAGCAGGTTCAGCTCTTGTGAACAAAATACATATGAAATGGTCTTCAGTCCAATAACTGAACTGCTTCTCAAATAATGTATTAGGTGATCCGCATTTCGCAAAACTTCTGGTACTTGTGGAAGTAAAAGCAATCCTGCAGAGCACAGTGGATACCATTCCACAGGGTACCGAGTCCACATCTGCAAACTCCCAGAGTACTGATGCCAATGGCTGCACCATGAACTGGTGTGCATGTGTGTTTACAAGACTGAGTCACAAGAACAACGCTGAATAATAGCGCAAATTAGCTGCCACACCGAGCGTGCTTGGATTTTAGCAAAAGCTTTAATCCTTAAATTACTTCTTCAGAGGCTGATTTCCTTAAATCCATGCAGATTCCCAGCAATTGCCGTGTGAACATACTCATCATTACAGAGTCAAAATCTATTCCAGTTTTACCATTAACTCCTTCTGTTCGTTGCACATTTCTGTTCACAAATAAAAAGATTTGTGCACACGGAGACAAGCAGAAGTTTTTCTGGTTAACGAATTCTTTCCATTGCACTGCATCCAAACAAGTGGCTGTTATTGAATGGGTAAAAAAACCTCAAACACCATTACATCGCCACTGATTGATTTTTAAAATACATACCTTCAAGAAAGAGATTTTTGTCACCTTATTGTCTGACCCTGGACAAGTCTTTAATCTCTTTGTGCCTCAATTTCCCATCTGTAAAACGGGGATATTAAAGCCTGCCACTATGGATAAGGCACTAGGTAAGCATTAAGTATTCTAACTATTGACTCAAACCTCAAAAACTTAGTAATGAAAAACAACAATGAAGTAGCTTGATACTTATGCATGCATATTGCACATGCAGTGAAAATACACAGCTAATAACAGATAGTAAGTGTTCTACAAACAGGCTTTATTATAAAAGCCCTTAGAATTTCACAGAAAACTCTGAACGGATCATTATTTGAGAAAAAGCCCTTGAACATTATTTGAGAAACAGCATATGAACATAATGACTGAAGACTACCACAATGGTTACAAACAAAGAGGACTGCAAGTTGTTTTCATTTTGCAACTCTCAGCTCTCTCTTCATACCTGGCCATGCAATGGCAATGCTAGGCTCAGTATGTCTAGAAAATTTGTCTTGAAATACAACTTGGAAAAGAAAACAGTAACTCACTAAAAGAAACTTTACTTATCCAAAGAGCTAAAAGGAACCCATTTGACAAAAGATGCAAAGAAAGATGCCTAACACTCATAAGCATGTGTACAGAGTAAAGAACACAAAAATATTCCCAATTAGATGCAAAAGCCTTTTATAAAGTCGTAATGTAAGTCAAGCATGGCTAATTACACAAGAAACAGAAAACACGGATGCAAGAACTTGCCTCAACAATCCCATCAGAGGCAAGTCTTGTTGGGTCTTTTTAGGACAAAGTTACAGAAAAACAAACTAAATTTGCCTGATAATGGAAAATTACTGCAAACTCTTATCTCCACAGCCTAGAACCTTGCAGCTGGAAACCTCATAGCTGGCATCAAAACCATCACAATAAATTTTTCTAGTCTTCTCTCTCAGTTCCTTCCCCTTTTTTCTCTCTGCATAATAGTCACAGAGGAGAGAGAGCAAGATCTTTGAACAAGAAACTTCCAGAGCTTTCTGCTGCAACTCCTGTATCACCCCAGTAAGTCACACAGAGCAGGGCTCATCACCTTTGGAATAACCACTCTCTAAGAATCACTGCAGGAAGGCAAAGCTCAGGTTTCACAATTCTGTGCCACGATCTACAGCAAGGTAGCTACAGAAATAGTCAGACTCTTTTAACATACTGGATAACTAACGAGCAGCAGATATTTTCAGCATGTTTGGAAGACAGACCACTTCAAGTCATTAATCTGGAATTCAGACATCTCACATTAGCAACTATAAAAAACATTAGCAATGATAAAAGACACTAAAAAATATCACCAGACACAAGCTGATACTCTGCCTCCACCCAATATGCACATTTTAAAACACAGCACAGAAAATAGCTACAACCCAAAACATGCAGCCTTACCTGAGGGAAGAAAAAAGCCTCCCAATGCACGTCTGCACAGGAAGAAGAATAATCAGAACTGCCATTCCTGCAAGACATGATGGGCCTATTTCCATCCAGAGTAGTACTGTTACTGCTATAGCTTGAAGTGGTCCAGCCCACAAGAAGTGCAAGAAAATTGTTACCTAAACAAATAGTTAAGAACCAAAAATTAGTTTCTGATCTTAGCTAACAAATTAAACTCCTGGTAACATTAGGAAGTACTTCTGCCTGCGGCAAGTACTCAAAGCATCCAGTGAGCATTCTGTACCAGATTCAGAGATGTAAACATACATGGAGGCGTACAGAAAGTAAGCAAATTACCACACCCATTATTTTTTTATGTTCATGCACCAACATTTCTCTGAGCTTAGAAAACAGCAGGAAAATATTTAATGGGGGGAAAAAAATACTTTTCCTCCCACAATTTAAGAGAATGTATCTATTCATATGATGCCATTCAGAGGAGCCTCGAGAGGCTTGAGAGGTAGGCCCGTGTGACCCTCATGAAGTTCAAGAAGGCCAAGTGTAAAGTCCTGCACCTGGGTTGGGGTAATCCAAAACACAAACACAGGCTGGATGAAAAACAAACTGAGAACAGTCCTGGGGAGGAGGACATGGGGTGTTGGTGGATGAGAAGTTCAACGTGAGCTGTCAGTGTGAGCTCGCAGCCCAGAAAGCCAAACATAACCTGGGCTGCATCAGAAGCAGCATGGCCAGCAGGGTGAGGAGGGGATTCTCCCTGTCTGGAGTACTGCATCCAGCTCTGATGGACACAGACCTACTGGAGCACGTCCAGAGGAGGGCCACAAAGATAACCAGAGAGCTGCAGCACCTCTCCTTTCAGGAGAGACTAAGAGAGTTGGGGTTGTTCAGCCTGCAGAAGAGAAGGTTCTGGGGAGACCTTATAGCACCTTCCAGTACCTAATAGGGGCCTCTAAGAAAGCTGGAGAGGGACTTTTGACAAGGGCATGTAGTGACAGAACAAGGGAGAATGGCTTTAAAATCAAAGAGGATAGGTTTACATTAGACACAAGGAAGAAATTCTTTACTGTGAGGGTGGTGAGGCACTGGAACATGTGGCCCAGAGAAGTTGTGGATGCCCCATCCCTGGCAGTGTTCAAGGCCAGGCTGGATGGGGTCATGAGCAACTTGCTAGTGGAAGGCACCCCTGCCCATGGAAGGAGGCTGGATCTTTAAGTTCCCTTTCAACACAAAACATTCTATGTTTAACGAAGAACTAGAAGAAATGTTCATTAGAAACATTTAATCACCAGTTTTAAACAAAACTCCAACCCCACAATTTCTTCAGCCCCTTGGAAAGATCTGTAAAATACCTCTTACCTGATCAAATTTGTTCACATCATTTGACAGAAGGTTTACTATTTGACCAGTGGTAGTTTTTGCCATGGCTGCATTACTGAGGCGAAGAGCCTAAAAAAGTCAGAACAGTCTCAAATTATCACAGCTTATAGAGCACAGCACACCTATACACAGAAGACTCAATACACGAATACAGTACCAGGGCTAAAGCTGAAGACACATCTCAGCTTTTGCCTGAGAGTATTGGGGCATATGAAGAACCTTAGATAGAATGTGGGTTAGACTAAATATCCTAAACAAAGTCCCAAAGAAAAGAGTATTTAAAAAAAAGTCACGGGAAGGACTGTGAGAATAAAAATGCCCTAACTATCTTCATGTCTGAAGTGATTAAAAATAGGAAAATAGCAACACAGCAAGTCACTAAGCAAAAGAGCTGTAACTTTCCATGTGCATTGTTCTCTCCCTCTCCATGAGTGTCTGTACAAAACAGGAACAGAAAACTCCACCTGAAGGCCAGATTAAAGTCAGAACAATGTTTGGCCAACAGCAAGAATTCTGTTTTGAACAAGTTATCTGACAGAAGGCAAAAAACTCTCAAGTTACTGATTTTAGACTATCTTTGCAAATCACAGTGTCCCTTTACAAATCAGTAACTCTTGAAAAATCGTAACCTTTCTGAATTACATAAAATGAAGTTTAGCACATGCTATGAAAAACAAGAGGAGTAAATACCAAGTTTTTTTATAGGTTAATAAAAATGTTCATCAGTAGAAAATAGTATGTGTTTACAAAATAATCCCCCCGCCCAAAAAAAAAAAATCACATCTGGAAATATGCAGTCTGAACCTTACTGCAAAGATCCAAACCGAAATTGCTCAAAAATACCACTAACACACCCTGCTTCCTTCTACACCTGCTAGAAAGAAAACACAGGTTTGCAGCACAAGTTAAAAAAGATATACAAAACATGTTACATGTTTTTCTGTACAAGAATAGTTCACTCCTCAAAAACACTTTGCATTTTTAGGCAGTGCACATCTACTTCTCCCTCTCCAAACATTATCAGGGACCCTTTCTGACCAATAATCAAACCTGAAAACCTGATTGTTTCAAAAATACTGTTCCAGTATTTTGAAACAAGTAGAAGAACATCAGCCATCAAAGTACTATTCAAAGCATAATTTCAAACAAGGTTCCTTACATTTGTTGCACCTCACTTTTGTGTTACAAAGGTATTGTTAAACCACAGAGAGAATCCCAACCCTAACTTCACTGAAATCAGCAGGCAGAAACTTTTGAAACACCACTAGGAAATTCCTCTGACATTTCAAAAATAACTCTAGGATACTGGGTATACGAAAGACCAGATTTAGTTATTTGAGAAAATTACTGCTTCATTCCCTGTCTTAAGCCACGTGTCTCTCATCCACCTGAATTCCTCCAGGTAGCTGCCTGCCACACGACGGACATGCTGCCATCATGTTTGCTCCACACCACACATTAAGGCTGGTAAGCTGTGAGAAAAGCTGCTAGAAATCCACAGACCATAATAACAGGAGTTCACATGAGGCGTATATGGAGAAGTTTCCCATGAGGATGCGTTTACAGCACTTCTTGTACAACGTATCTGCTGCTTGAGGCTCACCTGAACCATCAGAAGACTGCACCTGTGTCTCGCTAGTGGCCCATGGCCTGGGTCTGTCTTGGACCTGCCACACAATCACCTTTCTGACTTCTTCCTAGCTATTTCTACACAGGCAGCAAAACCAGATTCAATATGATTCTACGAGAATCATAGAATTCTATGAGATTCATTTTGACCAAGATAGTCTCAGGAGGAAACACACAAGCATCTGAGCCAAATGGAAGATGCTCATCTGTGACTGATTTGTCTTCTCAGGGAAGAGACAGCCATTCCCATCATCAGTGGCAATGCAGTTTTAGTATTTCCTTGCTTCCTTCTTGGTTTTGATTTTTTTTTTCTTTTTTTTTTTAAGTGAAATAAGCCTTGCATTTTCCTGGCTGAATGGATCTGTCTTGACGACAAGGTAGCAGTTTTACTTTCATAACCGATTTCTACCAAAAAGTCCTGTTGTGGTACATTCCTCTTTCTACTACGCCTGATACACAGCCCCATATGAGTTGAGAAAAACTAATTCCATCCCAGCTAAAGCCTCTGACCTCAAAACATTTCTAAAAGCTAAGTCTTAAAAAAAAAGAAAAACAGCAAAAACCAGTTTCCCAAAAGTAGCCTTTGATTTCAAAACAGAAGATTCTGAGTCATCATGAGACAGATTTCATTTCTGTTACAAGTTTCCTACGTGCATCACTAATACTTCTTACTGGTCACAAAACATCTTAAGAGTTTGAATACAGGGTTTTTGCAAATTAGATTTGAATTTTCCAGGAAATGAAAAAGGGTCTCAAAAATTACGAACACTTGAAGTTCTCCATTAAGAATGCTTTCTTATCCAACGTATTTATCCTCACAAATCCAAGATTTTATTTTCTACAGCAATTAACAAACTCCACTAAAGAGCTGGTTAATAAGCACCCAAGTTTCTTCCAAAAGCCTATATGAGGTTAAAGAGAAAATACAACCTATTTATAAGCAGCACCTAATGAAGACAAAGTATTAGAAAGGTTTGTCAATGTCCTGCTGTTACCTCAACCCTCACCCTCAGGAGTAAACACTTGGACATGAGGGCAGATTAATTTTCCATTTAATCCCATCTCTAGAAGTAAGGGTGCATATTATGAACATTTCTTTTCCAAGCTTCTAAGCCAGTATCAACTCAACAACAGACACCATCATTGCATAAATTTTTCATTAATTTCGTTTTGATAATCAGTTTGGTAAATTAATACTTTAGAGAGATGTTTATGTACAAGAAAGCATTGTGCCATGTTAGAGCCAAGTTCCCAGAGGATCCTTTCCAAGGTATCAAAAGAGGAAGACAATAAATGTGTGTATGGAAGGTAATCACCACTTAAAATGGGGACATTTTTACTCTCCTCACTTTCCTGCTTTGCCCAAAAACTTCACAACCTACACCAGTAGTACAAGTGTTTGTGTTAAGTGGATGGTACCCATGTTTAATGGTTAAAATAATGTGGATTTCCTTATATTCCAAAGAAACTGTACAGTCCCGATTCTTCAATTAAACTTCTCTGCTGATATCTGAAATTGCAGGTCACTTTTCCAGCAGCACTAAAGATACAAAGATGGGGCATTTTCCCTTTCAGCATTCTCAGCAGTGATTTCCTGCTTGGAAGCAGACAGACTCACGGTTTGGGTATTGCCAACAGCTTCAGAAGAGTGGGGCAGACATTTACAACTGCTGCCCAGAGCACACCAAGGAGAGCATTTCATCCTGGATGTTGCTCAGCTCCTTCCGGTAGGTAAAACCCAATTTCTCTTGCTCCACTTTCCCTCTGACAGCAGCCTCGACTCCGTCTGTAGTTGAGGACAGCTATTTCTTGATCAGGACACAGAGACAGCAAAAAAGCCATGGCTCACTGAACATACCTCTCTTCTCACATTTCACTGGGTTTAATGGAGAGCTGCAGTACTCCCACAGTAAAACCAGTAAATGGTACTAAAAAACTCTAACTCCCTGCCTTTAGGATTCTGCTTGATTCTGAACTGTGTCTCTTCTGCCTGCTCCTCTCCCTTCCCCCTCACACAGGAGGGATACTAAAGGTGAAGATGCCAAGCATCCCTGCCTGCCTGGAAGGGGAAGTAGCAGTTCCACAGAACTGTTGCCACTCCCCAAGAGAACCTGATGGATGCCCAAGGGAGGGGAGCAGCCTCTGATCTGCAAAGGAGACAACTTACTAGCTCTACAGCACTGATGAAATAAAATATAAATAAATCCCACCATTAGCCACAACAGGGGTGAGCAGAAATCTGGACAGTGAAGCAATTCCCAGGAAACTGGGAGTGCTGCAGCAGATGGTGACATCCAAGCACCACGTCCTCCCCTGGGATCAAACTTCGAGGCTGAGTAACTGCCAAGCATCCCCTGGGAGCTCTGCCCCTCTCCTGCTCTATGCTGACGCCTCTTACAGCTCCAGCATGCAACACTTCCAAGAGCAATGTGGGGGCTCCTCTCCAACAGCAGCAGGAGGCAAAAAAAGCAGCTCCTCCAAGACTTTCGGGCTATTTAACTCACCACCTTCACTAGGCAAGCCTGAAGCTGTCATTCAGACACCTTGCCACCAAAGAGAAATCAAAGGCACATGTACACATCTCAGGCCTGACACGTTACACACACATTAGGTCTCTACGAATGAGTAACTTCAATGGAATTGCAACCACAAGCACAATAAATAACTGCATTTTTAAACTCCCCTAACAAAATAGCTGTCAAATACAAAATACAGCTGTGAACAGGTTTGCTTACCTTCCGATAAATCATGTGGCACATAGCTACCCTCAGCTTCATGCCAGCCCGCTGTACATGATAGAAGTATAAGTGGTGCATTATAGCCAGAATAAGTGTGCACACAGACAGAGCACCTGCGTAGCAATATGCAAAATTCAAAGCTACCTCATCTGAGGAATCATAGTTCTCAAAATAATTAATAATTTTTCCCAAAAAAATTGGTTGAATTATTTTGAGGGTTTCCTGAAAGAGAAAGAAGGGGGAAAACTATTAATAATTTCATATCACCCCGTGCTAGCCAAGTTCACAAACAGGCAAACAAGAGCCAAGTACTGCCGCAAGTCATATCCCTTATTATTTTGTCTTTATTGTGCTCTAAAATGTCAAGCCAATTTTTATCAACACATAATCCAAAAAAAACATGTTCCACATTAAAATTTAGCTGGAACTTCAAAGAGAAGTCTCTCAATTACCAAAAAGACCCTTTGATGTTATAAAAATTGCATGAGTGTGTATTACACTTCCATTTTTAAAGACGCCGTGTCTCCTTTACAGCCATTTACAGAGAGCAAAAAAACCTCTTTCTATTGGGCACCCTGCTCAGATACATAAAATACAGATAAGCCTTACAAAGCAAGTCAGTGGTTTGCAATGTCTCAAAAATAATGCACTGAAATCAGCTCTGTTCCACTTCCATAATCCTGCAGTTACGACTCAGTTTTTCAGTTTCTACAGGGCTATAGCTCTGCTTCACCTTTCTAAGAACATTACCAGGTTCTCTGAGCAGTCCAGGATGAAGTCACCAGTACATTTCTTGCAATCTAAGAGGACAAGTTTCACACTGCTGTTAGCCAAGAAGTAGGTCCTGTGACATTTTACACCACTTACCTCAATCATTGTGAAAATTCCAAAAACTAAATAGGACTTCCAGTAACACAGAATAATGGCTTTTGTTAAATGTGGTGTTTTTCCTCTCTTTTTTGCTTTTTGCACCTCTTTATCCCAGTACCTGGCAAACAACGTGCAAACATGTTGGAAGACAGAAGTAAAATCACAAGGCAATTACCTAGAATAAAATACTTTCACACTTACAGCCAGATTGCCCTGATCAGCTTTATAAAATCACACTTTAAAAAAGGAGTTAACAGATAATCGTGTCTTTTCATTCACATAAACACTAAGTATTATAGGCCTATTTGCTCTTGGTTAATCACAAACAATTCACCACTCCTGACACATTTGCTGATGAGGAACCCTTCCTTTATTCCTTCTCCTCTGTTCAGACAGTCACCACTCACCTTAATTAACAGCCTATTATCATATGATCTCCTGACCATGCACTAAAGTGAGGCAGCACAGTGTCTTTATCTATCCCTATGCTCTGTGCTTCCCCAGAGAAGTTGTGATGCCCAACCCTTTCTCATGTCTGGCCCTTGCTTTTTTCTACCATATGCTTTGATGAGGATTTTGTCACCCAACGCTCCGTACATCTCTCTGAAGGATTCACCAGCAGAGTGGAAAAGACCTTTCCATAACCACATGTCTTCCCACAAGTAAGACACAATTTGCTCACATAAAAACCGAAGACAGCAATAACAAGCATTATTTTAACAAGACAGTATCACAATTCAAGCAGAACTTCTTAAGACAAGCTGCTGTCGGACAGGATCCTCCCCCTTTCTTCTGAAGGCTGTGTTTCCTGCCAAACCTCTGACCTTGATAGTTTGAGGGGTGAAACGAATCTAAGGCATGGAAGTCAATTATTTTGCAACAAAGCACAGAAGTTCAAAGCACGAAGATAAGAACACATTTTTTTATTTTTACCCTCTTTTTTTTTGTTACAAGAATTACAGAGTTATTGTCTAGATGCTCTGAAAACAGAAACTGTGTACGTTCTGTGGGGTTTATTGGCTCAAGAGAAAAAACTACTTCCTTAGGCAGCTGCTTATGAATTATATTCTCTGCTTCTTGGTCAAGTACGCTAAAGAATTAAAAACCACTCCCTTTTTTTCTTCTACCATTTCCTGACCCATGCAAGTGTGTGCTTTTTCTATAAAAATCATTGGAAAGAGTCCATCTTCCCCTACAGCCAAGTCCCTGAACCACTTCAAGACACAATCATGGAATTTGGCAAAGCTCTCCAGCTACAGAGCTGGAGATGTTAAAAGTGGCCACTCCTATGAGCTTATCACCAACCCTCTTTCTTAATTTATCCAGAGCAGGATAACATCAGACTTGGTCATAACCTTTCATTTCTGGATTCTTTTCGCGTCTTGAGGAGTCTCTCATCCCAATCAAACTATCAGGAAAGTCCATCTGCTCTGCCTTCAGTGTAAAGGCAAAAAACAGCAAGGCCACGCTTTCTTATTACAGAGGCCACCTTTCACTAGGAGACATCTTTTCCTCTAACTATATTTAGCAGAAGATTATTGGAAGACAAAAATCCTCTCTGTTGCAAGGTTCATGACAATTTACATGAACAGTTATTATTTGAAGGTATTTTACTATTAAAATATAGATCCCCCTAAGTCTGTAACACTATGAACTGGTACACAGCCCATGAAAAAGTATTTAAAACCAAATAAAAACACCTCCTAGAGGCAAGCTTTAAGCTGTCCAAGGCATCTTACCCACTTTACCAGTGAGAGGCGTATTTTCAACATACAGATATTTATATACACACAAAGGGTCGTTTAATTCAATTTGCACTCTAAACAAAAAAACGACGAAGAAATAAAATATAAAACCTTTTTTCTTCACTTTTACACAGAGCAATTTGAAGTTTCCACAGCAATTTTACCACAGACCAGAAGACTCAGACATTTATTAAGGATTACTACCATTACAGCTGATGTAAAGTTGTCTTTTCCAAGCATTCTGCAAAGTGTCAAATTAATTATGAACGACATAATGGAAATACTCTAATGCACTTTCATTATGTGTAACTTGAAAAAAACTAAAAAGCTTCTATGGTAAACAAGCGCTCTTAGTTCTTATTACTCTTAATTCTTCAGCATTTTTAACCTTGTTAATCATTACAATAACCTCTTTTAATTTTAGAAGAGAAATAAGATTTTTACCTTCGCCAGCATTAATACAATAAAAGAGAACAACTGTTCCTTCCAACCCAAAGTATTCTATAATTCTTCTCCTTACCACTGCAATTCCTCTCCAAGCTTCTCTGAGGAATCTTCTGGCAGCACTTTATACATATCATCTTCTTCAAGCTTCCGTTTATGGCCAATAATAAATAAGGGATTCAACCACCTAGTTAAATACAAATTATTAGTAAACCGATCAGCAGACCAAAAGAGTAAATTTATTTACATATTCATTTAATTCTTTTATCCCCTTCTTTCCTCCTTCTGAATCATTCAACATCCACAAGTTTTACTGCACTTTTATCTAAGAATTAAGTCAACCCCTATCTTGCAAATGGGAAAGCACTTCCCACTTCCTAAATCTCTTTATGCCCACAGCACCTTACTCCCAGGCATGCAGACAGCCAGCATAACCCTTCTTGGCCTTAAGGCAATTGTCTTCTTACAGTGTTTCCTCACACTCAAGAAAAAATAGCACTCCTTTAAATATTAAGGAAAAAAACAGAACTTAATCCAACTATTAAAATATTGACAGCTGTAAATAAAATTGTAATGCATACTAAAAGACATTTTTTGTAACCTTTACTTGAGGAGAAAACTAGCTGCTATTCAAGAACATCTTGACAAGTATTAAAGGTCGGTAATTTAAAGACAATCACTGAAATGTAAAAATGGGAATATAATGGATTATTAGTGTATCTTACTCATGTTTGAAAATATAAACAGAAGCACACTGACACAGTGTGTACGTAGGTTCAAAAAAAGGAAAATACTGCCTAACAGCTCAGTTTCCTTAATGGAAAGATTCTTAAAAGCTCAGTATTTTACGAGAGCACTTTGAAGATAAATTATAGTAGCAGTACTGTAGATTCATTGAAAAACACTGCACTGTGTTAGACCAAATAGACCAATTGTCAGGGAACAGCGAGACTAGATTTCATGCACCTAGATCCTTCTCCAAGCCTGAAACATGTCAGGGAAGTCCAAACAGTTTCAGTTGTGCTCCACAGAGTGAGGGTTGTATGGCGTAAAGCTCAAGTGACCAAACCGTCCATGAGATGGAGAAAAAGGGAATGACATGCAAAACAGGCACAGCTTAGCAGGAACAATGGAGTTAGGGAACTTGCAGTTTTCCACTTAGTTTGTCTCTCTATTAAATTCGTGGTATTTTGTTTCCAGGAGACACGGATTTTGGCTTTAAGGCTTATTTCCTGAAAGTACTTACTCAACTGGTTAACATCATCAAAATCAAGAAGTCAGGGATGGATCTGTTTTGGAAAAAATACTCTTGCACTCAAGGCAAGCTGTCTGTCTTATCTCAATTGTCTGTGAAAGTTAATTGCTGCTTAGTTTCTGCTAATTATTCCCCAGCTTCACCAACATAGTTCTTAGAAGAACGTGTGGTGCGCTAGGTGAAATGTATTATTTCCTAGAAAACCTACAAGTGAGAATTCAAAACTGGGACGGTTTACAATGAAGGCATTTATTTATTCACAACCAAAACAGTAGTTATGAATACCCATTAACTAGCTCTACATTTCTTGCTCAGGCATGTTCCAATTAAACTTTGTATACACTGCCTTACAAGAAGGTTGTTGGCTAACTTTAGAGAGGGTGGATGGGCAGGCCCAACCCTGGGGAAGGGACTCAGAGAGTTTCTTCAAAGATAGCACTGTTGTAAAAACCTTTTTCCCAGGCTCCATGGCACAACTGCAAGTAACAAATGGGATAGTGTTTTTTCATCACTGCTTAGCATGTCACCACAGTGTTTTTGAGTCATTCAAAAAATTAAGCCTCCATCCTTAGAGTAGCACCTTTGATGCCTAGCAGCCCTTTTTAAACTCTTGGAGTGAGTACTGAAGATTTGTTTATGTGAGCTGTTAACTCCTAAATGTATGTTAAAGGTACAATTAGAAACAGAAAGTACTTGTCAGACAAGTCTGTTGCTTGGACTTTATAGTTAAATAGCAACAGGGCCCAAATCACTGTCACGACTTCCCCCCAGGTCCTGACAAAAGGTCTCAAGCACCAACTGCTCCAACCAGCAGCAGAACTTCTGCCTGGTTTGACACCAGGAATCTGCTCCACTGAAACATTTCTTCTTTGGCCTCAGTTCTTGCAGCTGACCACAGGTGAAAAGCAGGTATGAGGCAAATAACCTCAAAGCCATTCAATTAATTTCTGCCTGCTGGATTAGAGAGACTCTGTTTGCTCCAGGACAGATAGGTATGGGAAAGATCTGCAGACTTCAGTTGACTCCTGAGGCTGGCACCCAGCGTTCCTCTTCTTGCAACATCAGTATTAGCCTATGATGTATCCATCCAGACAGAGAGGCTAGAATTATCTTTCCCCTAGCATGAGAATCAGGATGAGGCAGCCCTTTCAGGAAAATATAGGGATAAATCCTTCTCCCATCTATGGAAATGGTTATGAGATTTCACTGGCTACTGCTGCCAATGTGGTGAAAACAAAATCGGTTCTGACATTTAACAAGGAACATAAATAGGATGTTTATTACAGAATCATTGAAAGGCTGGGTTTGTGTCAGAAGGGGCATCTGGAGGTCAGCTGGTCCAACCCGTGCTGCTCAAGCAGGGCCACCTAGAGCTGATTGTCCAGGACAATGTCCAGACAGCTTTTAAAGATCTCCAAGGAGACTTCATAATCTCTCTAGGCAGCCTACGACAGTGTCCAATCACCCTCAGAGCAAAGAAGTGTTTCCTGATGTTCAGAGGGAACCTCCTGTTATTCAGCTTGTGCCCCACTGCCTCTGGTCCTGTTCCTGGACACAATGAAAAGAGCCTGGCTCTGCCCACCTTGCACCCTCAAGTATTCATCTACATTGATGATATCCCCCTGATCTTCTCCTCTCCATAATGAACAGTTCCAGCTCTCTCAGCCTTTCCTCCCAGCAGAGAAGCTCCAAACCCTTAATAATTCTTGTGACCCTTCACTGTGCTCTTTCCAGTATGTCCATGTCTCTCTTGTACTGGGGACCCAGAACTGGATTCAGGACCCCAACTGTGGCCTCAGCAGTGCTGAATAGTACTTTCTGTATGTAGCAGAGTGCACAGAGGAAAACAAAAGACACTTTAGAAACAGACTTAAATATACAGTTTTAAAACATAAAACCAATGCTATTAATGTTACTCAGTGAAACACCATTCCTCTACTTATACTTTTTGAAAAACCACAGGCAGGCAACAGGAAGAATGGAACGTTTCTGCTGAAGGCAGCTGCTCTATCCTGATGGCATTTGATTCTGTACTACAGCCAAGAGCAGATGTGCAGTCCATGTGCAAAGTAACCAGCTGAAAGTCAACACTCTCAAGTATATACGACTGTAAGAGCCATCCAGTTTATCCTTCGTCCTTAAACTCTCAAAACAACTTACTGATGATATGCTCACCTCCACTGAGGAGTTCTTCTGGTTTGTAGTAAATCCCTTGTCCCCTCATCTCCACACTGTACATAGAGCGTGATTGAATTTGAAAAACATTCAAGTAGCAGATGAGAGATGATAGTGCAGAGTAAAAACTGCCAGACGTCTCAAGGCTGTCAGACTATTAGTTCCAGTGAGACCTAGTGCAACTTCAGGGCTTCTCCATTTTTTTCCATTAGTTAAAACCATACCATTGGAAAGAGTAATATAGTGCACTACTATTATGTTAAAATTAAAAAAGGCAGGGAAAACCAATCCAGAGTAAGCAGAAAACTGTGGTAACTCACTTCATGGCTCATTTATTATAATGGACAACATGGCAAAGACTCAGCACAAGTCCACGTTTCTGTAAGGTTAGGGGGGAAAAAAGTATTAAAAAACCCAAAAATTTAAAAATCACCCAGTGTTGAGCTTTCTGATTAGTGTCCCCCAAAATACTCATCTTCAAGAGCTACTGCTATGGAGATCTCAGGAATACAAAAGCTTTTAACAGTATGTTGTGTTACTAGAGTATACTTGAAGACCTTTAGAAGAAGGTTAAACATTTTTCCTTCAAATTATGCTTAGTCCTTGAAGGGCTTTTATCCCAAGAATGAGGTCTTCTACAAACTCTAACTACGGCAAGAAGAATTCGAGCGTCACCATTTCACTGATGCATCCTGAACTTTATGCTGGAAGGTCTGCTTCCAGACAGAAGACTTATCACATGTTCATATTCACTCATTAAAGTAAAAGCTTCCACTTGAATGCCATATGCAGAGTATGCCCTGTGGAATTCCCTGAGCTCACAGTAGAACTGAGACCAACCTATCATTTCACACAGCCTGCTGTTGCTCAAGTCACACACTTGTAACAAGCAAACCAACCAAGCCCTTCTCTTGCCTGAAGGCTCAGTTAAATTAGAGTGCTGTCAGAGACTGTTAGAGGAAGCTGACAAATAAAGCAAAGGCCTACATAAAGAACATCCCTGAAACCCCAATGTAGCCATGAAGGAACACTGCTCATTAGAGCGGTGAGTCTTTTGTCCAAACAGAGATCAGCTAACACCGATCTCTTCAAGAAAATAGTTCTTTTTTTCTCTTAAAAAAAAGCTCACAAAAAAAAGTTAGCATTTGTTATGAAAACAGAACCTGTACAAACTGCATTATTCTTAAATAAAAAAAGCTAAAGTAATACGCTAAACGAAAGAAATTGAGGAAATACACAGACAGTCATGCAAACCCCTTCTCTCATCCCAGTGATGGGCTCAATACCAATCTGTTTCACCAGAAGAGAGGAACAACGTGCTGGGGAGGTAAGAATCGCACCTCATTTCTGTATTTCTTTCTGAAGAAGCTATTCAACTTAAATATGTACAGGACTCCGTAGTCACTGTCTTTACTTCTCCCACGTACCTTCCTGTTTGCTAAGAATTTTGAAAAATTATTTTTTTCTTACACATCACCTCATTTTAGTTACTGTTTCAGAACATAGGGTTCACATGATGCGTTTCAAAGAGCTTAGCCCAAATTCTTCCTAGCATGACCTACATATAAAAATGTGAGTATCTGTAAGAATCCTGAGTACTTGTGTTCTGCTGGGAATGCCTCTGTTCTATCAAAACGATTAGCTGATCAAAGACATCAGTTTGGAAATATGCCCAGAATAAGCCCCTGCTACTGCCAGAATTCTGATGTCACTAGGAATAAAGATTAAAAAAATAAATTAAAAAATCACTCTATAACCTAGTGCAAACCCAGAGACAGCCAACTGCAGTAAATCACTGTTCTGACCCCAAAAGGCTTTTCACCTCTACAGCAGTACCTTGGGCACCGATAAAAAAAGAAAGTGATTCATTTCTGAACCAGCAGATACACAAAGAGCACAATATAAACATTCACTTCCTGCATTTCCCTACTCCTGGGCCCTGACATTACACACCCTTAAAGATTACAACACAGTCAACCAGCCACAATTTACTTGGTTGGTCAGGAAACGTCCAATTTTTACCAATTGTTATGAGAGCAACTCCACCAAGATTTTGGAAAGCCTCTTAAGATTTCCAGAAAAAACTAACACAGTGTTTGCTTACCCTCCTAAGAGAAGCCATCCCCTTCTTCAAAAACAGCATGTAAGAGAAACAGGCCCTGCTATCCAAAGGGCAGGATCATTAAGGCTACTCATGCTATTCTGCTTCATACATGAAATAGAATTTCCCAAACAAGAAAGCTTGTAAATTAGATTTCCTACCATCCCAAAATAATTTCCTATCAGCCAAGGAAGAAATACATTACAGATAGGTATTTGAAACTAATAGCAGTCTCCAGCTCAACTGGTTCATTAACCCAGGGATGGGACCTGCTGTACCTGCAGGATTTGTATTATGTCTTGCTTGCAAATACTCAAAAAGACTACCATTCTCACAGTGCACAGCAGGCCTGCAGAGCTTTCTAGAAACCCAAGCATACACTGCAAGTTCTTCATGAACTGATAAAGTCTGTCAAAAAACACCAGCCAAGAAGCACTTGCAATTACATTACAAACCTGACACAAATAAAAAATGTCCTAAGATCAAAGGATGTGCCTGTCAGGGCCCTGGGTGCACCCAGAGGTCTCAATTGCCTTGACCAGCCACACAACAATCACCCCACAGTCGGTCACTTGCATATTACAGGACCTTCCTCTGCACAAGTGCAAAAATTTTATTCTCACCAGTTTCACAAGAGCTCCTGCTTTATCACAGGACAAGTCAGAAAAATCAGACTACACAGACTGCTTTTCTGATTAGGAAAATATTTATTTGTAAAAATAAGCAGAAGTTTAATTTCTGGATAATTTTACAGCACCCAGTCAAAACCACATGCGGTATACCATCATCAACTAATTCCTTAAAGAGGTGTGTTACAAACTGCACTTTCCCCATTCCTCTTAAGCCTATTTGTGCATTACATTACAAGCATCATCTGTTTACACTCAATGTCCAGTTATTTTTCAACAGTTGCACAGGAGAGTCTTTGTTTACTCAAATTCTTCCATAACACTAGGATTTTGTCTCTCTTGAGCAGCTTGGAAGCACTACTTCAATAACTAAGCTGCAAAGTAACACATATTTCTTTCTCTTTAATCACCTACTTTGGAGATGGCTTTTTTGCTAAAATAGATGGGGTTTACTCACAGGACATTTGGATAACAATGCACGTTGCTTATTCTCCCTGGTTCACCTCAGGAGCCTGCCTGCCTCACTGTACTGTTCATTACCCACCTTCGGGGTTTGACATTCTACACCAGCAGTGCAACTCAGCACTGCTACATGCTTGCTCTCAGTCCAGAGGATCACTGCTGGGATGAGATGTATAGAAAGAAGGACACACACACTGAGAGTCTCCAGAGTTATTTTGCAAGAATTCATAAATGCCCTAGCAACAGTTTGTAGTCATCACGTGATTTTTTTTTTTTTAAACCTCTCTATTTCACATGTTCATCCATTCTCGTTAGTAAGCTGCCTTCTCCCACTTCCCCTTACGAAGGCAGTCATCCACAAGTAATAAAGTAAACAGAGTAAGTCTGGTATTTCTTCAGATGCTTTTCAACTGGTGTTTTGGTTGCAACTTCCCTCCCCTGCTTACTGTGGCTTAAACAGCAGATTTTCTCATTGCTTACAGAAGGAAAAAATAGGAACACAGTGAAATTACTTCAAAGCCATATTAACTCAAAAACGCCCTTCGGGCTTCCAGTTTCAATACCAACTGTATTAACCTTTGATACCCAGCTCCAACTCATCTTCTGAGCTGCTGCTGCTTTTCCACAGCACAGTGTAAGCAGCTAAACTGCTCAACACCCACTTTCTGATGCTGACAGTACCACAACTGATATTTGACTACATTTATTGCAGGCTGTTTTCATGCTGTTCATCAGCCAGGTAAGGAATTACCTTATTAATCTAACATACTTACTGGTATTTCAGACAGCAAGAAGCACAGACATGGCAAGAAGAAGTGGGGAGCATACCCAGCTAACACTTTCTGCAAGGCCTAGAAGCAGGGAAGAGAGGAGTGGCATCACCTGTACCTGTGGCATTGCAGAGACTATCATTAAAATATCAATTCCAAACCTGGGAACCACATGCCAAGAAAAATACCGAAATACCAAAGATCTGCTGTAAAGGTCAGAAGATTGTGACTTATAAAAATAAACTTTAGTAGTTACTCACTGAAGAAGGACCTAATGGTGGCAATTTCTGTATTAACATCCTTTCTGACAAGCAATGGAAATAGGGAGAATTAAAATGCCCTGTGAGTTCCCACTGTTATTACAAGTGGTTGGGTGCCAGGGATACAAAACAAATAAAACAAAATAGATGATAGGTCTTTTCAACCTTCCACTCCCAAAATCTAATTGGGTTATCTCCCTCCCCCACTCTAGATAAGGCCTACTTTTCTAGAAGCAGTATAGGGAAATTATTTTTGGAAAAGAAGACAAAATAAACAGCATGACATAATCTTAATTTTGAAGTTTTGCAGGAATTAGAAGACATTTTCTCTCATAAATGACACTGCAGGCTTTACATAAGCATTCCAAAGGCAAATACTCCGTGTTTCATTATACTCTAACAGTTCATCTAATTGCATATCTAAGCACAGATATTTACACTAGATAGCAAATGCCAACATTTCAACAGTTTATACACACTTGTCGTAATCCATATAATCTATTTAGCACTATTTATCCACATATTTTAACTTTACTAGCTCATACAAAATATTTTTCAAGTATTTTCTTTTGCATAATACAGCTATCTTGCAAATAAACATGGAAAACTTAAAAATTAATGCAGTAGCTCAAGAGAGCAAATGATTCAAATTTGACAGCAGGACATTAAATACCTGATAAATGAACAAACAAAGCATTATCTTAAAAAAAACCAAACATGTATGTATGATCCTCAGTCTTCTTTCAAGCAGGAGAAAAAGAGAAGCAAGTGTGATTTTAATCTCCGGGTACAGCAAATGTGTTTTCTGTTTATCTATACTGAAGATGTTTACATATTTCTTCAGAGTTTCTTATAGTACCACAACTGTCCTGCACCAGTAAATCATTAAATGAACTTGAAGTTAGCTACCTCAAAGACCTTTATAATCACCACCAGCAATTTCAGGCACTGACAGTGGGAATTCACAAGATATCAGGCAAGATCCCAGGCAAGTTACAAAGCCTGATATTTTCATGTTAAGTAAATGTAAAATCCTCACAGTCAAATCTATTCACTGACACAGTAAAGAACACAAACCAATTTTACTGGTGGCACTGCTGCAGTCTAGGTGAAATATCCAATGATGAATTCTTTCCATAACTTCTTTCAAAGCAAGGCAAGAAAGACTTTTGAAGACAGACAAGAAGGCAATACTCAGGCTTACTGAGAGATCCAGTGAAATCAGTCAGTGGCCTTTCCAATTCTAAGCCATGGGGTGAGAGAGCAGGAAGAAGTAAAGTAAGGTGTGTAGCTATTTACACTGCTACAAGAGAGATCTGTGACATGACTGCATTTGGTCAGAGAAGCAGCTACATATTGCGCAGTCCTCCCTGAAAGTCCTGGAATTTACATGTCTATGCTCACCCCATTCAATTCACACTCAAACACAAATACGAAGATCTTTCTTTTACTCTTCTCTCCCCCTGCACTTCATGTCAGATCCATGAAGACTCAGTTTTTTCTCATTCTCCCTAAAGCGCACACCTAGTAAGTCAAAGACAATGCTGCCAGACACTAACAGGCAATGATAAACCAATCATTGACTTATTCCTTGGAATAACAAATCTGTAGATGCCTTGGAGCAAATTTTCAGATCATGTTTTAATGCTGTTACTGTAATGGCAATTGCCACATGTCAAGTCATGATGTGAAAAGGCATCTACCCTGAGGATGATGACAGTGTTCAGTGCTCCAAAAAACCCAAAGACTTGTCACAGTCATGGTGAGTCTGTGACAGGTAAGTAATTACAGTAAGTAATTACTATAATTATTAAGACTAAATTATAAATGTATATGAAATTTAGAAGGACTTTAACTTCTTTTACTTCTCTGCACAAAAACGCTGGACACTCTTTCCAGGGTGTTCCAGCTTGCCCTCCTTCTCGTAATGTTAACAGGATAAAAGTTATCCAGTCTTTCAAAAATGTAATCATACCCTATGTTTTGCATCTTTCCATTAAAGTGGACTGGATGTCCAAATAGTACAAGGCATAAAAATCCAACTGCTGTATAGGAAAAACATCTTTAGTAACTCAAGGGAACAAATGCTCTAAGCAAATAAAGATACACTTCCTACTTAAAGAACAGGCAAGCTCACAGATGGGTTAATGGCTAGAAATGAGAAATATTCTTACTGTCTGATGTTATTAATTTAATAATCCCCACCACCCACATCAGAAAAAAAAGATGCAAAAAGTGCTGTTCTCAACTGCAGAAAGCATGGGGGGCTCTAAGGCTTTTTGAGTTCCTAAACTTTCTACAGCTGAATAGCTGTTTAAACACAAAAAGCACCGGACTGAATTCTCTCTTCCTGGGACAAACCTAAAAAAGAAAACAAGTCCTCCTATCCATCCTTCAGAGTCCTCATTCTCACCAGCAAGTTGAGCCAGCAATAAAAAAACCAACAAGCTAACAACATAGATGAAGTAAATCAGAAATACACCCAAGCACTCCAAACTATAACTGAAATACCAGCCTGGGCCTTAAAAACTTTGGTGAGCATGGAAATTGTGACTCTGAAAGTCAGGAGTTACAGTAATATCTGAAACATCCAAAAGACCAATTTGGGCTTCAATAAATCTATGTTAATATAGATAATTCTGTGAAAGACATGTAAAACAAGAATATTTTGCAACTCCCCCGATCTTCATACTTCTGTCATAAATTGTTTTCATTCTTGTAACATTACACAAGGGACACATTATAAAAGTAACAACATTAACACACAATCCAGATGCTCCTCTTTCTCATGAATGTACTGCTAGAGTGGTTAATGTTCATCAAGCTCATACTTGCCAAAGTCACAACCCAAAAGCAAGAAGACAAGCTTCGAACAATGGGAGAAGAATGTCTCTTCAGCCTACACACTCATTACCTGGGCTTTATAACTCAATGAAAACATGACCTTTTTTCTCCCATGAGTTTGATCCTGTTTGCACCAGGCAATAATGTAAGCTTTTATTCTGTACCACTGGCAACAAAGGGGAGGGTGGTTCCTTACAATGGCAAAATTGCACTTTTGTAAAAAACATAAACAAAATAAAAATAAGAAGGACCTTTGCCCAGCTACTTGCAATGCTGTACTTTTTACCCTCATTGACAACAAGCAGCCAACACCTCGAATGTGGAGAGCAGAGCAGGCACACTCCAGCAACCACAGGGTAGTGGCTGCTGCTACTCACAGGATAGCCTTCCTCAAGCACTGTATCCCCAGTTCTCCAGGTGAAAACATCTCAGAACGTCCTGTGTAATACAGCAGCTAAAATGAAGGAGTACTCACACAGCTGTGAGATGCTACACTCTTTGTAGAAAGGCAGAGTAATTGTTAAAGCTCCCCTTAAAGTTAGCTTTATAGCTAAATGAGAGGGTGTTTAGACACTTCCTGAATTTCATGCAAAACAGTATTAACTTACAGAAAACTGATAGCCCCTGCTTATTCAATTTACCCCACTGAAGATATCATTTCAGCTGAAATTTTCACCCAGAGAACACTAATGCTTGTTGACTAGTAAATAACAAGGATATACCGATGCTAGTCATGATCACATGCAGCACAGGCAAGAAACAGACTTTAGAAGGCTATTTTCACTGCTGTGAATTACACTGCTATAAAAGCCTAAAAAACAGGAGATTGGGCAAATTCTAAAGCTTTACATGCTCCACTAAACCTTTTCCAAAGCAGCCCTATGGTTGTATACCAGCATCTGACCGTGAAGTCTGAAGTCACAGCCAATCTCTGGACTTTAAGCAGATCTGTCATCCCCCAAGCACAGACTTCCACCTATTTTTCCCTTTGCAAAGAACCTACAAACACATCTGAAGTAAAAGTTTAGGCACTTTCAGGTGTGTGCCTAAAACTAGGGAAATTTAAGGTACTTCGTTGTCACTGCTGAATGCTTGTCTACAACACATGCAGTGTGATACAGAAGACCTACAAAAAGAATGATAGAAGCAGTCAGAAAGCTGGCTACAAGCACTGCATGCTTCCTTTTTCACATCTAGCTGGATTGGTTTTGGCAAAACTACCAGTAACACCGCAAGATCCCAGCAAGGGGAAGGGAGCAGACCAGAAGCAGCCCTGGTATGCTACATGGCCAACTTAGGTTCATCCCATTCTGCTTGGATTTCACAACAAAGCTGTTTCCAACATGGGCATCCCTGGTGTCAAAGTAAAAGTCAAAATGCTGAACACAGAGATACAAGCATACAAGCTGCCTTTTTAATTATTTATTTTTTATTTATTTTCCTTCTTTCTTTTTGCACATAGTACGTACCTCTGAAGACATATCCTTGACTGAAAAATATGTTTAGTTAAAAGTTATCAGGGTTGTTTAAATCCCCCTACCTTGCAAAAGGGACTTCTGCACCTGCTCAGAGCTGCTTATAGAATCAAAGAGATTTTTTGTGTTTCAGAGGCTTCCAAAAAAAGAGCTTCACCTGTCATGCCCTCTCTTCCTTCCCCTCC
Source organism: Ifrita kowaldi (assembly GCA_013398055.1). Taxonomy (NCBI): domain Eukaryota; kingdom Metazoa; phylum Chordata; class Aves; order Passeriformes; family Cinclosomatidae; genus Ifrita; species Ifrita kowaldi. Next base: position 184,146 of record VZRS01007042.1, read on the forward strand.
TCCACCACGCAGCATGTGCACCCTGGCTCAGGCTACGGTAGGTGAAGTAGGACAAGGGCTTTCTCTGCTTTCGCTGTAAGTACTCTTCCAAATGGGATCTGCTAAGATAAACAAGCTTGGTGCTCTCCCGTTTTACCTTGCACACCTTTTCCTAGTACATTTCAAAGCAACTAAAATGTTGAGCTGCAATTCCTCACGTCTTTGAGGACAGATGTATAACCAGGCCGAGGTCCCCACTAACAAGAGACCAAGCACTAACTCTGCCATTGCTGGCAGCCATCTGGTCCCGTAAAGTTTCTGGCAACACCGCCAGCCTTCGCTCTGTGACACCCCAAGCCCCTCCGGAGAGGAGGCAGCAGAAGTGTGGGTGAGAGCAGCCAGGATGCTGTCCAGCCATCCCTTGCACAGGGAAGTTCTCACGTAGTTATGCGGGTCAGAAACCACCTCACTGCTGGAGGGGAAAGCCCCACGCCGAAGGCGAGCCCAGCACGCCTCGCCGGGATGAGCAATCCCTGCCCGCGACCCGTTATGCAAACGGGGAAGCAGAACAACCCCTGGGAGCAGCCTCGCACCCAGCCCCGGGCCAGGAAGCAGAAGAGGCTGCCGTCCTCCCCCCAGCTACCGAGGGAACCAAACACGTGCTCGGAGGGGGCGACGGGGCCGCTCTCGGCGCCGCCCGCCCGGCTGAGCTCCCAGCTGAGCGCTGCCGTGCCCGAGGTAGGCAGGCCCCCGGCTGCGCCGTCCCCAGACCGCAGCCAGGGATTATCGCGGGCTGCCGGGTTCACCTCAGGAGACCTCACCCCACCTGCGAGCCGGGGCTGCCCCGGCCGGCAGCGCTGACTCCGAGCCNAGCAGAGGTTGGCATCCTGCAGCGGGTTAGGCTTCTCCTCGCGGGGCACCGGTTCCATGCCGCCCGCCACGCCGCCCCGACCCGCCCGGCGTGCAGCGAGGGCGCAGGACCACGAGCGACTTCCCACTGCTGGCAGCCGCCGCCGCTGTGCCGCCGGCCGGCGCTGTTTCCGGGAGAGCCGGCACCCCCGCCTCGGCCCTCCTCCTCCTCCTCCTCCTCCTCCCCGCTCCTCTCCCTGCCGCCGCAGGACGCCTCCTGCCGGCCCGGCTTCCCCGCCGGCTCA
>VZRS01007042.1:185305-257122 GCA_013398055.1 Ifrita kowaldi
GCCGAGCCCCGGCCGGGGCAGTCTGCTCCGCCCCTCGTGGTTTCGCGCCTGTGTGCGTGCCTTGCTGATGGAACGCATCTCCTCGGTGCACGCAGCGCCAAGCGAGGTATCCACCCGGCTTTTTTGGGCAGAAAAATCCGTCGCCCCGGAGTCAGGGGCAAGTCAGGCTTAGTGGGACCAAACGCCATCAGAAACGCTTGCTGTCCGCGCTCCTTCCTGGATGTTGCATATTCTCTTAGAAAACAAAAACAAAAGAACAATGTTTAGGAAAGGTTGGCGATACAAAATAAAGTAGCTAATCAATTTCAGGAGGTGATGCATCGTTGAAATTGGCGGTTCTCAAAAGTTCAGCAAGTGATCACCAAGCTCCGTTCCAGTTGTGTCACCCGTGGCCTGCCACAGGGACCCTGATGAAAAGGAGTAGCAGAAACTGCAAGAGACCTAGGGAAATAGAAATGCAGGACATATATCTTAAGTAACCAGAGAACTGTTAATCTCTGTGGCAGAATGGTTCCCTGCCATGCTGCTATTTTTCTGCAGTCTCTGCAGCCCAGGATAGCTGAGGCTGGAAGAGACTTCTGGAGGTCAGCTGAACCAACCCCTGCTGCTCAAGTGCCATGTCCAGGCAGCTTTTGAGTATCTCCAAGGATGGAGACTCCACAACCTCTCTGGGCAACCTGTGCCAGTGCTCAGTCACCCCCACAATGAAGAAGTGTTTCCTGATGTTCAGATGGAACCTGCTGTGTTTCAGCTTGTGCCCATTGCTTCTGGTCCTGTCACTGGGCACTACAGAGCAGAACTTGGCTCTGTCCTCTTTTCATCCACTATACACTGGTGAGACCCCTCTGAGCCTTCTCTTCTCCAGGCTGAACAGTCCCTCTCAGCCTGAACAGCTCTTTCAGCCTTTCCTCGTAGGAAAGGTAACTAGGGTCCCTTCATCATCCTTGTGACCTTTCACTGCAGTCTCTCCAGTATGCCCATGTCCCTCTTGTACTGTAGAGCCCAGAACTGAACACAGGACTCCAGGGGTGGCCTCACTTCTGAGTAGAGAGGAAGGATAACCTCCCTCAACTTTCTGGTAAACACTCATTCTAATGCATCCTAGCATATCATTAGTCTTCTTTGGCACAAAGACACATTGCTGGCTTATGTTCAGCTTGGTGTCCACCAGGACCCCAAGCTGGGGTGGCCCCCAGCCCATAGTGGTGCCTGGGATTGTTTCTCCCCAGGTGCAGGACTTTGCACCTTTTTTGAACTTCGTGAGGTTCCTGTCAGCCCATTTCTCTAGCCTGTTGAGGTCCCTCTGGATGGCAGCACAAGTCCATGGAGTTTTATCAGTAACTGGTCAGCCACTCCTCCCAGTTATGTGTCACCATCCCTGGTGGTCTTTAAGGAAAGACTGGACACGGCACTTGATGCCATGGTCTAGTTGACAAGGTGGTGTTAGGTCATAGGTTGGACTCGATCTCAGAGGTCTTTTCCAACTTAATTGATTCTGTGATCATCAGTAAACTTGCTGAGGGTGCCCTCTGCTTCATCTAGATCATTTATGAAGATGTCAGATAGTTTTGGACCTAATGTTAACACCTGATGTACAGCACTAGTTACTGATTTCCAACTAGATTTTGAGCAACTAATCACAACCTTGATTTCCTAGACTCCTTCCCACTCCAGCTGAGCCAGCCACAAAACAAACACCATTCTTATGTTCTATGTGTTCATTTCATGTCCCCAGCAGCAACCAGCCCTATCTCTTATCTCTTCCTGCTGAAATGTATTGCCAGTGAAACAATTGACAGGACTGGCATCTGGCTTTCATTCCAGGCATCAGAGCTGACACGTTGTTGAGATAAAAGAGGGTTGGGGCTACACTATATTATTGAATAAATACCATCAGTTCATGCTGGAAGGAATGTTATAACCATGTGTCAGACAAATCCAGCTTAAGCTTGCTGTCAGTCAACACTGATGGGGCTGGAAACAGCATGCACTGCTTGTGCATCTATGGATGGTCTGCCACAGAATTTTGTGAACACTAAGTAGTACACCTGTCAACAGCTTTCTCTAGATCCTTCCAGATTAAAACAAGGGGAAAAACTTATGGAAAGGGTGCAGTGGTTTGAACAGGCAAGGTTTAACAAAATAGTGCCTACGTATTCCAGAACCTGGATAATAAATTTAAATAATAACCAAAAATGTGTGAAGAAAAGCTCTGCCTGTCAGCAAAATTTGGCAGGTTTATATTTCTGTGAGGCAAGTTTGTCTAACTAGATACTCATAAGTGAATTAAAAGGTATGACAGCATAGTGGAAGTCCCAAAATGTCAATAAAGTTTGGGTCAGGCAGAGGGAGAAAGGAAAATGTAAATCTTAAAGCTGACTTCAGCTTAGTGAAGTAGTTGTGCAGTGAAAGATTACCCAAACATTTCTTGGTTTGGGCAAAGAAGTAGTAGACTATTCATGAACAAGTAATTTATTTTCAGAATGCAGATAAAAGTATTAAAGCAAAATATTAAAATAACTTTTTTCGGTATTATTGCGATGATGGGAAAAGGACAAAAAGCAATCCTCAAGAAATACATTTTTCCTTTGCCAGCATTATCATTGGCAAATGCTGGCACTTCTTAATTTCGAAATACATACTAGTGTTTACTCCTAAGTCCAAAACAAAACACTCTACAAAGTTTTGGAGAAGAAAAAAATAAAAGGGAAAATGAAATTTAAAAAAAAATCCTGAAAGCCAAATTACCCTGTAATTCTATCTGCTGAGTAATTCTATCTGCAATTACAAGGTAATGCAGTAATAAAAAAGTGTGAAGCAATTGGCAAAAGAAGTGCTCAAGAAAACCTCAGACTGCCCATGGAGAGAAAGGGAAGGGAAAACAGCACAGCAATGAATTTAATAATCTTCTTTCTATTTTAGGACTCAAGAAAAGCCACTACCAATTTATGCATTGAATATTTTGCTATGGCAATGCTCTTTTCCTATGGAGAGAGCAAGATATGTAACAAACTAATCAAAGTAACTTAGTAAATCTAAATTATCTTAGTCATATGGGTAGTGGTCTAGCAAAGCCAACTACTCAAATAGGGCAATAGCCAAATTAAGGCAGTGGCAACTGAATTAAACCTGTTATGCATATGCATTGTTCTAGGGAAATAAATTCAGATCACAGAGAATGTCACAAATGTGCAAACCCATGAGATTCACTATTTGTTCAGTGCACAAGAAAGACAGTAGTCACAAAGTAAGCATTTTATGACATGTGGCTTTATGCCTTCTTTGCTCTACTCTCTTCTCATTCGGAATACAGTCAGACTGACAAGTTTCTCCATCTGCATTTTTAGGGCACTTATCACTAAAGAGTTCAATAAACATCCACTTTTCTCAAAACCCTTAGAAAGTTACTGGGCAGTTTCCCAGATGGTAAATAAAACTTGTGGATTTTAAGGTGAAATATAGGCACTGATCCCTGTTATGCAAGGGGAACCTAAAGCTTAGTTTTTTGGAGGATGTAGCACTATAACCTATCCCTTTCAGGCAAGCAGCCATTGATTTCAGGGCTGAAGAGTTTCTCCATATCATATCCCAGGACCCTGAAATGAGTCCCTAGAAAACCAAGAAGTCATGGATGAGTGTGTTTGAAAAGTCTGTATAAAAGATTTGCTAAGCACTACGTGGTATCTCTGAGGCAGTATTAGGGACAGAATCAAATTCAAAGCTATTCAAAAGATGTTGGAGGGATTAGTGTTCCAAAGGCGAGCTGTGATAGGAGAATGAGAAGGCTTTACAACTGTACATTGTTTGAGTTTAATGTTTTTGATTGAAGCCAGGCAGAAAGGCAGACCATATGCCTGCCTGACAAACCAAACAGGCAGCGTTGTATCCCACCATGCTGCTGGCAGCAGAGCAGGCTGCCCCGCTGGCTGAGAGCCCAGCTTGTCACTACCCAGTGGCCTGACTCATCATCTGGCTGATGTATCCACTGGGGAATAGTGCTCATCCTTCTGCAATACAAACATATTGGCCTGTTCTTGTTCAGCTGCAGAACAGAAATGGCAGTGCTGCAGAACCAGGCTGTAATTTTGCTATTTCAACCTGGTCGTCGGTATGTAATGTCAACAGTCTTCCTTGGATGCTTTTCCTATTTCTCCTTGTCACCCCACTAACCATCTCCACTTTCCCTGTATCTTTTTCTGCATCCCCATATCAATCCTCTACATGCCGTAGTTCCTTATTAGTGCTAATTGACTTAGTCGTTCTCCTTAAATTATGGTGCAATTCAGGTGCCTATGCATAGGTGCCTAGTTGCATTTTAGACATGGATGAGTGTGTGCCATGTGGCCACAAGTTACCACTCCAGAAGGTTTCAGCCTTCCTTTGATGGTGCTTTGCCTGCCTATCCCATGGTGATGTCTCTGATGCCTTATAGATGACTGTAGTTGCAAGTCCACTTACCTGCCTTACACAGAACTGTTAAAATCATTTATCTCTAGCAAGTAGTTTCTATTGATTATCTGCTAAGATAAGATTCAAACCAGTTACTTTCTATTAAATTGAACATTTGATGCAGTAGAAAAGTATCAGAAAAGGTTGTACTGAAGTTAAACTTGGCACACCTACCACCTGTTCAATTACCCCTTAACATTTTCATCTCTTGTATTTCATGCACACATACTTAGAGACTGATATTTCTGTAGGATGATTTGGATGAGGTTGCAGCAGGCCTTCAGCAGCAGCTCCCCATGCTATTGGTTAAAATGCTGACTTATGTATTTACAGTATTGCTGTCCTGAGCTACATGGCCTTCTCCATTCCTAAGCAGCCAAGAGATCATTTCACTGTTCTACTCTCACCAGGTCATAGACATTAACCTTCCTGCTTCTATTCATTACAGTTTCAAGTCTTGTATTTTATGAACCACATTTATGGTATTGATAATACAGTTTCTGAAGAGCAAAGTCTTTCTTTACATTCTCTTATATGTTCGTCAACTGATGTTACAGCAAATCTTGCCCTTTATTTGCCTGCTTCCTGTCCTGATCTCTTGGTTTTCTAGCTTAATACTGGTGCACACGTCCTGAGATAACCTCCAAGCAACAGTGAATTACAGTAACAAAAAAATTAAATTCAACTAGTTTCAGGGCAAAGGTGAGTCAGCAAACAGCACACAACCTACTGCAGGTATTGTGCAGACTGTGACTGATGGCCTAGGGAAATGAAGACTTGCCATCCCTGAATTTTAAAAAACAGATTGCTTCTGCAAGGAGCAGGGAGTTGGACTCAATTATCTTGTGGGTTCCTTCCAACTTGAGATATTCTGTGATTCAATGATTCTATAATCTCTGTCATGATATTTGCTCAACACAGGCAGCCTAGTCTGAGGGTGGAGAGTGGATTGGCTGCCCTTCTGACTTCTGCACTTCTGTGAAGGCCAGTGTCCATGGACTCGTTTGACTGGGCAAGATTGTCAGGGTGTTACCATGACTTCCAGAAAACAGAGGGAAAATTTCCTTTTTAAAACCTCGTCTCAGCCTGGAGGTGAATGGTTCATTTCAGTTCATGAAGGTCTGATTCCAGTGATACTGTGCTCTTGCTGTATGGATGAGGATCTTATGCCTAAGAGTTTTGTCTTGATTTTCTAAAGCAAAATTTGGGACACAGAACACTGAACTTACTTAAATTGAGTGGCAAAGTGTAGCTTTTTCGCTGTTGGGGGTTACCGACTATGGTGGGATGTTGGGTGTAATTAAAATTACTTCTGTTGTTATAAGGCAATACTCTGACCTCACAATAGAAACTGCAAATGTTGCCAGTAGAGATCCTCAGTCTATACACTTTCTTCAAATATGAATGAACCGAAAAAATACAATAACAGTTTTTTCCCCTTTTCTGAGATGCCTTGGGAGTATTTGCTGCCATCAATGGGCTAATAGAAAGCCTGATGTCATCCAGCATCCTGGATGAAGATGGAAAAAGGCTAGAATACTCCTAAGTCAATAATATTTAGAGATCATAAAATCACGTAAGTTTCAATAGGAAATGAAATGCATTGCACACTTGATTTCTAACTTTAATAAGAACCTCATAAGGCAAAGTCAAATACAAGTCTATGTGTGTGTACACCATTAGCTTTGGAAAACAGAAGGCACAGAAAATGACCAGGCATTCTAACAAGATGCTAAGGATAGGAAAGTAAAAAAAAAAAAAGAAAAAAATTAAAATTATAATTTCAAAAATTTGCAGTTTTTCTTTAAGTTTACTCAGTTTTCAATACTTTCCTGGAAAGCTAGTGGCACATGGAAAGGGGCGAAGGCAATTCTGTTCTAAAAGAAATAAGCTAAGGCCAGCAGAGACATCTTCAATGTATGTCACACCTGACCTGGGTATGAGGCACTTACCAGCAAGTATAGACCATCAAATCAGAACACAAACCATGTAAAATGACTGCAAACATGGTTACTCTCAGCCGTGACCAGCACAGTCTGTCAACACTGTTATCACTTGGCATTCCTTAGCTCTTGGCCATTTCACCAGGGTCTAGCACATGTAGGGACGTGGTCACACAGAGTCCCCACTTTTCCTGGGCACCCACAGTTTGAGAAGCAGCAAAAGTTTCTCTGACACTTCTGGGCACAGCTGTCAGCAGAACACCAATTACCTGCCAATGCAGAGCTCCCAAAAGGCAATTTTTTTTGTCCACATATCCTTGGCCTCCTCACTCCTATCCACACACCACTGGGCGAGGCCCTTATTCCTTAATTCTTTCTTGGCAACCTGACACTTCTCTGGAGTATTGCAAGCACATGTGGACTACATACCAGGAATATAGGCAGCCTTTCCAAATCACATGCAATTTGTGAGTCAGAATTTTACAAGATTTCTAATATAATAATTAATCCTAAAATCTTCCTTTATTTAGTTTACTTTAAAATGGTAAATTTAAGCCCAGACACTGCTAAGTGTTTTGTCTGGAGAAAAGGAGGCTGAGGGGAGACCTTATAGCTCTCCACAACTACCTGACAGAAGGCTGTGGTGAGGTGGAGGTCGGTCTCTCCTCCCAGGTAATAAGTGGTAGGACAAGAGGAAAGGACCTCATGTTGCACCAGGAGAGGTTTATTTTGGATATCAGGAAAAATGTCTTTACCGGAAGAGTTGTCAAGCACTAGAACAGGCTGCCCAGGGGAGTGGTTGAGTCATCATCCCTGGAGGTATTTAAAAGAAGTGTTGTCATGGCGCTGGGGGACATGGTTTAGTGGTGGCCTTGGCAGCGTTAGGTAATAGTTGGACTCGGTGATCTTAAAGGTCTTTGCCAACCTAACCAATTCTATGATGCTGCTGTGACTCAAATGCTTGTAAATACTGACTCACAGGCATGTATAGTATATGCTTTCCTGCGTGTAGAATCTTACAGCACCTTAATCACTCTTGCATCTAGGTATCTTCTAGCAACATGTTAAATACCATGTTTATTCTTGCTCTTAATCTGTTTTGATTTGTGCAGCTTCAAGCTAATATGCTCACAGCTGTGTTTATGTTAGAGAAAAAAGGTTGGCGTAATATATATTGCTGTTAGAGGAGAAGGCAGTGAAATCTTCCTTAGTGCTCCCATTCCATGACTATTTGTTTCTCAGCCTTACACAAACCGAGATGGAAAGTTTTGTCTCCCACAGAGGGAGGCTTGCTCTTACAGAGGGACATTCTACTTCCTCTGTCGTGGGAAGATGTTTACCTTGGTTGCTTTGGCATTTATTTAGATCTCTGAGAAGGACCAACAGTGCCCTTGGAGGGCAAGGACTGAGCTCTTGCATTTAACAACAGTTTATGGAAGACATCAAAGAGAACAAACAACAGACGTGTTTATGGTACTCCATGTTCCCTCGGGGATGTGCACTTTGTATTCTGCACTTGATGGTATTTCCTGTGGGCTGAAGGCTTCATGTCCAAGTGCAAAGAGTGTGTATAGTCCAGAGGGAACAGGCAGATGTGTAAATAAATGTTAAAAGGAAAGAAAAATGCCATGGCTTCAGATACATACCACCAAACTAACCCACAGTCACCTGTTCTGTGGTAGGTAAGAGAAAGGGCTGCTTATATTTGCACAAAATACACAAAACTTTAGCATTGGTGAAAAAATCAGGAGCAATCCCATGCCATGACTTGAATTGGCCAGATGTAAACCTATACATACGCCCTTCTTCCTCTTGCTCTGAAGCTGCAGAGCATTCCTAGGAATCCTGTGGCCATGTTTGCCTTTGTTGCATTTTAATTTTTTTTCTTTGTTAGTGTTCACCTCCTTGCTGATCAAATCCTCTGCCTGCAAATTCATTCTGATGGCCTTTCGACCTTTATACTCTATGTCAGCGGGATATAAAAAGGCTGCAGATGTTTTCAGAGGAGGAGTGGTGGTTCCAGGCACAGCACAATGAGGAGAAACAATCATGAAGTTAGAAAAGTCAGTGTAAGAGCAGCTGCTGTGGCAGTAAGGACTACTAGGTGAACCACAGAGATTAAGAAGAGAAGAAGGGCTGGAGGGAAGTATTATCCAAGGATTGGGGAGAATGTGGATCCAAGGTGGGGCCAAAGCAAGAAGGAAGGAAGATGAGGTAGAAGGATGGAAAACTGAGCATAATAAAAAAAAAGAGAGAGGTAAGGTTAAGCATGCAAGGGGGCCAGGGAAGGAGGATGATTGTGTCAGGTACTAAGATGACCAGCAAACAGTAAAGTGTGGAATAGCTGCTTTGTCCAACAAGACAAATGTATGCATCACACCTGAGAACAAACCAAAGTGAGAGAAAACCTCTTTACAAACCTCCTCAGTTTTGACCTGGGGCAGGCAGGAATAGGTGGAATAAATTTGTGTGTGCATAAAGTGGTATCTCTACACATGGAATGGCTTTAGGATGTATCAGAATTCATAGCTGTAATTCTGTTTCCATAAATAAACACATTTCATACCCTTCAAAATACACTTCACAGCAGCAAACTTACACCATCATCCCTCCTGCCAGAGAAAGCTGCTGCCATTGTGTGTGCTCCTTTTTTCTACAGATCATCTTCAAAGGAGATTACCAGCCACCAGAGAGTTGCACAAAAGTATCATCCCTCTCTCTCTGGATATACAGAAGCTTTTTACCTCCTAAGTGCAGGCAGCACCATGATTATCCTTTCACAAGAATCAGTTTTCCACAATCCTGCCATGCTGCTAACAATGTCACCTATGCTGATGGCTTTTCCTGCCTGCTCTTCTCAACAGAGGAAAACAGAGAGTGAAAAAAACCTCAGTGAACTCTGTCATTTTCCTACCAGGTAACCTTTATAATGCAGAGTTTCAAGAGGATTGGATAAAGCACTGTTTTCATGTATTAAAACTGACCTCCTTTGGGGATTGACAATCATTTTTATGCTTTAATTGTCCAGCTCTGGCATAGACCTTCTGCTTCAGGACAGGATTCTCAGGAGTTACATTATCACATAAAAAGAATAAGAGTCATTTTGCCAGCTTTTGTTCTACACTTTCTATAATGACCCTTTCGGATGAGTCATTTAACCTGCCAAATTTTAAAAAATATTTTCCTTAAGTACTTTTGTAAGAATGGTATTTCCTTATAGGAAGGTCATTATTTGAAGGAAGAAGGCCCACCCAGTGCAAGACAACCATGGCACTAGTAAGGTCTGCACTGGAACATTTGTGAGTAGGTGAACTAGGTAAGTGCTCTCCACTTCCTCCTGCAGAGTTTCTATTCAGCAGGAGTGACTCAGTAAGCCCAGCTGTTTCCTTGGACATATCTGCACATAAATTAGATTGACAGCATCCAAACAGGTAAATAGGAGTAAATAGGACTTTTGGAAATCAAAATAAATCTGGCATTCCACTGAATTCCAAGTGGTCTCCAAAGCCTATTCCCATTCATTATACAATTCCTCAGGTGAGTCCAAGATGAGATACATTCCTAAACATCCCTGCAGCCCTTACTCATTCAGAAAGATTTAAGCTGCTGGGAGTCCAGATATATAAAGTGATAGATGTTGTCCCTTCTGTGTGAAATAGGTGACATTCTATGTGAATTAGGTGACCCTTCAGGTAGCATACTTTTCTCTAAAGATGTGGCAACCTTACAAAAGAAACATGGAACTGCAATTCTCACTGTCTTTGCCACAAGGGAAAAAAATCTCACAGTAATGCAGTGGTGATGTAATACAGTCTAATACCACAAATGCCAAGCTGATACAAACCTGCATTTCGGTCTCTGCTAATGCTTCCTTACAGTAACCAGTAGAGAATTTGCAGTTTTACTTCTAGCTGAGACCTATGACAGTCATAAAGCAAAAGGCTTAGGCTGAGCACACTCCTAGCTCCCTAATGGGACATGATGCTAAAAGCATCATTTGCAAAATCCATTTAAGGTGGACATAATTTGTATGAATGACAACAAGGGATCAATACAGAGGGACAAAAAGTTTGTTCTGTAGCAGACTTTAGCAACTTAAAAGACCCCACACCTAAGTTTGTTGGCAGCTGAACAAATAAAGAAGAAGTCAGAGAGAGGGACCAATGATACATTTCTACAGCCGAAGAAGATGCAGGGGTTCCTAACTTTGTTGCTTGACCAGTGAACTGTCACAGATCCCGACACTTTTACAGGGAAATTCCAGCTGCCATGGCAACCGTTTTTTTCTGGTTGACTGCACTGGATAAATATTTGATTAAAACCTTTTTATTTATATCTCTAATCTAAAAGGTTTCTTCAGTGAAACTGTTAATTTGAAAGTTTTGCTACCTAATCATGCAGCAGCTAGCACAGTTCAGCCCTGGCTTGGATGAATGGCAGCACAATTAAATAATAATAAATGTCAGATGATAGAGAGTCAAAGCAGTAAGGGAAGTGGAAAAAAGGATGCTTTTTGGCAGTTAGATGGATGGATGAATCTATGTGAATGATACTTTTTTATTATTATTTGGTGGTAATTTCATAGAAGAGGTTAATTTCAGGTTGAAGAAAGCTTTTTATTAAGCCTGTAAATCTGAACACTTTACATTTTTAATCTTAAAAGAAATTCTGTACTGAACAAGTGATTTCAAATCGAATAATCAAAACATTTTATTTAACAGAAAAAACTAATGTTTCTCTTGCCTTTTGCTGTTATTCTCAATTTGGATTTTTTTTTTACAGAATTCTGTGAATCTAGAATGAATTATCTTGCCTGAATTACTTTTTTCCATAAAAGACCACTGAACATTTTGCCTCATATATCAAAAAAACAACAATCTGAGGAATTTTTATTTTTCTTTTTTTCTCTTTCTCTTTCTTTCTTTCTTTTCTTTCCTTCCTTCCTTCTTTCTTTCCTTCTTTCCTCAGCTCTGGGGGCCACTAACTCTTGCCAAGTTCACGCCTCTTCTCACACAAAACCTTCTGCAAGTCGCTGCCCCAAGTAGGACCACAAGCAAACCAGACCAACCATGGAAGAATCAGAAGGTAAAATCGAACAGGATGATGGCTTTTCAAACCAAGGATGTTACATTTATTAGTGGGTTTAGCCATGATCTGGTTTAAATGTTTCTACTCTTCTGATCCTATAAAAAAGCATTATCTTCTGGAATCCCCATATCTATAGTTTGAGGATGCAAGTATCTGAAGATTTAACTGAAGCAATATATAATGTAAGTCAACCCTCCTGATGTAATTTGTGTCCTTTTTGTTGCTGGGGTATGAAGATTTGATATTTTGCAAAGGATGCTCAGAATAGATTTTTTCTAATGAATGTGGTAATGACAAGATTGCTTTCACAGTTTTTAATACTTGCTTTTTTTTACTCTGCAGTCCCAAACTTTTTATTTTTCTTTCCCTTAAGGGTTTCTCTTTTTAAAATTTGGCACACTGTGAGGCTTTTTCCTTTCTTTTGTCTCTTTGAAAATCAGAGGTCTGCTTTGTTCATGTTCTTTCACATAAAAGGCATTATCAATAACATCTGCACAGGCACTAGAATAATTAACCTTTTAATTTTTATCATAAGCAGATTTTCAGTATTACATAGATCAAAATCAAGATCAAAAGCATGCACTGGACATATTCTCACACAGACAGACACAGCCACTTTCCTAAACAGCCACACACAACTGTCTCCATGCAGTTGGTCTCTTCTCCTGCGTAGAAATAGATCTGACATATGAAATATAACAGGAAGAAACAAAAAATGCCACAAAATCCCTAAAATATTTCAATGTGAATGTATTTTTTTGAAAATTGCAAAGAAATAAGAAAGAGCTTATTCCTGCTGTCTTTATTGCCTCTTTTTATGCAGAACTTTATTACCAACTGCCCAATTTTAATGGGTACCATAACATCCATGGGAACATGCTTTAAAAGTACAGTTTCTCCTTAGCTGTACTATCTTGAACCATGAGTACACACTTCATGCACAAGAGCTTTAGCCATAGTAGGAGTGATGAGCAGCACCAATAACATCTCCAACAACCATTTCTAAAAAGGAAACAGTACTCAATTAGGCAGTTTTCACTAGGAGAGCACCGTGTATGCTGCAGAGCTCTCACAGGGACAGAACCCAAAACTGGAGCATCATACCTGTACCATGCTCCCTACCTCTCCCACGTGGTGCCTGTACCTCATATTCCCCTTGTGCTCCACATGTACCTGCTGACCGTGTCACCCTCCTGCCTTGTGCCTTTATCCACTCGGGTCTAATAGCAAAGTGGGAGGTAAAAATCAACAACCAGCCCTCCAGGCTAACAGCTTGCCATACTGTTCCCCAGGGGTTTTACTGGGATATACCTGGCAGCCCTGCTTGGGTCACTGTCCTGGACCCTTTCCCACAGGCCCAGCCTGCCCAAAAGCTGACATGGGGTAGGACCTTCCTGCCACCCCACCTTATCCCACAGCGAGCCATGTGCTTCCCTTAGTCTCTGGTTTTTGTCAGAATGCCTGGATGCCCCCCTCTTTCTGGTTGCTCCACAGATTCAGAGAGCTGCAGGAAAGCACAGGGTGCATCTCTTTGGCTGGCATAGGTGCAGTCAGGAAAGGGAATACTTCGGGCAGTACAACCAATCTGAAACAAAACATGTTTTCCACCCACCAAAAGCCAGTTACCATTGTTCATGTCCAGGACAAGTAATTTTCATTTTCCTCACAAAAACCGTGGGCAAATTTAGGCTCTTGCAACCAGCACCCAAAGAATGGCAATCCCACGCTCCCTGTAGTCTTCCTGAAGTGGCATAACATGGGGACTATTGCTCTCAGACTGCCATAGGAAACTCAGAAATTTGGCATTGGATGGTTGGCCTTGACTGCCAGGGGTCTGAAAGGCTTCACAACATCAGATGAAACTTTCCTGGCTATACCTTTCTCAGAAAACTCCTGAATTAAATGTGTATTTTGCCTTTTAGCAATTCAGTCTGGGCAGCTCAGCCAGCTAATGTGGTTAGAACAACACACAACTATCTAATGAGAAAACCCTAAGGACAGAACAAGTTCTCTAGGCTCCCTGCAGTGCCTCAAGGCCTGTTTCTGCTTTTCACCCTCATTGCAGAAGGAGATCTGTTTGCAGGTGCATCCCCCTGCCAAAACCAGCCTCTGGTATTCTTCCAGGAGAAACCCATGAAGACTTTTTTCTCAGACATGGGAGAGCAAAGTTTGTTTTCTGTCAGTGGTGGTGCCGTTCCACATCACCAGCTCTGGCAGGCTGCATGCATTTCTAAATGTCCTGGAAAGTATTTTTCCCTCCTCCAGAGCAAGCGGGCTAGACTGTGGGGGTGGCTGCATCTCTGCAGAGGAGAAGCAGGATGTCCAGCCAACACTGAAAGCCTTGTTTGCTAATGCTGTTCTCCTGGGGATGTCTTTAATAGGGCAACACCACATCTGTACTAGCAAGTTAAGCAGTGACAGGGACACAATTTTAGGATATCTAGGTAAATGGTGTTTCCTTCTTGTGTGTCAAGTGTAGCCAGAAACTAGATAAGAGGAAGACAGCTTGCATAGGTGTCATCTTGTCTCTCTGAAGCCTGTTATCACTGCAGTTTTTGGAGCAGATGAGTGCAGAGCCAGGCTTTGAGACCTCTGAGATGCAGGCTGGGTGATTGGGTGGATGGGAGAAAAAGAAAAGACCCATGAAGAATGGGTAATGTTTGACTTTTCTCTCTCATGTGTTTCTGTGTAACAGCCTTAGACAGTTCTGGTGCCTACTGTGATGCCTATGCTGAGCCTTTTGCTACTGTAAGAAATAGGGGAAGAGGGACAATGTCTAGGCAAACACATACATGAGAATGTGGTTTAGTTGTTGCATTAAAAGTGACATCAGCCTAACAGCAGCAGCTAAGATATACCAACAGGCTGGTGAGCAGCATGAGGTCATTGCTCAGCTCTGCTTCATGAACTCTGTTATTTTGTTTTCTATTTTGTCTGCTAATGCTTGTGACATTAATGTGTTTTTAATATGGTTAACTCTTCCTGTTGCACTTGTTTCGACAGGACCTTGGCTTGAAGGCATTCCCAGAAGTGCTGTAATAGAGCAATGACCCCTGGATTTGAGACTGGCAGGGATATGTAGGTGCCTAGGCTCTACATTAATTTAGGTGATGTAATATAAATGTCTGCACGACTAAGTCTGTGGGCTTTGCAAACATGAGCAATGACTGATGAGTGATGACACTTGCACATTAAGCCAAGCCTCTTGATATCACAGCAAAAACAATTGCCAAAAAAATCAATTTGGATTTTAGGATTAGCATCTTAGTACGTATCCTCATGAGTGACAACAGGACACTTTGTGAGATGCAATAAACATCTTAAGTACTGTTATGTTATCCTCCATGGGCTCCATCTGTGGCATGCCTGAATTGAGTCCATTAGAGATTTTCAACAAAATCACCATAACAGAGTTTTAAGGAAGAACTGGGCTTTTTAAAGCCATTGTCTTGTTTGCATTTTAAATAGAAAGTGGCACTACTGCCCATCAATTTGAAGTAGTCCGTCAATTTGAAACTGCATTGAAAGCAAGAGATAGAAATTTTAAAGTAGACGTTGTGTTCTTGAACCCCAAGCCTGAATTTATAAATATAGGACAAGTCAAATGTCTTAGAAAATGTGTTGGGTTTTCTCCATCTGAACGCTGAGGTAGTCAAAAGATTTAAAACTGAGGAAGGTAAATGCTCTGCTCCCATTCAAACTATTCAAGAAACAGATGGCTGGTAGACCTGCTGTTCCTTTTTTCGCCTCAAAGAATGGGACTTCTGTTACTTTGCAACATTTTAAAATTAGATTAAAAGATTTTGCAGATGAACCAACCATTCGAGATGCAGGAATTTTTAATTTGTAAAACTGGCCCAGTGACAATGACTCCCTCAAGACCTTGGTAGAAAGAAGAAGTTCCAGCATCATGGTCACACTGCAGGCCCCTTTTGGAAGCTGAGGGATACAGAGGAACTGAAGCATTGCCGGAAGAGAAAGAGCCCAAATCTGCATCCAGAAAGCGTACCCTGCACAGATTGCTTAGGAAGTGTATAGCAGGAGGTATTAATTTCCTCACTCATGTGGAAATTATAAAGATGTTGTGTCATCTTTCTTTTAATATAGCCCTGAAGAATCTCAAAAAGTTTTGCAAACTGCAGAAGGAGTGTCCTAGCAAGTGCTGATATCAATCATGAGGGGAGAAGAAACCAGATGGAAGCTTATCTGCTTTACTGATTTGGGGGGATAAAGAAAATACAAGTCCAGATTAGCCTGTATATTAGATGGTTCTCTATATTAGCCTGTATTTAGATGGTTCCTCACACCAAAATTATTTCAGCTTTTTTATCCTGTTACACTGGCGAGCATAAAATATACAAGAACTGAAAGATGAGATGATGTTAAGTCCATCTATGTCCTTTACTTGCTGGGCCCTGGGGTCAGGTCTGATGTCTTTCCTGAAACCAGGAATTTTGCTTTAGCAGCTCTGTGGCTGCCTAAGGCAGAGGCCGAGTTGTTTCTCCATTCCACTTGCCCCAAAATTCACTGATCACATTGATGCCTGAAGAGGCCTCCCAGACACAGAGACTAGACAGACTAAGGGAATAAAGGTAGGTATTTATTTGAAAGGCCTTCAAAGGTACACCCTAGGGAGCCAGAGGCTGCTGCCAGGATGGACCCCAAGATGGACAACAGGTCACGAGTTCTTCACACTTTTATAGTTTTGGTTCATTTGCATATTAGGTATAATTCTCCAATTAAAGCTTCAGTTAATGATGTAACCTCCCCAAGCTTGCCCCCCCCTTCTGAGTCTTTGGTTTACACATTTTGGGCCTAGGACAGTCTGAGTGTCCTTGGAGAGCAGGCATGGAGAGGCTTTGTTACATCTACCTGGCATGAGATAGCAGAAGTTAACAGGCTACAGGTTACACACTAACCAGTACAGGATTTGAAAAATATAAAAGTTAAAACCTAAGGCATCAACATAGTCTGCAGGATTTACCTAGCAGCTCGATGTTTGGATTTACATAAGTCAAGAAATGGGTCTTCCACTTATTTGTCAACTGCTTTAGTTAATATACAATTTTTTGGAACAGATTGTTGCCTTTTTCCATATATTTCTCCTCCCCATCTTTATTAAGGAAGCCATGAGTCTGTAACCTGCATCCTAATATATGATGTATGTACAAAGCACAGAACTGACCCAGGTTTCGCTGGGGCACTTCCTGTAGCCCTTAACAGTGTGCTTAAATCAAGGAAACAAGCAGGATTTGAGACCACCTTTTGGTACTCTCTGTTAAGTCTCAGAGATGCACTCTTCCAGCAGTGCTACAAATCCCAATTGGAGTGCTTATATCTCCTCAGTCAATGCATAGCAAACAACTGCAAGGGCATTCCTGACTGGGTGCTGACTCTTGCACAACCCATGTCCCTTACTGGATCCAACCCTTCATTTTGGGTTCATACCAGCATAGCATTTTGTATGTACCTCCTTCTTTCCCTACAAGTGATTCACATTTTCTTTCTCTGACTTTGTATCTCAATACCATTTGTCATTTACTTTGAAGTTCTCTGCGAGCTTTGAGTCATTTTGATTTCAGGCATTCCTAATGTTGTCCCACTGCAGTCTGAACCACAGAGAAGTAGTTTAGCAGTCTAAAATACTCTGTGTTAATCACTTTTTCCTATTCAGGTTGAAGCTGTTTCTTCCATTTTGTATACCTGCACGTTACAGACTTCCGCTACATTCAAGTTCTTGAACTTTATGCAGTTATGGATATGTCCTATGAATTTATCACCACTTCTTTCAAAATCAGGGAGCTTCATTTCAAAACTACCTGAATTTGTCTCTCTCTATTAAATTGAATCATCTCGTGACCACTTATTTTGAAGTTTTCCTCCAGAACCAAAGTACCACAAAGCACACATTTCAAAACCAAGTTTAAAATTACATTAGTTTCTGATGATTAATTACTATTTGGAGAAGAACCTGTCATCTCTCACAGTCAGAAATTAGATGCTCTACTGCTACTAAGGAAACAGAAGAATTAAGTTTTCAATATATATCTGGAAAGTTTGTGAGCAAAAGGAGAAGTAAAGCAGCTCAGGTAGCTAACATTTTGCGATTACAGCCATGTATGTCTGCCAAGGTTTTATATTACAGAATGGACGTGCAGTAAAGGACTGGTCAAGAAACAGGAAGAGCTGGCACAACATTATCAACAAAGAAGAGAGATAGAGAGCAAAAGAGGCTCATCAAGAGCAGACAGAAACCGCAAAGGAATTTGTTGCCAAATCATCGTGTCCTTTTTGGATTCCATCACAGTGATTCCAAATTATCAGAACTATTTATCTTCTAAATACAATTGCCAAGCCTTGCGTTCCTCTGTAAAATCAAGTTAGTTGGTCTCTACCCAGGTACCCAAGCAGGTCATCTTTTAAGGCACTTAGTCCTAGATGGTTTCTTGTCTAGGCACAATTTCCTTCCTTATTTCTTGCAATCTTATCATATTAGTGATATGAGAATCACATTAATGTTACATGAATCACAGTAATGATATGTTTATCACATAAGTGATAGGAGCCACCTTCATATTTTTTTTCTCTAGAGCAATATATATCTCCTTAAATAAATATTTCACTTTTAATTTCTGTTTCATTACTTGTATGTGTAGTCACATCCTTACCTTAGTTTTATCACAGGGAAGTACTCAGTGGCAAAGATGCAAATTCCATGCTTTCATTTAAAAGAGATAAAAGATATATTTTGTAAGCATGACTTTCAGTCCACCTATGTTTAAGAAGCAGTGATAGCCTTCAATCACGTGAAGTGGGTAGGAAGTATGAAAGGGAAATAAACCAGGTGAGTAACATCAGCTTTGTGTAAGGTGTTAATGCCAAGGGCAGTTTCACAGGCTTCAGGGCAGCTCTGGCCAAATGAGGCCCTGCTCTTGGAGCTTTGGGGTGGAGATTTGTGAAGTATGTGCAGCTGCGAGTGATGGGTAGACAAAGAATTTTACACTTGAAGACGTGTTTTGTCTCTCTCCTCTGAATGAGATTTGTAAGTTTCCACAAGTGAGGAGGTAGCACTTCAGTAGTTATTCTTCTCTCATGATTGCCCTTCTCAGTAAACATAACACCCTTGCGTCCATCAAATCCCAAACAAACCACTGATTTAAGGAGATTATAAATCATCAGCCAGGAGTCAGAAAATGGGTATATACATGTGAAGAAATGCATTTTCTTGTAAGAATCAGCATGATGGATTTTGTCACACTGGAACAAGGAAATATCAGGACAGAATGGTAAATCAAGCTTTTTGTTTTGTTTTTTTTTTTTTTTGCAAAGGGCATGTTTTTCACCACTACTGAACTGGGCATGCTATTCATAGGAAACAAGAGATTTTACTAACATCTAGTTATCTAAACAAATGCCCCTACTTTCTGAGCCCAGTGCAAATCAGTTGAAAAGCACAGGGTTAAACGCTGGAACATCTGGAATATATGTGTAACATGGTAGAGGCTTTGGTACGACATCATTCAGAGAACTGGAAAATACCTGCTGCAGAAGCTCCCTCCAGCCCGTCCAAATTCCAAAAAGCAAATGACAGCTAACAAATTTGGCAGAGCCAAGGAGATACAGAGCTTTCAGAAAGATTGTAGTTGCCAGCCCAAATGAAAAACGTGGTTTTTTTCTGTGCTCACTGAAGTCATGTCAACAGTCTTATTTTGCCTTACATCTCTGTATAGTCGCTTTTAGACACTCTTTTATAGTCCTTCCTGAAAAATGAAAAAGCTTCCAGATTGAATTATCACTTGGCTGTGAATAAAGAACTCAGCATTAAACAGAGACAAAAGACAATTTATGTGTGCAAGATTAATCAAAGATGGTTCAGACAAGGAGGTGATGTTGACTCAGACAATAGGAATGTTTGCAAAGCTCTTCCCCATGATGCTGCTCCATCAGACTCACAACTGTAGCACCGGTCAGCTCAGCCACCCAGGGTGAGGATCAAGGTCTGTTTCAGGGTGTCCAGGAGCAACAAATGCAGGTAATAGACTTTTGGAACATAACAGAGAAGCTGCCCATCGATATTGAGGAATGGATCAATGCTATCCAGTGACCATGACTGATTGTGGTCATCCTTTCCCCTATCCTCCCCTCTCCTTCCCTCCCTTCCTTTCTTTTTCCCTTTGCTTTCTTGTCCTGCCATCAGCTTGCATTTCAGGAGGAAGGAACCAGGGAGAGGAAGAGGAAAACAATTCCCTCAGCCCAGGGCCAAGGACCGAATGGGAGAAGGCACAACTCTTCTCACTTGGACTCTGCTTCTGGACCCCTGAGAAGCCAGCTTCACACAGGAGTACAGTGTTCATTCCTGCCAAAATTCAGCCTCTGAACAACATAACTATCAGTACTCAACTACACCAGCAAAAACTTCCCAGTGATGCTTTTTCCTATTCCTACTCCCCTCCTTCCGTTCCCAAGCCAAATGAAATAACAATACATTACAAACTTTAGCACAATGTTTAATCATGTGTAAATACCATCACCCTGCTAATGAAATTCTTTTTCTCTCTGAACCTGCAGATCTCACACTGCTAGAAGAAACAGGGAAGTTTTTCCTCAGACATCACCACTTCTGTAATGAAATTGCAGGAGTAATTGCCTTAGTTCTTGTCCTCGAGTATGCTGGAGTTGGCTTTTCAGCCTGAGAACTTCTCAGGCAAATATGCAAACATTGCTGGGACATGATTCAGTACAGAGGCATGAAAGCCACTGTTTACAAGAAAGCACTTATTTCGCTCTGGTTGCCAAAGTAGACAGCACCACAAAATTAAGTAGGTCAATTGTGCATTCTCCATCATAATCTGTAAGAACAAACCAATGGTTCACTTTCCAAGCACTGTGCAAGACATTTGGCTACTTGTGTGGAATTAAGCAGAGCACAGAAGGGGAAAGGTTGGTCAGTAAATCAAAAAAGGTACCTCTGGTATAATGCCAGGTTTTAAAATCTTTAGGAAGAATATGTTTTAACGTTGAAAATTCATTGAACTACTTGTTTTCCAGCTGGACTGATTTTACTCTGTCAAATCAGTTGTTCATGTGCAAGAGCTATTTGTCTAAGATGACTTAGTTACCGAATTTCCCAAAATTATTACTTTTACCGAGACTTCTTTATTATTTTTAAATATTTTATTACTATTTTTCGTTGCGGACAGTAAATGAGCAGGCCGTACTTTTACATAGGTGGCATCAAATGTTACTTTCTTTTGACAGAGTAAACTGTAAAACAACATATGGAGATTACTCAATTCCCAGTTCTGGAAAATAATGCTTTCAGAAAGTTCTCAAGAGTCATAACTGAATATGAGTTTCCAATGCACTGTGGAACACATTGTTTTCCAATAAACTGTGGAAAATAAAGTTAATAGATTATTCTGAATAAAAAATAGAACTGGCATTGGAACAGGCAATACCAGACTATAACTTCCCTTTTTGGTGCCCATAATTTGACAAGAATGTTGAAACATGCAGAAAAAAGAGCCTCAGAACGTATCTGAAAGTTCAAGAAAATTTTAATGCAAGAGACTGAAAGAACTTAATGTGTTTAGATTATGAAAGCCATAATTGAGGGCATACACTGACTCTAGTATAAAATTATTTTCATGGAACACCCCAGGATGGAAGGGGTCTAAAAAGATCATCTCATCCAGCCTGGTTCATTTCCAGAGTAGCCTATATTAAAAGACAGTTTAATAAAAGAAAAAAAGAGACACTGAATGATGAAGACACATTTAAGATATTGAGCAGATTGCCCTTGGAGCAGACTCAGTAACACATGCCTGGCTACATGTTCTTCCATTAAATCAGAAGTAAATGCCTTCTCCAAAGATAGACTTTAGTCATACTAAAAAGGTGAAATTGTTGAACTCTAACTCATGTTGTGACATATGGAAAGATGGAAATGTGTTAACAGTTCCTTCTTCCCTTAAGGTACTGCAATATCAAGAGCTAGTAATCCATATGAGAGGTGGGTAGTAAATGATGAGCAAGATGCAGCATTGTGATTAATTCCCCACCTCTTCAGTGCTTGCCCTGCTATGAGCAGAGAGCTGAGAAGGGCTTATATCCTACTGAACAGCTTCCTGGCTCCTCTGAAGCTGCATTCATCTGCTGCTTTTTACAAAACAGATTAAGCTGGATTTAGCCCATGGAGGGCTGTGGTCATGCATTAGCAGCTCCTGATAATTTTGGAAGTCATTAATGTGGTTAATAATTCTCAGCAGGTGTGTGAGTCATGGCTGATGGACTGCCTGGGTGTGTTTTTAATTAGCAGTAAGGGCTGAATTTAAGAAAAGGGCTGTAGCTGCTGGGCCTAAGTCTAGCTGGGTGGTAGCAAACAAAGAGATGTGCCCCGCCTTTTGCTTCTCTCATCTGCTTTCCACCTGGTCCTTTTGGAAGCACATGTGAGACAGATCTCTGTAGTCACCTCACTGCTCTCGGGAAACATGATGGTCTTAGTTGGCTAAAACATTCAGAAACACTGTCAGGACATTACTGTGTTTCTCCAGCTTTACAAACCTGGGTGCTCTTTCAGTTTGACGTGACACTGAGACCAGTGTCAACTGCCCTCAATCACACCTTAGTCTAACATGCATTCGTACATGCAAACTGAAGGATTTCTTGAATACCTCAGGAAATTTCCCACTGAAGGGAAGGCTGAAGACCAGCCAGACCTGAAAGCTAATCCATATGTGCTGTAGGAGACATTAGGTTTGGGCTTTCTGGCAGGGTAAGCAGCATTATTAGGAGTCAAGAAGGAAAAGTAGAAGGCAGAGTCCAAGGCAAACACAGCTAGAGCAAGAATGAAGCACTTTACACTGCTCCCAGAAGCAACACAAAGAAATTGCAGGGAGAACCTATACAAATCCTAGTATTAGGTCTTGGAGGAGATACGTCTGACATGTCATGGATTTGGGATGTCAGTGGTGACCAGCAAATGTGCTAATGGCCTTATTGAAGATGATTTCTCTGTGACATAAGTGTTGAACTCTACTAAATTCTGCTTTCAAAATATGAGCAGGTCACAGGAATTGCTACCTGGATGTGTAGGTGTAGTTCTGTAGTTTGTGCATCAGCTTTAAGGAACATCACCTAGCCTTTGTCAGTACTGAAGTGCTTCTGTGAGCAGGAGAGGTTGGCATTGCTCACAGGAACTTGCGTACCATGTTCAGTATCTCAGTTGTTTAAGACAGAAGGAGGTGCACATATGTGTGCCTACGAGCAGATGAATTTCTACTGCCTTTATGGAAAGAATGACTAGCAGCATTGCAAAAGTCATGAGAACTGCACACTGGCAGATACCCAAAAAATGTAGTAATTAAGCAGAGGGGTGCCTTCCCCACCACACCAGGGTGGGACATGGATGGAAGCACATTCTTGAAGGATGAGGGGAGATGAATCTGCTGTGGGAGGGCAACACCACCTTTTTCCTTCTTGCCTAAATCTCATGTGAAGTGATAGCCTCCTAGAGGGCTGGTACCGTGGCAGGCTGGTTGAAGCAAAGAGAGCTGGGTCTTCCACAGTCCTTACGACGTCGGCTAAAGAGATGTGTAATGAGTTTTGCAATGTGATTATGTGTTGCAATTTTAAAGAGCTGTATTATCAGATGAAATACTGGGAAGGCACAAAAATATTTTCTGGTATGCAAAACATAGTATTAGGAAAGTAATTCAGTAGCTCCTTTTCATTATTAATTTTCATAACATTATTGCATTATGTCACACTATTCTAGGCAGTTTGGGTTACTTTGTCACAGTTGGGCCTTCAAAATTTTTAACATTCTTTCAGGTATATTCTTCATGTCAAGTTTTCCCTCGGTTTGTACTCAATAACATGGCACAGCACTCAGAAAGAGTTATTTGCATGTACTTTTAAATATACTCATTCAAAACTATGAATACAATCAGATAACATGAACTATGCATAGACGGGGTTTGTGATTCCTCAGTTCTACCATGGCTTCTGCCCTTAATGCCCTGACATTTGGGTAATGGCTCCCTTGTGTCAGGGCAGGACCTGGCTTCCAGGGCCCCTCCCATCCCCTGTCCAGGAGAAGGGCAGCCAGGGGCAACAGGACAGCTCCAGTCCCAGGCATTGGTCACCTCCCTAGGGACGGGGACAGGCTGTGGCCAGGCTCAGGCATTGGCCCATGGGTGCAGATCTGGGTCAGGATCAGCAGGGCCCACAGGCAGGTACAGGTTGGGCTGCACCACAGTGGTGTCCGTGGCTCTTCTAAGGATCCAGCACCAAAGTTTTGTCTTCAGAGCAGCTCCCATGGGATGGGATGAGCCCTGGGCATGGACCCCTCCATAAGGGATATTGTAGACTCATAGAATCAGTAACACTGGAAAAGTCCAGACCTGACTGACCACCACATTTGTCAACTAGATCATGGCACTAAGTTCCACATCCGGGTATTTCTTGAACACCTCCAGAGACAATGACTCCATCAGCTTCCTGAGCAGCCCATTCCAATGCTTGACCACCCTTTCAGTTAAGAAGTTCTTTCTGATGTCCAACCTGAACCTCCCCTGGCACATTTCCTCTCATACTGTCCCTAGTTGCCTGGGAGAACAAGCCGATCCCCAGCTGGCTAAAGCCTCCTTCCAGGCAGCTGTAGAGAGTGATAGGGTCACCCCTTTTCTTAAGGCTAAACACCCTCAGCTTCCTCAGCCGCTCTTTTTATGACATTCTAGAGTCTTCACCAGCTCCGTTGTCCTTCTCTGGACCTGCTCCAGCACCTCATTGTCCTTCCCGAATTGAGGGACCCAGTATTGGAGCTGGGGCCTCACCAGTGCCGAGTACAGAGGGACAATCACTTCCCTAGTCCTGCTGGCCACACTATTTTTGATTATAGGCCAGGATTATGTTGGCCTTCTTGGCCACCTGGGCCCACTGCTGGCGCAAAAGTGTTCTCACACTTTGCACAGACCTGAGGTCCTACATGTTGGGTGTGAGATGCCTTGGCCATGGGGGTAGGGTAGGGGATCCTGGACAATGTCTGATGGGTCCCAGGCCAAGCTGGGGGTCCCCATGGAACTATTTCCAGGGTCCATGCATCTCCCTGGCTTGGAGTGGGTTGGGTGATATATATCCGTTCCCAGTGGCCAGCAGGCCTGGGCTGATACTGCTGGGGAGTCAATATACAGTCCAGGTCAGGCAGTGGGGCAAGGGCTTCAGACCATCCCTGGGGAGTTCCAGGGGCATGGGAGGAACTGGAGCTGCCCCAGGTTATTTTCTGGGCTGGGTGGAGGTGTTCAGATGCCACTGAGGAGGTCAAGACCTGGGGCCAAGCTGGGGCTCAGGGCTGTGTGGAGAGCGAACACTGTGGGGAGCATCGGGGCAGGCGTGCTGCGCTCAGACAAGAAGGGTCAGCAGGGCCCAGGCTACACAGTGCTGGAGCTCATGGTGGCCTGAGCTGGCCAGAGGGCAGCTGGGGCTCCCCATGGGGGTGGCAGGGCAGGCCCTCATCCAGGGAACGAGACAGCCCTGGGAGTGACAGCACCCAGTGGCAGACACAGCCCAGTGACCGTTGGGGTCCAAGGTCAAGCTGGGAAGTCAAGCCAGCAGGTCAGGGACAGGGTCCAGCTCTGGATCAGCAGCTCATGGCCCAGGACAACCTGGGCTGCCGGGCAGGAGGCACTGTAGCTCCGTCAAGGACCAAGCTTAAAAGCAGATCCCACAAGGCAGAGGGACACCTGCCGTGGCTTTCCCACAGCAGCGTGCTGGCTGGGAGTCTCTTCCCACGTCTCCAGAAGGAAGGGAGATGTGCACCATCAGCTGCACAGTTTGTAAGCTTGCCTTAAGCCCCGGCAGCCAAACCTCTGGGAGGGGTGGATGTGAATGCACTCAGGGCACTTACACAGGTTTTCTCGAGGTCGAGTTCACTTTTATGACAAACTAATGATTTTTTCAGTGTTGTGCTGTTTTTCATCAGTGTTTGTGTGTGTCTGTAGCATTTATATCACAATATTTCTGTTACTTCCCCCTTTCCCAGCTTCCTTGCTTCTTTATCTGTGTTGCAATCTTTTAACTTGGCAGCTGTCATCTTGGCATCTGTCATCATTCAAAACACTGAACCACAGCACCCTGGAGCTTGTTCACGTCTAACACTACAGCTTCCAGTAATGCTATCAGTATATTGTAGCATAGCCTTATTCTAACAGTGGCTGGGTTTGATCAATTCATTCTATAAAAAACATGATCTCTTCATTGAGCCTATCACTTCATCTATGACTGTTTGGAAGTTCTCAGCAAAGCACGATGACTTTGAATTTCACCACAGCTTTCAGCACTGATCAAATACATGATTTGTCCTATCATTCTAACTTCACTGCATTTTAGCTCTTTGCATTTCATATTTTTATGTAGACAAAGGCATTTTGGCTTTTTGCCACTTACTGCAAGTCTACGTTGAGTGCCAACAGCAACAATACACTTAGTGACAGCAAATGTCTTTAATCCGAGTAAGTTTGCTAGTGCCTAGTGTCAACAGCATAAAATAAGGAGCATAATCTATATCATCCTAAAGTAGCATTTTGTAATCCATCTCTTATCTTTAATGCCCAGTTAAGGAACATGATGAGAAAAACAAAGTTAATCCTGTGTTATTTTTATTCTCATACCAAACACTGATATGAATCAGTTGTTCAAAATCCCACACATTCTTAGAAAATATTCAAGAAGTGCTCATGTAAATAATGCACAAGTGAGCAGTTTGTCCTTTAAACAAGTAACAGAAAATGCTTGGAAATGTAATCAAGCACAGTTTGTACTTGCATAGGTATTAAATACATACATACATACGTAAATACATACATATCTAGTAATGTATTTTCCTAAATACATGTATACCTGAATTGTATTAAGTTAGTGTAAACCCTAAATTGTGTTACCTGCTGTATCCATATATTTGCTAATCAATTCTCCTAGTGCCAAGGATATGAAGTTTTTCTTTCTCTTCTACAGCAGTATCATAGAATCATGTAATTGTTTGAGTTTTAAGATTACCTAGTCCGAACTCTCTGTAGTGAGCTGGGACATATTCAATTAGAGCTGATTGCTCAGAGCTCCATTGAACCTGATCTGGAATATTTACAGGAATGGGAATATAAAAGCTGTACTATTAGTAATGGGATACAATAGTACAGAACACTAATATAAACATATTATCGTATTGTGACTGCAGTGCTCAATAAAAAGCAATAAATTTGGGATGAACATAAGACTGAGTTTCCCTTCTCTGTTTATGTCACCCAGCACTTCATTATTAACAAGGTGAACTGCAAACATCTCAAACTGCAACTGTTTCTTATCACTATAATCTGATGTTACCCTTCTGTTACAGTAAATTATGAAATTGGTTTTTTCCTCAACTTTCCCAGTTCCAGTGATTTTATTTTTCCTTGAAATTCCTCTCTCTAGGTGGTGCCCCTTCAGCCTATGCCTGCTACCCTGCTTGCTTGGTTTCTAGGTTGCATGCATCTGGCAGAGACAGCAGAACTTGGTGCTCATCTGGAATGCATCCTTCCTTCTTTCAACACCATCTCACACTTCACTGCCAGTTCTCAGGAACACTTTTTGTGTTTCTGTAATAGGACCAGTCATATTGCCATACAGCTGATCCCTTGCCTGACTGAATTTAGTAGAGATGTCTCTGGGCATTTGATTTCTTCACAACTTTATACAATGTTTGCACTTCTTCGACTTCTCCAGAAGTCGAGTTGCTGATTCTGTCTCTATAATTTGTAGTTTTACTGCTTGTCCAACTTCTCCCTGGTTGTTTAGGCCTCTCATATCTTCCTGGCAGTGCTCAGGATCGATTTGCATGGTCCACCCACGCTGCAGAGAATTTCTTTGGCATAACTCATTATTTATCTCATACATTGTTGTCTCCGTGTTACCTTAGGTACCTCCTTTGCAGAGCTCTCTTTTCTCTTATCCTGATAACACCAGGATTGATTTACATTTAGTTCTTTTTTTTAATTTTATTTTACCATAACTTTCTCCACAACTAGTTCAGTTTGGCTAAGTGTTTGCTCTAGCTGTGTTTGTCTTCATGAGGGAAATATATAGTCAGCAGCCAGATCTGTATCAGCGTTGGGAAGTCATCCAATTAAAAGTTTACAACAATTGACATAGGCTGAAGTAGAATTCACAAACTGCAAGCTACAGCTTACCTGTGTAAACATTCTTGCCCTGCTTCAGAGGTGTCAACTATGTTTAAGAACTGGAATTGGACAGATTTTAAAAGATAATATTAGTAGTAAAAGGAATAGTGTATGTTACTGGCACAGTGTTCAGTTAAACAGAGACAGCAGTATGCCACATAATCAGTTAGTGTATTTGTGGAGTTTGGGGAAAATGGTTCAACAAAGGCCTGTAGCAAAATGTTTTCCCTTTTCCAACTTCATATTTAAACAGTCCTTAAACTCCTGGCTGTTTTCCAACTTTTGTCTGTTCAGTAACAGGAAAAAAAGTTTTGATATAACGAAAAATAGCATTAACGGGTTAACTTTCAACTTTGCCTTGAACTTCTTAAATGACTGATTAACTTACTTCCTGACAGTTTATAGAAGAAATGAGGGTTGTAAACAGGACTGCTTACTTCTTTCTTATCACTTAAGTATCTGTTTAATTTATTCATCACTCACACACTAACTCTCTAGAAACAATGCAGGGTGAAGTGCTTGTGACCATGAATTCCACAGTCATACACTAGAAAAGAATCAAGATAAAGGCCAAGAAACCACTAAGTCCTCCTTAAGACATGAAAGTGTAGTCTACAGTTCAAGTGGTGTCTACAGGCACTTTCCACTAAAGTAAGCAGCCTTCGGTGTCCCACCAGCATGACAGTCATGAGTGTGTACTGGATGGGACCTTGGTAGAAAATGATCTAAGAGTGAGAAGGGGAATAGACTTAGAATTTGTATTGCAGTTTAGAAATAAAAATGTAAGAGCCCTTCCCATGATAATAGCAAGACAATAGGTTTAAAAGAGCAAGGTTTTACTGAGAAGGCACCTCTGCCTTAGACCCAGGGCACTAAGAAAAAGACCAGGAGCCCCGTTCTGCTGAGCCTGAGTATCTCCTCACAGGCTATGTTGATAAGGCACTCTGCTGAGAATAGTGAAAAAGAAGAGTAGGGAGGGATGGGAGAATGTTTGCATACAGTCATCCTTGCTTTTCCAGTCCAAATAAACAGCTTCTGAGTTTGGGGGTTTTTTTGGTCATTCCGTTTGGTTGGTTTGGTTTCTTGGTTGGGTTTTTTTTTTTGTCAGTAACAACACTCAGGGGAAAGTCCAGAACAAGGTCTGAATTTAGCATCAGATGTAAAACATGTCTTTGAGCTACTCTGGGTGCTCAGCCAATGTCAGTGTCACTGGAAAGGTTTAACAAAGAAAAAAGATACCTAATGAAATGCCTTCTCAGTGTTCTGTGTGAATTAGCGTAGTCTTTAACAAATAAACAAACGAACCCAAGCCCACCTTTTTGTATGGTAGATACAGAACAAAAAGTAATCTCAGCTCTCAGGAATCTGCCTCAAAGCTGGACCCATTTCTGTATTCTCCTCTATGCCCTTTCAAATTTAATGAAAATATGTATGAAAGACTACATGAAGTTTGACCCCTAGCATAAGAAAAATGTTACTGCATTATTTGACAGCAATGCAAAATTGCTTCCTTCCTGTGTGATATTGTCCTCAGCATTAAAACAACCTGCTATATTATAATGATGCTCTGTAGCAAACCCACTTTCCATGTATTTCAAGCTGTCTATGTTAATAAAAATTTTTCTTTTCACTCTAGATGTGTGGGAGGTGAGCCTACTAATTAGTCTGAAAAGAAATTCCTTCTTGTAGTGTAATTTTCTGGCCTGTACAATCATCCTTTTGGGTCCTCCTTCTCAGTCCTGAGCCAAAGGCTGGTTAAAGTGGAAATACCAGATGATGGTTCAACAGGACAGTCTCAGTGAAACTCCTCTTGCTCTTTACATGGAATGTTAATGATGTTTTAGCATCCTTGTTTAACCCTTCTAAGAGCTGTGAAAAGTCTACAGAAAAACACCAGAGCCAAAGCTCAGTGTGGCATTTTATCACAGCTGTAACAGGGAGAATCAACACTGGAAGTACCCAAAGGGAAAAAAAAAATAGACCACTGTTATTGTCAAAAGTGGAGGTGTACATTCAGTATTCAGGGTGATTTCATGTCACCAAATGGCATACACTAGCACCAAAGAGAAAAAGTTTTCTCCTTCTTTAGTGAGGAGGCCACAAGTACCAGAGAATCAGGAAAGGTATAAATACGGCTGGAAGCTGGAATTTTAAAGGAGTGAAGGCCACACACATCTGCAAAATTGTGTGTAGGTCCCAGTAATGGCAGTATACTCAGGAACTGGAATTGGAATAGCTGCTTCGGTGTGGTGCTGTCAGTGCCTGCTGCTTTAAAGATGACATTTTATTAAGTCAGTTGCATACTTTGAGGTTTCTTCATGGCATGCAGTTGCAGGAGCTCAGTCAGTGGTGGGATGGATGTTTCTGCACTACGTACTTCATGCAGAGTGTAAGAAGCATGTACATTTTCTACACTGAAAAAGGAAAAAGTCTCAGTGGGGGCTGCATGAGGCTCTTTCTGCTCACTGCTGCAGCTGCATCACTGCTCAGGGACCTCTTGCTGTTTCTGTTGTTGCTCTAGATTTGCTATTCTACAAATATACCCACAGACACTACCTCCGCCAGTTTTAGAGCTGCTTGCATGGTGGCTGGTTATGCCTGAATTAATTTCACAGCCTTTCAATGAGTTATTTTTCAAGTGTTGTGTGATCCTCCTAAAATGTTATGGTAATCCGTTAAATAGCGCTGTACAGTTTGGACTCTGAACCTATTTTGCTAGACAGAATGGTTGTAAGTTTCCAATTAACTAAAAATTAAGCATTAACTGGAATACTTTAAGTGAAAAAAATGAAAACAATTAATTTTTACAATTAGAAATTAGTAAGTAAGTACTAGTAATTAGCTCCTATAAAGTTGTACCTTGACTTTCTTTCTAAACATTCGTAATGCCTAGGGCCTTTCTTAAATCACTCAAGCATGACAATTTCTTTCAGCCACATTAACTTTCTGTAGCAAGTGGTACTGAACTTGTTCAAGTATAATTTGCTTATGTTATGCCTTTTTGCTTACACACGTGACTAAAGTACTTTTCTCTTCACGCAGTGGCATTAGTAAGCCCCTGGTTTACAGAGGAACATGCTGGGAATACAGATTATAGCTTTCATATTTTGTTTCTGTGGGCTGGGAGCTGCTATTGCTGCTACTGCATCAAATGAGTGGAAAGTCACTAGTCGAGCATCATCTGTTATCACAGCAACCTGGGTCTTCCAGGGTCTTTGGATGAACTGTGCTGGCAATGCACTGGGTGCTTTTCACTGCAGACCTCACCTTACTATCTTCAAAGTAGAAGGTAAGGAAGCTTAATTTAACTGGAACTTATGGAAAGCCATGTGTACTGCAAGATGTGAGCCTGAGGAGTAAAAGATTCTTTTGGCTCATGCAAGAGATTATGCTTAAAGCATTGTGATGAATATAAGTAAAGGATCTTCTAGGCAGAATATCAGGAACCACTTTGTAAGAATGATATGTATTCCAAGAAAGACAGGAAGCTCTACTCTGTGGTTGGTAATATGTGATAAGTATACTGGCCATAGTGCCAGCAATACATTGCCAGTATCAAACCACTGTTAGGAGAGAAATAGACTAAACTGTCTTGTGGCTCTAATTTCCCTGCCAAAATGAGTGTCCTGCTTGCTGGATGGCGAGAAGGGGAAAGATAGTGAGGTCTGTGACAGCTATTAGGGCTCTTTTTGGTATCTGAATAAATCAGAGAGCAAATAACCACATCCATGAATGCTGTGCAAATACTCATACACTAGGAATTAAGTGCTAGTGTATATACTTGCTTGTATAACAGGCTAATGTTTTAACTTTAAAGGTAAAAATGTGCTGTTTCAGAATGTCCGTTTTAATGGAAAGTGTTGGATTTGTAAGCCATCTATCAGAATGTAAAAACAAATGGAGGCTTCTTGCCTTATGTCAGAAACAGCTTTTCTCAGAGACAGGGGCTAACTGTAAGTGTACTGTGCAATGTGTTTTGTGTTTCTTTCCATGTGTAAAGCAGTAAATGAAGAGGTTTGGGTTTTATTTGCTGCTAAGCCTTGTGACAGTAGGCAAAAGAGTGTTTTCTGTGAAACTGTGTGTAAGCACTCATGAGGGCCTGGGCAGAGGGACTGCTCTGCCTGGGGTGGACAGCACACAAGCTAGATGGAGTCAGACTAGAGTAGGAAAAAATGCATTTAGACACCAGTATTTTAGGGTGCCAGAAAGCACAATTCTGTTAAGATGTTAACAGCAAGTGACTGAACAAAATATAAAATGTAGCATTACGTGGTTCTTACCATATGGTATTTTACATAGACAGGGTCATAGACTCACACATATATGGAAACATGGAAGCTGGGGGATGTTCCACATCTTTACCTTTTTTTACCTTTCATGCTCCTGACACATCAGACTACATGCTGTGACATACAGATCAACTCTTACAGATGATTTTGATATAAAATTCAGCATCATTTTTCCATGTTTTGTGATGCCCTGTTTCAAATCATCACAAATCACACAACAGATGTAAATGGATGAGAAGAGTTTTACTTCTTTTAAAGAATGCTGTTTGTCAAAAAATTCCTCAAAAGGTGCAGAAACTCACAGATACTTTTGAAAAGTGAATATTATATTTTGCAAATAACCATTTATGTATTACTTCTGCCAAGATTTAAAGAGAGAAAATCAGCTCTTCTTCTCAGGCATTGTTTAAAGCAATGTAAAATAACTAGAAAGTTATTTTATAAATCATTATTGCTATTGTTAGTAGCACAAAATCTGCTTTCAGAATAATCAGATGTAATCTATTTGCCAATTTGTATTATTACTATTATTTTGATAACTGGCTGATTGAAACTTGAATAAACAGAATACACGTGTTATGCGTGCATCCTTTAAATATATACTTGATTATCTGAGTAAGATTTTGCATATTTGTTTTTTAGAGGAACATAGACAAGAAATTCACAAATTGAAGTAGCACACTCTTGTTCAAGCAAGGGAGTAACAAGCTGCTGTAGTGACATTTAGGAAGTCTAATTTTAACTTGCCAGTGCGTGCACCAGCAAAGGGTAATGTTACATGTAGCACAAACATTACTGGGAAAGAGTGAAGTATTCAGTTTGGAAAACCTGCTAAACATAAACTCCTGATAATCCAAGGAAAACAAGAGTTCAACAGGGAAAGGGCTTTGCACTCTCACTCTGTCATAGATTGTAAAACAATAAAATGCTCAGTTTAAAGAAGTAATGAACTCTCATCTGTGTCCTCAGAGCTTCAATATATCATTATAACTGACATACTGAGGCCAGGGAGGGCTGGCAATATAACTTTTCTTCTGCACGTTCATCTTTTTATGGAATCTCTTTGCAATTTTTCCTGTAGCCGAAGACAACTTACACAAGTTCCTCATTCCATTCCTATCTTTCCATTTTCAGGTTACCCTACAGAAAGTATTAGCAGTAACAGCAACACTAGCAGTAACAGTATTATGTTAGTGTAGTAAGCCACTTCTACTCTAAAGCAGATTCATTCGATCGTTAAAGGTTTAATTGCAATTTTTGTGAGGATTTTGCAGGAGAGGCTTCTAAATGGGCTCTATGAAGTTTTAAATTTTTTTTCTGTTTTTCACAGCAAACAAAAAAACCCAGATTCCAGAGGCCTTTCTCTGAGCAGGATTACCCTGTGGTTACAGGCAGCATGTAGGTATTTACCAGAACTGACTTTCAGCTCAAGGACTAGTTGTGCTGATAGGAGCATAGCCAAGGCAGCGAGAGCTCAGCTTCTGCAACCCAGCCCAGGTACAGATGCTGAGGGGTTCATGTTTCTGGAAGTCTGGGTTAGCAGGGCCACACTGCTAACAGTATCCAAAGCTGGCTGGGCTGCTGCCAAATGTACATGTGCATTCACGTGTACAGCCACGGTGTGCTCTGCTGCAGTGACTGAAACATGCAGATGAAAGATCTCAGAGGGAGATCCTGAATAGTAAAAGCATTGTATCTACGGTCATTTAAGGCAATGTTTATGGGAAGAAGCAATATCTTTTATTAAATCAACTGCTTTGGGAAAAGTATGCAACAAAGTCATTCATCAGATCTGACAAAAATACAACAAGCTTCAAGCTAAATATTATCTGGGAACATTGTCTCTTCAGTTAACTTGGTTATGATTATCAGAGCATCAGATACACCCAGGGACCCTTACTCACAAGCATAAACTCACACAGTCAATAAATGCCAGTAATTAAAATTAGCAGTGAGACAATATTGTTTCAAAATCAGTAACCTATGACTAACCACTCGGTCCTTATCAGTAAGAAAGATCCACAAAGATCCTTCAAAGTGTGAGCCTGAGAACTGAAAGCCTGGAGTCGTGAACTCCAGAAAGATACTGACTTTTTATGGCAGTTTCCACCCACCCTGCCACCTGCTAATTCCCCAGTGCTCCACAGGCAGTAGTTAACCTCTCTTCTCATTCCTCTCATGTATATAATTTTTAATTCTTACCATCACAGAATTATCCAGATTTGGCAAGAACTATTAGCTATCTAGTGTGGCTTAGACATTTTATTTAGGTATTTTGACTTTGGTGATGTTACAAAGAGCTGTTTCTTCCACATAAAAGACAGAATTGTAACTAGCCAACTGAGCTGTGTCCACATCTCTTTTCTACAACACTTCCTTAGTCTGTCAGGACAGCTGCTAGGCTTCTTCAAACAGCTAGTTTGGCATTTTGCATGCCTTGCCTACAGCACTGCATCATGACTCCTCTGCATGTTCTGGTTTTCCGTGCCATGAGTTCAGGGAGGTGTAGCAGAAGTAGGAGAAATCTGCTTCCTTGAACCTTTGCTTTTTGAGTCTCAGATCCCCTGCTGGCATCTTGTCAGTACCTGTTTTGGCAGAGTCTGATAGGGCAAATAGTGCTTTCCTGATGGTAGCCAATATGGAAGAGGCAATGCCCAGCTGTTCTGGGTCACATCAGCAAACAGATTCAGAGCTGCCTTTTCATGACACTGCCACTGCAATGCAGCTAAGCAGTGGAAGGAAGGTGATACAAGACAACTGCTGTTGCAGAGCCTGTACCCAGAATAGCCTTGCATAGTCAAACACCATTTGGGTTCATCAAGGTGTGGAGAGCAATTCCAGTTGGGCTTCAAGGTGAAGCTAGCAACTTTCCCAGAGAATTCAACCTTGAGCAAGAAAGGACTGACATGAGAGTGTCCCTTACTTGACAGAAACTTACTGCCAGGGAAAACACACTATCCATTTGATCGGTGCGAGTCGACGAGCCAGCCAGACATATACACATGGCAGCCAAGGCCAGGCTTCTCCTCAGCCTTAGAGGAGGGCACTTAGTGCTAGATCCCGCAGTGGCCAACACCACCCTAAGTGGGCTTGCAGGGGTTCAGGCTGCATGAGAGCTGGGCACAGAGCCTGTGCTCCTGCTCCCTGCTGCTTGACAGCCCCCCACGCCCTGCCCGCTCCGTGCCGCTGGGGCCGGGAGGCGGCCGCGCTCCTCTCTCCATGGTGCTGCAGGAGCGGCCCCGGGGAAGCGCCGGCCGTGCCCGGGGGTGGTGCCGCCCCGCCCGGCTGGGGACAGCCAGCTCCCCGGCTCCCCAGCTCCCTGGAAAGGCAGCGTGCCTCGCCCCGGCTTCCCCCGGGGGAGTAGCCGCAGGAGAGGAGAGGTTCAACTGTACCCAGAGCCAGGGCAAGCAGCTGCGCTTTTGGGGGTCGCAAGGGAGGGGGCAGGGCCGTCAGCCAGGGGTGAGTGGCTTCAGCTATCATCAGGAAGGGAGAAATCACTGGGAAGGCTTTCATCTGGCTGATGGTCAGCCACAGGGGACTCTGCTGAAGGATGATCCCCGCAGTCAAAGGGACGGGGGTCGTGATTTGCAGCTGGTCGCTCACTCCCCGAACAGCCTCGGTGGGGTGTGGAGGAGAATCGGGAAAAGGTAAAACCCGTAGGTTGAGGTAAGAACAATTTAATAATTGAAATAAAACAAAACATAATAATAACAACAACAATAATAATAGCAGTAACAATAATAACCACTGGAAAAAGAGAGAGGAATAAAACCCAAGACAAAGAAATGATGCACAGTACAAATGCTCACCACCCACTGACTGATGCCCAGCTCATCTCTGAGCTGCACTCAGTCCCTCCCAGACAATGCCCCCCCCCAGTTTATATGCTGAACATGATTGTCTGTGGTATGGAATGTCCCTTTGGCTGTTTTGGATCAGCTCTGCTTTCTCCCAGCTTCTTGTGTGCTTCCTCACTGGCAAAGCATGGGAAATGGAAAAGTCCTTGACTTAGGATACGCACTACTTAGCCACAACTGCAACATCATCGTGTTATCAACATTATTCTCATTCTGAATCCGGAACACAGCACTGTACCAGCTACTAGGAAGAAAAGTAACTCTGTCCCAGCCAAAACCAGATCGTGAGATCCAATATTAAGGTTAGAGGAAAACCATGCCAAAAAACCTTCCTGTAGCAAGCAAATCCTTCTAGGAAAAGTGCAAACTGAAGGGAGGTATGATTGATTTGTGTCCTTAGGCTGAGCCACCCCTCTGTTAAGATTTTCTGCCCAATGAGTACAGCATCCATTTGGTGACAGAAAACTAAAGTCAAAACAGCATTGGCAAATTTGTGTCAGTATGAAAGGAAATATACACTAGGATCAATATCTCAAATTTGGGAAAGGTGACCATAAAACATAGACAGAATTCCTCTCAGACTTTTTTTAATGGCTTAAATCCCATGGCTTAATTTCTTAAAGTACTCTCCATTTTTCAGCAGGCAGAAGGATCACTGTTTGGACTGATTGAAATGCTGATTTCAGCGTGGGGTCTTTTGTATATGCATAAGAATAGGATGTTGAATATTGGTAATGAAAGGTTCTCCACTCTCACAGTTTTCCTCTCCATTGTAGTATGTTATTTCCAAGCTCATGTCCTCTCTTCTGACATTAGATGACTGAGTCTACTCTCCACCCAAACAAGATAGCCTGGAACGTGCTTGGTTCCTAGAGGAGGCTGGTAATGCACTAGAGGTCATGAAATGTCATGACTATGTACAGCAAATACTTTCGGAATCTCTTATATTGCATATCATTGCCCCCACCCCAAAAATTAATGAATAAAGGAAATTAAACAGTTCAGCCTAGGTAGTGGCTAGTCAGAGACATATTGTGCCTTATTATTAGGCTGCTTTAAGTAAGAAAAGGAATTGATTCATATGCAGCAAAGCCATTCACAAAGCAGCCCCTGGCAAAACAGATATGAACTGAAGGAGGTAACTCCCATGTATCCAAGAGGTTTTTCCCACGAGGAGCTCCAGCAACAGCTTTGCAGTAGATACAGAGCAAAATCCAGGGCTTTCATGGGATGGTAAGTTCCAGAGGAAGCATCCAGTGCCCAAGAAACCCTCCAGAGGCAGAACAACTCTGTGAAACCTGGATTTGTGGATCTCAGAGCTGACATATAGGTTAAAGATTTCAAAGTGGTTTTCAAGGATTCCTGCTGCCAAATACTGTCTTCTATTTGAGCTCTTTGATTCCAAGATTTTAATCTGTACGCTCTGAAAATCCATGAACCTAAACCACAATGAATCACTATTTACTGCTGTTTACTGTGAAGACTGTCTGGCTCTGGCCAATTACTTGAACCAGAGTAGTCCAGAGCTGTGGGCAGAGTGGAAAGAGATGTGCCTGATGGGGGATATGCAGCCAGAAAGATACAGAAAGGGAGTCCAAGAACTCGGACTAGACCGCATGGGGCCAGATGGAAAACACTGAGGGTGGAGCCTTCACAGACTGCTGCCAGTTTTGGAGAATCTGATGGTAGGTTACAAAGGACAGATTCTGACCCTGCTTTAAAATCTTCAGGGTTACAGAAAAACACAAGACCTTGCAGACCAGTCCTCCTTTTTAGCTCATTTACACCTGGCAATTTGACAGCATCTCTGCAATTCTCTTTTTGTGCTCTGAGCCTTCTGTCTTCTCGCTGGACAAGGACAGAGGTTACAGTGCTGAGATTTTTTCACTTTTGTCTAGATCTGGTATCTAGACAAGACTAATGTTGCTCTAGATTCTCTTCACTCATCTTTACGATTTTTGCCACCCAGAGTGGTCTTCATTTGGAGCAAATCACTGAGGAAATGTGAAAGGTGGAAAGTGCTGCTGTTTGTTGATATGGTTCCCATGCAGCTGGTGCAAGGACAGGAATGCAAAGCTTGTTATTGGGGCATTAATAAGAAAGCTCTTTCATCTTCTAATATTCACATCAGGATAGATTGTTATCTCCACTTTGCTTTTAGCTTTCTTTGATTACTGCTACATAGCAGCAGAGAGCATACTGCAAAAATGAATAGGACTCAGCAGTGATTGGTATGCAGCCAATGTCTTAAAATATCTCTGTTCAAACAGGTTTTGTACCCTGGTCTGCCTTGTGAGCACTGAGGTGGGTGAGGGGAGCTTCCCTCTGGCATATGTTGAGGAGCAGAAGGCCAATGTACCTCTTCTTATCTTTTTAGCAGTCGTGCTACAACCAGAGCTTCATTCAAAGTCCAGAGATACAATCCATTTCATTTTCACAAGTCCCTGCAGCAGGAGGGGAAAGGAGACCTGGCAAAACTAGCTGTGATAGGCAGAGGGTAAGAGAAGGAGACTGAAGTGCGGAATTTGTAAATCATTAAAGCTGATGATTTTGAAATTCACACTGCTGAAATTTAAGCTCTTAAATATTTAGTTTTCCATTATGGAGCAGTGCAAGGCAGAGGAGAGAAGCTAAGCAAATACCTTGAGAATGAGTATGGGGAAATGTAGAGAAAAAAATATATGTACATAAAAATCTCTCTTATGGTTACTACACAGACTTGGCTAGGCGAGTAAGAGTCACGTGCCCATTGGTAGAGAAAACAAATCACTCCACAGTCCATAGGGATATTAAATGCCCTAATGCATGTGTTACCCTATCTCTCATAGTACTTACACATAGTTCTGCAGTGTAAAGCAAGATGCCAGATGAGCACAGCCATTTTATTAGAGATATGCACATGGGATTCCTCCCCGCATGCATCAAGTCCTACAGTGTCAGGTTATCCTTACAAGCCTTCCCTGGAGTGGGTGCCATGGAGCTCTCTGCTGGTTTAGAGGCTGGTCAATGTTTACTCTTTGGTATTTCATTGACTCAGATTAAATCAAATGCTTGGAGCAGAGGTGGTGCCTGGGGCAACTCGGGGCTTCAGAACCCCACCTTTTGAGGGTATTTATTACTTGACTCAGTCGTGGTATCAGTACTGTGAGGGATCTCTGGCTGTGCCCAGTAGATTCCTACAATCCATCCAACATTCTCCCTACAGATGACATTGAAGCCTGGGTCTCCTATATGACTTTCCTCTTCAGGGATGCATTTCCTAAAACAGGAGTGAGCATATCACCTCAGATGTCTGTGCCTTACTGTAGGACATCCTTAAGTGCCAGAGCACTTCTCAGTTGCTGAATGGAAAACATTTATATTTGCAGTTTGGCAGAGCACATGCTGAAATTCAGGTACATGCAAAGTCCCCTGAGAACATTTCATTCCTATTTCCCCTTAAATACCTTGTGCTGTTCACCCAGACATTCGCCACTTACATTTCTAAAAAATTACCTGGAACAGTTAAAAAAGAAGAGATACCGAGCACTTCTAAAGACCATGCCCAAGTCTACTGATACATTCTTTTGGCAGTTACGTTTCTTTTTTACTGTTAACTTTTCTAAAGAAAATGTGTGTTAGTCTGGAGGTAATTAACCAAGCTCTAGTAAAACACCTCCTGAGGATTAACGTGTTTGAAGATAGACTTTTTAAACTCCATGTCCTGAGCTAAGATATGTTGTACTATTGAACAGTTTTCTATGATCAAGGCTTCCATGTGGTAGATTTTAAAACTGTACACCATCAGCAGGATATGTCACTAATATTATTTTATAAGATTATTCTACTCCAAATTTTTACTTCTAGCCCCCCCAAAAGTTAATCATACAGACTCTACTGGTGTTTAAAAGAGTACAATTGCATAACCTGACAGTCAAAATGAGAAGCAAAACTGAATACTTGAAGATTCTCATTCATGTGCTTTCATAATAATATATAATGGTTTTCTACCAAGTCCACTCTAACAATTTTTATAGTCTCTATTACTTTTGTATCCAGCCAAGATGTGAGGCTACTCTTCTGCAGATACCAATCACAAACAAAGATGTCTCTAGGGCTCATATTCAGGGCAACATGCACTGAATCATATTTCCAAAGGAAGTGAGAGCTCAGAAGGTCTAAATTTCCTCTGCAGATGGAAATCTGCCAAAATCTTATGTTGTTTGGAGACTGCCTTTTCCTTCTTCACAAATGAATTTCTAAACAATAACACAGAATGTCACATAAAAGCCTTTCTATTGATATTTCATCCTGTAAGCAGCATAAGCAGAAACCAAACCCCAGCCAGTGAGAAACAGTGAAAGTGACTCCCTTTCTGTGTGGTATTTATTGGGTGACCAGGAGAACAGGACTCTCGGGATGTATAAACAGCTTCTCCACTGCAAGCTCACCACCTGCCCAAGCTGCCCCAGGCTGGCATCCCACCACAGCAAACATCACATCACATCCTGGGCCCTGAGTCAGCCACCTTTTGGTAATTACAGAAATAGTTATCTCACAAAGTGGGGAAAAGAGGTAATTTAACTAACTAACTAATCATTAATGGTATCTGGCTTTTCCATATCGTATTTTAATGGAAATGTTCCACCTTACAAAACAAATGATACAACTCTAATCCAGCAAAATTAATGCAATAGACAATGTAATTTATACCACCTTTCAACATCTTCATGCCACACATAATTTTGTTTTACTCAGTGGCTATTGCAAAATCTCCAATATCATGCTTACTTAATATTGTCCCTAGAAACTCAGCTCTTCGCAGAACTGCAGCATTTTCAAGCTGCATTGTGCCTCAAAGCTCTGATTCCCTGCACAGCCAGGACATCCTGCACTGCCATAGCCATACTTTGGCCCGGGCTTCAGAGAGGGTGCAGACACCCCCAACCCATGGCTCAGCTAACTTCCTTCAGAGCAGTAAAGCTCCCCTGCCCTGGCTGGTGGGGGTGGTCCCTCTCGAGGGGCTGTGCTTGGCAGACCGGGGAGGGAGGCAGGAGGAGAGATGGCAGCTGAAGGGGTGCAGTGGGCTGCGAAGGGGACTACACTGTGTGGTGAGTCCTTCCCATCTCTCCCCTCCCCATGCATGGAGAAGAACACTGTGTTAACAGAAACAAGCCAACATTTCCAGCCAAGGTACTTAAGTCTGTTTGCCAAGTGGCTTCACTACCTTCTTTGGTTGAGGTTAAGAGCAATGTTGTTGTTCAAAGGAGAAAACAAGTGGAGGTGTTTTCCCCCCTCACCCTTCCTGTGTGCAAATTCAGGCATATCTGGTCTGCAGTTCCTTATAAACAAATGAAGGAGCTTTTATGGAGCCTGTTGATAAGAGGTACTCCACAGCACTCTGCATCCCACTGATTTTTATTATTATTTTTATGTATGCAATAATATGCAAGTGTTCAAGTGCTTCCTAAGGTCACTCGCTACTTGTGCTGCAGTGTGGTGGTTGCTCTGGTTGCTGCAGAGGCCTAAGGGCAAGCTCAAGGCAGCATAGGACACGACAGGTTGTCAGGGCCAGCTGATAAGATTTTCACCTATCAGCAAGGTCTATATGTGCAAGACTCAGATACAACCCAGTGAGAGGACAGTCAGGGAGATAGGAATGGCTTTCTCCTGGGAAAAGTTTGCAAGGAGATAAAACACCTGCAGACAAGGAAAGCGGGTGTGGTGTACAACAGCTGGGTCGTGGGGCAGGAAGAGAGCTCATGAAAAAATACAGGGACTGCAGCCATCCAAAATGCATCAGATCATTAGGAAAGCAGAAAATGAGCTTGCGAGGTGCCAGGCTCTGCCTTGACCTAATGGTGACAATTTGGCCACCACTTTTAGTACAAGAGGGACTGGACCCAAGTTCTCAATTTCAGCAAAGTCTTCCTGCTCAACTGGGAGAAAATAGACAATTTCCAAGAATTTCTATCGTTTTAAGCAACAGAATGAGTGAGAGCTCTTATCTAAGGACTCTGAGTGCTTTCAACCACCTGTTCTTTACAGTTTTAAACCTTGGATAATCTCAAAAATCTGTACCTAGCAACAGAGATCCATGTTGTGCCCCCTTGCTCTTACACGCTCACAGCGCATGGTTATAGTTCTTAATACCTGAAGGGAAAGCGCTGCTGAACAAGGGACAGGAACCAGGAAGCAAAGAAATGTATTTAAGACCTGCAAGACTCCTGAGAAGGTCTTTAAAAGAAGAAGGAATGATGAGGAAAAGTCTGCTCCGAACCAAGAGTTATTTCTATTATGCAGGAGTCATTCAAAGTGGATTTTAGAGCCAGAGATTTTTTTCACTGGCATTGCTCACTTTTCTCAGTAAGTGAAAGAAATAACATTACTTCAGGGTCTGAAGTTCACTGGGTTACATCTGCTTTCACTCAGTTCTACCAACAGGAATATTTTTGAAATGGATTTATTTCTTTTTGTTTTCCTTTTTTCTCAATATCCCTGCAGCCTTACTGTCTCCTTCATGCTGCTACAGAGACAGGATCATAAATTAGGTCAGTGCTATGTCTGACCTCGTAGTTGCTTAGGTAATCTTAATTTTTTATAATCTATCCTCTCTTTCGCATCAAAACATCTACCTTCTCCTTTCTGAATAACTTACTGGAAACTCAGCAGAAAAAGAATTCCCTCAAGCTTCTGGTCAGCTGTGGGGGCTGCGTAGATGGACCAGCAGGGATCAATCCGATACCCAGGATCCTCTCAGTTGAAATCAGTCAATGCATACACATTGTAGACACTATTTCGCAAAAGAAAAAAAACAAACAACAAGCCTTTTTAAAATTAGTTTGTCTGTAAGATGCGAGATGGCTTCTGTTTGGCCCAAGCAAAGCCTCTGCTGCTGTTGTGTGTCCGCTTTGGGTACTACACTTGAAGCATGAGGCAGAGCACTTGGAAAGGGCACACAGATAAAAGCAACTAGAATCCCTCAAGTTTATGAAACGTGACCTATGAGGAAAGACCGGGAGAGCTGAAACTGTTTAGTCTAAAAAAGAGTAGACTAGCTGTAGGCACAGAGATAGTCTTCAACTACATAGTAAGTGGCTGCAAACAGGAAGAGTATAATCAGTTCCCCATGTCCAGTGGTAACACCACAGGAAATGGTGAGACTGGATTACCACAAAGAATTAAAAATTAGCAGTTTTATCATTGTCCCCTAAAAGCAACTGCCCTTTTTTGTCTGTCTTTGGACAGCCTGCCTCTAACCCTTAGCTTACTTTTGTTACTCTGCAGTTGTTTCACTCTGTGATTACCTCCAATATCTGTGATATCTGTGATACCTGAATCAGCTCAGCCTTATACCCTATGTTCAGTTCTAGCTGCCAGAAGTGAAATGTGCCCCTTGATGTCCTCACCTCTTCTCTCTCCAGGACTCCCCCTTGCAGCCTGTTAAGGTGGAAAGCCATGACTCAGAAAATACAATTTATGAAGTATCTAATGCCCACTTGTCAGTAGCCTTTGGTCTACAAATGTCTTTTAGTGAACTTCTGATCTGCAAAAGCCAGTTGGTATTAA
This sequence comes from Ifrita kowaldi, assembly GCA_013398055.1. NCBI lineage: Eukaryota > Metazoa > Chordata > Aves > Passeriformes > Cinclosomatidae > Ifrita > Ifrita kowaldi. Next base: position 228,694 of record VZRS01007042.1, read on the forward strand.
ATACTCTTGCACTTTTTAAATAAGCATTTCCAACTTTTTTTCTGAATTTGAAGTCAGCATTTTGCTCTGTGATTGCAGAGCACTGAGCTCCATGCAACACATTTGATGCCCATGATATGGCCTAGATGTTGCTGAGAGATCTACAGCCCTAAACAAAGGCAGCAAACTCACATTCATCCTATTTCACTTCTCTGTGCCAGTTTTACTGCCAAACAATATTCTCCTAGCATATCTGAAAGGGTCCAAAACAGAAGGGGGGCCCAGGGGGCAGGGAAAGACAATATAAGTCAAACTCCTTGAAGTACTCAAGCTGTACATTATCCTCCTTCTATCACGTGCAAGAATCTTGGATGATGTGGGTCCTACAGGTCTCCTTTCTTCCTGCCTGGGAGATGTTGCCCTGGTTCATCAGGTACCTGAAGCTGGATATAGATGAGGTGCTAAAATTGCAGCATGGGATCTCAAGCGGAGGTTTAGGACTTATCCCAGATCAATTTAAACAACAGTGGTGTAAAATGTTGTGTATTAGCTAATTACCCTGTGATCCCCTTATAGTCAACAGGTCCCCCTCTGTGATATGCCTACAGCAGGTCAGAGGAGCGATCTAGACATGCCAATTGACAGTAAAGCAGATGGATAGTTAGTGAAAGTATGCACATTCTGGGCAGGATCCAAATGAATCCTATCCTGACTCAGAAGATACCTGCAGGTGGATCCCCATACCTCAGATCAGCTGGATGTAATTAACTCCTAGAACTTTCAATCCAAACATGAGTGCACATGGAAGGCCATTTCTTTCTCTCCTTCTGCAGCAAATTTTCCCATATTTCACATCTCTCCTAGTCTGTGCCTGAAGGGAGCAACACTTTCACCAAGAGCTGCTTCAGGGACAAAGCACTGCAGCCTTTAAATTGTCACCTCAGATCAAGGAGCCCCTCTTCATCCCACATCATTCAATCTCCACTGAATAGACCTTTATCTCACCAGGACTCAGACTGTCCCTGATGTGCAAAGCCTTGTCCCCTCCTCTTTCCCCACAGCCCAGGTACCCCACTGAAATCCATGTTCTTCTTTAGCTGTAGTGTGGGGATGGGTGTGAGAATGGAAAACACGTCTCTGACAGGCATTTGCTGAGAAACCAGCATCTCACTCATGCAAGAGGTAGTGCCAGCTGTTTCAAAAACAGCCTGCCATGTATTCCTTTGATCAAGCTTTTACATAAAACATACTCTGTGTGCTCATGTGTGCACACAAATTCAAGTTGTCCCTTGCTTCCCTTGTTAGAGATGCTTCACTTCTTGAAAGGTCCTCCACGAATCCCAGACTGGTAGAGAAGTAGTTACAGTGGGCAAAAAGGCTAATCAAGAGGAAGAGCTGGTTAAGCTCAGTTTTTAAGGCTATATCATTACCAGGCAGCTGTTAGGAGTCAATGGACATTTTCAAAAAGTGTTTAATAGTTAGAGTGAACTGAAACTCTATGAACCCTTTCCAAATGAGCCCTTTGTTGAGATGTTGGCAGTGTGTGTCTGGCTGGAGTCAAACAAAATTAGTCATCAGATAAATCAGTCATGCCAGCTATGAGAGTGACACCAAAATAAACAGAATGTTTTAGTCAAAGCCATGAAACAAAAGGAATAGCAAATCTCATTTAAAATTCCCCCATGTAATTGATGCATAATTAAGCTTCTAAACATGAATGCAGAGTATGTGACGATGAAGATTGTATCTTTGAAAGTAAATGGGGATCTCCGGATGCAATTAAAAGTAATTTTTGAGTTGCTAGTTCCAAGTTCCTACTGGCAAAATCCAAGAAATTCAAAGCATGAGTAATTCCTAAATTACTGTAGTTTTGATACCAGGGAAACCACAGATTTTGATGGAGTTACATCAGACTCAGACTTCATGAGGCCAATGGAACTTACTCCTTTTAGAAACAGATTGTCAAATACTTTAAAAAGAAAAGGTCAGAAAAAGTTTATTGAAATTACATTCTACTGATACAGCAACAAAATTTGGGGGATGTGCAACATATTGCAACATTAGTTGGGACAAGGTAATATGGGTGCTTTACCCCAAACGTGTTGCCTTAAGTAATCTACTTTACCAGTCTAAAACACAAACAGTCTGAACTCTTTTAAATTTTTCTTGTCCTAAAATACAGACAAAATAATAACAGCGATGTTCTTATAATTAGTCCACTTATCCTTATGATTGGCTCATATATTAATCATTATTGTAATATAAAATATTTTTTAAAGCTACTTCTTTTACCTGTGTCCTTACACCACTCTTCTGAATGCCTGTTAATCTGGCGAAGGACACAAGTCCTGGAATGGAAGAAGCAGGGCATGTAAAAAACAAGCAGTGCAGCTGGGCAGCAGCTTGTGGGAGAGAAGAAGCACTGCTTTTAATTGGATTGAGGAAGTTAAAAATGTTGTGAGAAAGCTTTTCTTATCTACTTAGTGTTTGTTTCCCAATAGCTGCTATTTCAGCCCAATATGCTACAGTTTGGGTGCTTAATGTCAGATAAGTAAGCAGATTAACTGGCCTTGTGCATAGAGGATTCAATTCTCATGGGCTTCAGATGTCTGCACTGAGATCTGGCAATGTGACCAGTCATAGTTCTTATGTTTGGCTTCTTTTTTACAGTAGTTCATGTACTATTGAATTCCATATCTAGTTTGTCATTCCAGCAATAAAATTACATTCTATCTCTTGAAGGATAAAATCGTATTTACATTGGAAATCTGTGCCACTCTCATTTTTACCATAAACCACAGAGATTTTAGAACTGACAAGGACTGGAAGGAAAATATAGCTCTGTAGTGTGCTTAGGACATTTGTGAATCTGATTCTGCTTCCTGAGATATTTTCACTGCTCTGCTTTCAGCTGTATTCACACGTTTGGGGAGAGGATCCTCTCTGATGCAGTGTTCTGCAAAGGAACCAACCAGATGCATTGTGCTCTATTTGTACTTATCAGGAACCACTGAAACCTGAACAAAAGCTGATTACCTATTATTGGCTTCTAGGGCTACGTCCTGTAATTGGCACTGTGCAAACACAGAGCACAAAGCAGCTCTGTCCCAGAGTATTTATAATCTAGGGAGCAAACTTCAAAAGAAATGGGTAGGTTTATGCCACAATGGAGGGGGAGGAATGAGGTAGGAGAGGATCAAGCTTGTTTGATCACAGTGCTTCACAAAAAGCAAAAGAAAAAAATTCTTCTGGATTGGTGGGGTTTGTGGGCTTGTTGCAAGGCTGTTCCTCCAGGGCACTGGGAGTTACTCCACCAGTCACTGATGCATTTCTTGCCTTGGAAAAATTTCTGTCAAAATCAAGAAGGTACAGCACCCTGCCTCTCCTCTTGGAATGTTTTATGGCTTGTAGCTCTTTGTCATCTTGAAGAAAAGGATGAAAATATCGAGCCAGACTGCACTCAGAAATGAGGCAGAAGCCAGAACTCTTTGTCACAGCCAGACCACAGGATAGGAAACCACATCTGTGACTGCAGCAGCTGGAGGCTTGGTGAAACCCCCTGCTCTCCAGTGCCCATGGGACATGTGGACCTACTGGAATGAGTCCAGAGGAGGGCCAGCCACTAAGGTGATCAGAGGGCTGGAGCACCTCTCCTATGAAGACTGGACGAAACAGTTGGGGTTGTTCAACCTGGAGAAGGGAAGGTTCCAGGGAGGCCTCACAGGAGCTTTCCAGTACCTAAAGGAGGCCTACAGGAAAGCTGGAGAGAGACTTTTCACAAGAGCACGCAGTGATAGGAAAAAGGGGAATGACTTTAAGCTGATGGAGGGCAGGTTTAGATATATATCTAAAGAAGATATATCTTTACTGTGAATTTCTTGAGGAGAGGACATTAGATAACAGAGATTTTCTGGGAGAAAGATGTCTTTAAATTTTATTATTTTCAAACAACAAATTCAAGGCTGAGAAGAATATGTGCAGGGAACATTTTTGTAACTGTATAAAAACTAACATCTTGATCATACAAATTCTCAGTAACCATCACAAAGGCAAAAAGTCTCAGTGGAGGAGATTCCTCCTGCTGTCCCTTCCAAAATTATTCAGGAGGTTGTCAGTTGATACAACTGGGCAAATTATAAAGGTTGTTGTCCTCATCAGTAAGAAGCTCTCAATTGCATATTTTGAGACCTCTATACCATAAACCAATTTGGATTTTCCCCTTTGGTACAGTTCATGCATCTCACACTGTTCTTTTCTTTTTTGGAAAGTATGTTTCGATGTAGACACTAGTCTGGTCCTAATTATCTGAACAGGAATGAGATGAGCTGGCCACTTATCCAAGCTTCTGTGTTATACCTAGGAAGAGACAGATAATTTCTTTGAGTTTGTATGTTGCCTTTCTACTAATAATTAATTTATAGTATCATAGAATTACTGAGGTTGGAAAAGTACTCCATGATCATCAAGTCCAATCTTCAACTTTTATCATCATCCATTACATGTATATGACGGAAGCTCTTATATAGCCAGTTACAGCAGACTCTAGGGTCCAAGAAACAACTATTAGGGGAAGAACTTCATGTAAATACATCAAGAATTGGCCTACTGGCAGGATTAAAAAGTTTGATGTGGTCCTCTAGGATAAACATTCCTAAAAATTTGATTTGGGGATCCAAAAATTACTGTCCACACAGAAAATCAAATCTTTCTCACCTACAGAGAAAAAGGAGAGGGAAGCGTCACTTTACTCAGGCACAGGTGTATCTTCTTTCTCCTCTTCCCTTTGCTGTTTATGCTGGCATGATCAACTAGACTTTATTTGGAAAGAGGAGTGGTTTTACAGTGGATAATCCTTTTTGTCCTTGAAATGCCTAAGAACCTTGTTGTTTATCTGTGGGGTTTTTTTCTGTGGATTTATTCCTATTTCTAGTGATTAAAAAGTTCACTGGTAAAAACCTAAAACCATATTATTAGGATATTCGGTCCAATTATAACTAAGACATGTAACAGTATACAAACCTGGTAAAGCTTCCACAACATGTAAAACACTGTGAAGGTTTCTTTACATGTTTCATTTGAAATGCTGTCTTGCACAACCCTTGGATGTTAACGTAGGTGATTTAAGTTTAAACTTACATGCAGCACTCATTAATCTGCTCATAGCTTCCCTCAGCAGTATGAGTGAAAAGGTATACACCAAACCTGATATAATTCACCATGTTTATGTAAGCTTGGAGTATAACATCTCATTTAAAAGGCCAATGTACCTCCTTTTATACGCCTGGGAACTCCGGGGGAGCCTTCCTTGGAGCACTGTGACCCATCATATCTGGGGCAGCACCTGCTCTCAGAAGGGCATGTAGGGGCTGCCAGGGAGCTAGATGCAAGTCTAAAAATCATCTTACAAATAATGTGACAGAATTGGGAATAGTTTAATTTACATGTACATTGTTTCAATAGCTTGTGCTATAGCTCTGCCAGCAATAACAGGGTTCCTATTTGCTTGCTGTGCTAACGAAGGATGAGAAGCAGTAGGTTCAGCACAGATCCCTGCAGACCCCTCTGAGGGCATTGTGGCCAGGAAGGTACTGGTGATTCAGGGAGTATTTGGCATCCTGCCTTAGGGTGTGTGCCAGAGCTTGCAGTCTTCTGAGTCTTGGATTAGGATTTCTCAGAGCAGAGCTCCAGCAGCACACAGCAACCAGGAACAACCACCCCAACCTTAGTTCCTCCCAGGGCTAGATTTATAGGGCTTGTGCCCGCCCTGCAGCTACAGCTGTTTGTAGGAGGTTAACAAGCACTTTAGGTTGAGGTGACCTGAACTCTGTTTGAATAACAATTGAGTTCAGGTGTTGAGTCCAGTCCTGAGTGAGAGCTTGGCTAGTGCACACCATCAGGGTTTAAATACATATTACTACAAGGGTGTTTGCAGCAAACCTCATATTTTTTTATAGAGTGTGAGAACTCAAGTTATGCAACATTCAAGTACACCTTTCTACCTAACTGTCTTTCTAATCTTTCAGGAAAGAAATTAGATTGATTTGACATAGCTAATCTGTACTGACTCACACATCCCTTCATTGTTTTAAAGGTACTTACAAATAGTTAATTTCACTGCCTGTTAAAAAAAAATTCAATAATTGATGCTTGGTGTTTTAGAGTTTTTTAAAAAAGTTTGTCCCTGTTTGTCTTTCTCTATGCTTCTGCCATTTAAAAATTCCTCCATGAACCTGTGAAGGCTCCATCTGTGGCACAAAATAGAGCAGGACAGACTGGTGATCAGGATTGCTCAGGTCACACTCCAGAGCAGATATGTGCTGGGGAGAGACAGTTGGTCTCAAACAGAGCCATAAAGTTTTACAGCTGGCAACCAAGGTCCAATGCCTGAGCTCATTGCTCGGACCTTCTTTATAGAGAAGTATGCACGTACTGAAAATTGCATTAACTTCCTTAAGGCTACTTCAAACTCATTATCTCATTCCAGGCTATATATAGGACATCTGCCTTGTCCTCATAAAACAACAGCTCTGTTCTGCCAGAAGGGCAGCACACAGGCAAGCTGCCTTGGCAAGTTGCCCACTGAGTAATTCCTGCCCCATCAATGTGCCCCCAAGATATAGAGAACATAGCAAGGGCAGAGAATTTTACCTATAGAGATTTTGCTGCCATTTCTGATCTCCAAAGATCTTTAAAATAATTTTCTGCCTTTAAAACACTTTTTAGTGTAAAAAGAGTGCTGCAAAGAGGTGGAATTACATGGTCACCCATACCACAACCCTTCAAATATGTAGTATTTAGAAATCAGCCTCTGAGATTTTGGCTCTATGCCTGTATGTAGGTATTTCTCAGACAACATTTTTGCCTGATCCCTCACAAGAGAGCAGACAGAAGTCAGGAAGCGTCAGGTCACATATTTACTTTGACTCACAGTTTGTAACATCAGACAGGAAGGTGTCTCTTTCCAGACTTGCTGAATACCACTCGCATACTGTCCCGGATGCTCCCATGGTTCTCTTTCATGCCCAACTCCTACTTTCAAGATAGCTTTTGAAGGCTAAAGGAAGACTCCCCAGAAAACAAAGCAGCAAGGTCTCCTGATATGAGCAGATTAAGACAAAATAACCCTGATATCCTTCACTGTATGAGAGGTTTCAGACTGGAATAATGTGAGGGGTGTTCAAATCACAGAGACGTAGAGAATGAGCCAACTCTCTCAGCTTCAGGTTTTGTTTAACAAGATCTGGCAGCTTGTTTTTGCAAAAAGCTTGCTCTTGATCTCTCCATGGATTCTTTGGATCTGCTTCCCTCTAAAGGCCGTTCAGTGAATTATTGTATCGTCCTGAATGTCAATCAAGTCTTAACATTAAATCAATTCTCAGATATATTCCTTATCTGGAGAGGTGTTTGAGCTCTATGAAGAAGAGAAAGAAATACTTTCAGAGTTATTTCTTGTTGTAAGACAGCAAAAAGAAATAATGTATAAGCAAAGGCAGAGATTTATATCAGCAAGCAGAGGTTTTAATGATAAAATCTATCTAAAAATGAGTGTCAAGTGTACATGCTTTTGTAGTCCTTTACTGCACAGACAAGCGAACCACAAAAGTGAACTGCAAAAGTGAACTGGTTTGTCCCAGGCAGCAATTGGGATCTGGCCATCCACGCTCCCAATCCCATGCTCAGAGGAGTGAGTGATTCTTTCAAGATAGGCTGAGGCATTCGACCTCTCAGGCATAGCTGCAGTATTGCTGCAGTTTCATGTGATCCCACGTAAGGAATTTTGTGGTGTCGTAGAGCTTGGGCAGACTATGTCTTATATTAAAAGGTGAATTGCTGCTTTAGCTGAGAGGCTCAGATGTGCCATGAAACTGAGACCTTTAATTGAGGTGTTGGACTTCCATTGAGCTCCATGGATAAAGAGAACCCCAAGCTGGAGTGGCATGCTAAGAAATTGGTCATTTTGCCTGCTCGGTTAAGGAAAAAAAAAAGAGAGACATTTAAAGTATACCTGTGTGTTATTTGGGCAGACTGAGGGAAACAGGATAATCCCTAAGTATACTAGTAATCTGAGTAATAATCATTGTTAACCAGCATTTTTACACAGCTTAAGCACTGTATAGTCATCTCTGGAGGGGAGAGGATCAAATTTTAGGTAACTGGAGTACATGTCTCCAGTCGTCTCTGCAGAGGGAGCACAAAAAGTTACACTCCTGAATTAAATTAAATGAATCAGGGCCTGAAAGAAAGGTTCATACAACTTAGACAGAAAGGAAGAATTGAGGTATTTAAACACAGGACATCTTTAAAGTCCTTAAAATACCTGAAACTTTCTGCAGGTCTGGCAAATATGGTAGAGAAGACACACATCCCCCAGTCAGGGCACTGGGAGGTGCTTTAGGACAATTAAAATGGCACTAGGCTTACAGGCTTATGTACCTGAATTGATCCTTAGCTCTTTTGCCTACTGTAATTGCCCTAACCAGAGAAGAAATTGTCCTTTGGGACTGCCTCCTCTCTCTGCAAGCTGTAAGAATCTGCACAACAAATTTGAGGCAGATCTTAGCTAAAGCTGGCTAAGCTGCATCTGGCCCTGCTATAAAGAAGTAGCAGTAGGGCTCCTTATTAGTGTTTTAGCCCCTTCTAGGTGTAATATGAATTCAGGTGCCTCCCAGCTGAGGTCAGGTTTTTAGAGACTGAAGTCTCCAGGTACCTTTGCCCACTGGCTGGGTCTTCATCAGGCCCTTCATCATCTTCACCATCGTTGTCCTCTCTATGTAATTTATTTCACTTACAGCATCTGTTTTGAAGGTAATTAATTCATTTGACCAGAACATAAACTGGCATGTGTTTCTGAGGACAGCAGGCTCCACAGATTAGCTTTTCCAATAGACAACAACTTTTTTTGATCTCCAAGCTGATCCTAAACCCAGTTTTAGTGTTTCTTAAGACTTCTCACCTCTCCTATATGTATCCATGCAGCCTGCCCTGCAATATTCTGCTTGATGCCTGTTGTAAACGAGAGTCCTGCCACATACCTCGCTCTTTCCAAGGTCAGCCCAAAACCATAAAGCCTATACAACTGCCATTGCAAGGCTCAGATGTGAAAAACAAAATTATATTGTATGAGGAAAACAAATGCTTTCATGTACTGAGAAGCACAACCAGCCAGGTCACTTACTTTGATTTACATTTAGTTCTCCTGAAAGGCTGAAAATTTAATAGTAGCTGGAGAACTGATGCTTGGAAAGTCAAGTAGACTCATTCTGCAATTCTACATAATACAAGTGGAGTTTGCAGTGTACCATCAAGGAGATTGGGCAAATCTATAGGGAAAAATGAGTATGTGTAACAAATCAGTACCATGTTGGCTCAAATTTTTATAAAGTATGGAAAAAGTGGCAGAACATCTCCCACATACCCAGGTCTCTAACCTGCAAGAGCAGACATGCACCTCCTGCCCAGGAAGCAATGCACTACTGACTGTCACTGGGAATGAAACTTGCCTTAGGAAGGACAGCTTTGTGGGACCCCGTGAGAGTGAGGCAGATGGCCATTTTATGTTCTTGCCAGCACGTTTGCTCCTGTGTTCCTCCCTCTCACCAAAATGGAAATGAATCCCCACATCCAAAAATCTCCTGCAGTAATTTACAATTGTGGGGCCATTGAGAGATGTGAATCCTCAAAGAAGAAAACACTGTTCCTTGAAATATAAGGTGAACTATTAGAGGGGACATTTAATTTGCCCCATAATACCTGAAACTCTTCAACACAACACAGAGATAGCTGAGGTATCTGAAAGAGAAAAAATGAAGAGTAAGTGGGTGGGGTAAAGTTGAATGAGTCAGTAAAGGGGGAAGAAGTGACCCATTTTTTTTACCTCAGCCTGTGAAAAGGAAATAAATTAATATGCAAGAAAACAAAAGCAATGGCAGAAGAGTAAAGTGTAGCAAAAGATTTCAGGTAGGAAGTTAAGCAGGTGATAAACCTCTCCCTCCCCCGCAGAGATACTGTGAAGTGCAAACGAATACATGTAAAAGCCCATCAGGTAACTCAGCTCAAGAGCATCATCATGGTTTGACCAACAAATGCTGAGGCCTACTCACATGGCAAATTTGCAGTAGACCTTGCCTGGGAAAAGCGTTATTTTTAGGACAAAACCATTCACTCTGGAACTTCCCTACTCCCCCACCAAATGCCAAAGAACAGAACAAAACAGACATTTCCATACAGATCACTTTGGACAGAATACATTTGTCTCAAAAAATTCCCACCAACTCCTTCTATGCCACACACTAAAATGTAGCAGTCTTGCAACAAGAATAGATCCAGAGCTACTCCCAGTGGGCACCTTAGAAGTAAGTGCTAATTAGCTCCCAATTCTGCAAGTGCTGAACAATGACGTTCTCACTCACCTGCCCCCCTCGCCACCTGCCGAGTATCAGAACAGCCCAGTACCACAGAGCAGAGTGCATCATCCCCCAGCTCTGCCTCCCAGAGGTAGTAAATGATTCAGTGAACAAGAGCTGCCTGAATAGATACCTGAAGAGATGCCTGTAATTCAGTTGAGGACAGTAAGAGGGCATGCCAAGGCAAACACATTCCAGGCGACTTGCAACACCGTGTGAAATTTCACCCTATCATAAATAACACAGTAAATGTGAATGTTGCATTTCCCAAGGTACTGGTCAGACACAACCTTTTCCCTAAAGAGCAGACATGGAGGAAAGGTATCACTGCTGCTTCATAGCCCTGAAAGGCAGATCAGGTGGATTCCTGCAGCAAGGATGACAACGTTATCCACTCATCCCACCTGCTGCCTCTGGGGTAAAGAAGGATGCTTCAAAAGCCGTGCACTCTGGCTGTCAGGGCACACACAGTGCATAAATACCTGGGAAGACAATGAACAAAGGTGTATGCCTCCCTCTTTCCTGATGTGACCTTTCCACTGTGTTCTAGCTGTCCACAGTACGATAACTCGATTTCACCATAATTTGAGGCCATACCCTACCACAGGCATGAAAGCCAACCCACTTGGTATGACGAAAGCAGATTTTTTTGTTTGTGTCTATACCTTATTTGTCAGCAATCAGGTTCAACTATCCATGGATGAAACAGGCATCATCTAAGAGGAGAGTGGCCACTGGGGCTGTTCACAGATAGGAGATGACGCAGACTGTTGCCAAATTGTGGGTACTATGTGCAGTTTACCACTGGTCTAGAAAGTTGCTTTTCCAGAGGTGCACAGCCAGTCGCTCATTTCAACAGCACTGCCTCTTGAGTTGAGCAATGTTTAGAAGGTGGGGTTCACGTCACTAATTTTAGCAGTCTAAAGAGAATCAGAGGTAATCTCAGAGGAGTCTCAGGTAATCATCTCAAACTCCTTCTGCAATAAGTGAAAAGAGACAGGGATTCCCAGAGAAATGTGTATGAGGTCAATGGACGGTATCACACTCCGGAAGCATCCATCTACCAGACATGGAGTTTAGAGTCAGTGACTTAGGCTAAATCCTAAACCTAAGACAATGATACTAAGACAGACAGATCCCATTCAAAATTACTAGGTGGCTCAGGCTTGTGGTTCATAGGTGAGACCCATGTTTGTACTACAATTTCCTCATGGATTCCTCCCTATCCATAGCCCTGTTATTGAAGAGTAAGTCTCTCTTACAAAATGACCATATATGTCTCATTTTGCTGTGCCTTCCTACCTTCATGCCAAAACACTCCTAAGAGCTGAGGGGTTCTTCCTCAGGGCTTGTTACTACTTCTCATGCCTGTGTTTTCCCTGCCCACAGGCAGCATATTCTGAAGTGCCAGACATTTCCATGTCTCTTGGGTCCACAGGAGACAGATTCCTTTCCTCCAGGCTTGAGACAGATTTGTTTCTCTCTTCTACTTTCTCACTTTTTTCACCTTCCACTCCTGTTGCAGCCTGTGCATCCCCATGCTTTCATGTTGCTTGCATGGAGTTTCGAAGTGTAACAGACCTATTCCTCTGTCACTGTGCAGAGTTTGGGAACTCACAGGAAATTCAGTCCTCAAAGAACAGATTTTTCCCATGCTTAGAAAGCCTATGTTCCCTGTTGCTGCAAGATCCCAGCAGCAAAACGTGTTCACTTCCAAGATCAGCTGAAGTGCAGGAGGCCACGCTGCCTTTCAAACTGGCAGGAGATGGGTCTCACCACCAGTTTGCACAGGCATGGCTGGGAGTGGGGAGCAGTCAAGGCTCCCTGGATGCAGAGCACAGGCCGAAGTGCAAGCTCTCCATTTCAGGGGAACAGAAGATGCTTCTGGGGACAGTGGGGGCTGTTGGAGCTCTGTTAACTCTGTCTGATTCAGTGCATCACACATGGAATGCTGGTGGTTTCTCTAATACCCAGCACTGAGCAGGACCTGCATATAGGACTCCAGATTTTTACTGATGAAAAAAAATTGGGCACATCTGTAGTCATTTTTGTGTAGTTGTGAGTAAGAGCAGCTCAGACCCAGTCTGCTCTTTGGGGAATGGCAAAAAGGTTGGACACAAAATGTTTATATTTTGTTCCAGTGTTAGTCCTTTCTGCCAGAAGATGTGGTGGGTCTACACCTTTTCATATCCATGTGCTGCTCCATTGCTCCTCCCTTTTAAGGACAGTTAGCAAAGGTAGCACGTGGCAGCTCAGCAAAGCAAAGCTAGCTGTCAGTACCTTGTCCAAGCTGGGGAGGAGAACTGGCCTGAAGAACAGCTGATTTCACAGAACAGATCTCATTTCCTATTCCTGGCAAAGTGCCTTTTCTCTCTGAGGCTCAGAATGCCTGGAGGGGACTCATTATCCCGGTGATCCTTTTCACACCATTGGCTAAGACTCTGTCAAAGATGTTATGACTAGGGTTAATATATATTATTGGTCTGTCAGCAGTGCAAAGAGTAGTTTGTGATCTTCACAATTTTAACACAGGAAATCCATCTGATGATGTGTTTATGTGCTATTCACTTACTGATACCTAGCCAGCATCCAGTGAGCTTCTGAGTGATCACACATCGCCAGCATGTGACCATGTCATATCAGTGGAAAGCAGATTCCCTGAAAACACTTCTGCTGAGAGTGTACAGACTCATTATGTCAGACTCTGGTAACTACCTGCTCCTTTTTACTGCATCCTGCTTAAATTAGAAGATTGAAAGAAATGTCATTCAGCTGAATTGGATGAGACAACTCAGAGACAGGAATGTGCACGTCCCACCTGCAAAGCTGTCCACACTCCTTTCATGCCCCTTTTCACACATTTCAGGTTTCAAACTCTCATATAGAGGGCAAACTATCAGCTCTCTCTTTTTTTATAGCTGAAATTGCCATTATTCCAAGGTCAGACTCTCTAGGTCCAACCGTTTATTTCACTTGCATTATCCGCCTGCCACATTTGCTTGTTCAGGGAGATAAGGCATGTGATGTAACCCTGAAAAGAGCTTTTTCTTCTCACAAGTGAAATAATAATTGCTGTTTGCTTTCCTGTGATTGGGTAGAGGATCTGATTGTGAACTCAGAGCTGCATAAATCTTAACAGTAATCGAGAAATGTCACTATAAAACTGCCATAGTTGAGCTTGTATTTGGACTTTCCATGTTGTTTTCTGCTCTGGGTTTTCCAGGTGAATAGATACCAATGGAAGTTTTAAAAACAGTAAAAATATTTTTTTGCCTTGAGCTTCAATGTATTCCATTGGAAATCATATTTCACAAGAGGCCACAGTCTGCAGTAAATTCACAAATAAGAGCCACATGTTCCAGTACTTGTAAGTGATCAGAAATGAAGGATTAGTCAGCATTTATCAACTCTGCTCTAGGACAGTGAGGAGAGGACTTCACTGTACAAACGTCCTTTCTCCATATTTTATATGTACCAAACTTATTTTCCAGTGGAGGGTGCAAAATTCATCTCCAGCAATACAAAAGCACTACGTTCCTGTCAGCCTGTATTTGTGAATGACAAAACCTTTTCAGACTGTTTCTATCTCCATTTGTAAATATGGGATTCCACATTAAAATATTTGACAGTAAAAAATCTCATCCCATGACATCTGTAATATAGATGACTCCATAAGAATCTGTCCATTTTACTTCCTTTTACCATCAGTAAAATGAAACAGGCACTCAGGGACACAGTTCTCCCATTTCACCCTCGATTTTTCAGGTGAGTATCTCCTTAGACTCTTTTGACTATGGTGCATGGAGCTCCAATGACTAGCCCAGATGTGGACATCTGCACTTTGGCCATCCAAGTGAAACAGAATCCCACCTCTTGCATTTGCCAGGAAATGCTCTACAGTGACAGTGTGGAACAGGATTACCTATAACGTGCTTATTGCCAAACACCACTTGTCATATTGCATCATGTTCACTTCAAATTTAAATGAACTTGTGGGAAGTTATGATTACTTTGTGGGGCTACTATCAATGTTGCAAGGCAGAGCAGAATGAAGGGTCATTTGCAGAGGCATTGAAGAAGTCTTGGCTGGCAAGAGAAGGGAGAGGAACAGAGGTGTCACTGCGGTTAGACCACATTGTTACCAATGCCAGCTGTCACACAGATCAATAACTGTTTGTTCAAGTGTCATCAATCCCTGTTACCATTTCCCATGGCCTTAGTCAATGATCTTTAAACTTCACAGACCAGTGGGTCTTGAGGAAGGGTTTGAAATCTTGAAGTAAATCCTTCTTGCTAAGCTTTCCTCATAACTGTTCACATGAAAATGAACAAGCATGGATCATTATTCAAAATAATGACTCATTTCTAAGATGCTGTGGAGATTGTATCACCTCCACTGGATATGATACAATCTTCAAACACAGTTCTTCTGTGATTTATGCACTCACAAAGAGTTGCTTTCAGCTCAAAGATGTAACCCTGCCCCTTAAGCATATATATGAAACAGTTGTCACACAAAAACACTTCTGTTAAGGTGTCTCTGCGTGCTCAGGTGCAAAGCCAGTGTCACATTTCTAGCCACGGTTCAGCCAAATGGGGAGGTTACACAGTGACCCCTCCATTGTCTCAGCCTACAAACTTTGCATTTCTCTGGAGTCTCTGATCTGAAGACTGCTTCCCAGGCACAAAGGCATCTCAGCCTCCCCCTTGCTTCCAGCAGGCAGGGATAGCTAATGCAGTAGTATTGTCTTAAGAAGCAACAGGAGTCTTAAAAAAAGGCAGGGTCAAACCTTACCATCACCATTTAGAGATCCTTTATGACATGAGCATCAGAAAACGGTTTGGGAGCTGGACAAACAGTGTTCACAGCTGCTTCACACCTTCAATAAAATACTCCAACATTAAGAAAGTAAATCTCTCACTGACTTGCCGCTTCTGGTGCTGATCCTTCACTGCTCCCATAAAAATGATAAAACCTGCCAGGATTGAGTTCATCATCATAGCATCATAGAGTCATAGAATCATGAAATATTCTGAGTTGGAAGGGACCCATCAGGATCATTAAGTCCATCTCCTGGCTCTGCACAGAACCATCCCGAAAAGTCACACCATGTGCCTGAGAGCATTTTCCAAACACTTCTTGAACTCTGTCAGGCTGGTGCTGTGACCACTTCCCTGGGAAGCCTGTTCCAGAGCCCAACCACCCTCTGAGTGAAAAACCTTTTCCTGATATCCATCCTAAACCTCCCCTGACTCAGCTTCATGCCATTCCCTCGGGTCCTGTCACTGGTCATGAGACAGAAGAGATCACAGCCTGCCCCTCCACTTCCCCTTGTGAAGAAAGTACTACTGGCAGCTAGTTTTGGATGTGAACTGTTTAGGGAGCTGGTCATGAGCAGACATAATTTAAATAAGACTGCAAGTCTCTGGATGCACAGTGCAGAAATAATTGTGTGAACCAGCACCTGGCTGTTCTGAAGGGAGACACTAGGCACAACAGGACTAGAGCACACTGACATGAGCTGGCAACGTCATCCTTCTAACAGAAAATCTGAGAAGCTGTACTGATGAGTACAAATTACACCAAAATTAATCTCATGAGAGGGTGATTGTACAGGGCCACCATCAAAGCTCTGGGTATTCCCAAGCTTGCAAATATATTGGAACAATAGAGCCAAGTCACTGAAGGTGATGGAACACTAAAGTGAAAAGTATTGTGTTGCAATAGTGCAGAGCATGCCCACAGAACTGCTAAACACTGCTCTCAGTGCTCATCTGAGGATCAGGAAGGGCTTGAGATGGCTTATCTCACCAGGTGTGACTGCTGCCTTACAAGAAAAGAAGTGAAATCAGCATCAAATGCTGTAAGTCATCAGGGAAAATAACCTCAGAAACACGTCTCTGTTCGAGGCTACTGCAGCCCTATCAAGAAAAAATGGACATGACTCAAGTACCTTACTTCCATGTTGCAAAAATCTCAGCTGTTGCACAAACAAACCAACACAGAATGTATTACTTCTTTGTAAACCACTGTTTGAGTGGAGCTGGCGAAAGATAGCAACCTGCAATTCCCAACCAGTTCATTTGGGAAATCTTGGGAAAGTGTGGGATTACACACTAAAGCAAGTTCTAAACACAGACAGTGTGGAAGAAAAAAAAAGAATGAAAAGCAAGATCCTAATGAAATTATTGTCCTGGTAGGCATTTTTAGGCCTGCAAAGCAAAGCTACAAAGGGATTACGAAGGAAGAACCTCTCTATTTTGCAAGTAAATCTAGATAATTCCTGATAAGGCTAATGAATAGCTGTAATTATTACATGCTCATTCCACTTCTAGTAATGAATTACCCTAGGGATATACAGGTAGTGGGAAGTAGTATGCAAGAATATCTATTGCAGAAGAAATTCTGTGGATAAAGAGAAGCCCTGTCGTAGACACCATTTGTCATGTCCTGTTGTAGATTTCTGTAAGGAAAGGGAAAAGCACAATTTCATCTGCTAAGGGGAGGGAGGGTGTCTGTGCTGGGTTATTTTAGTCCCTGCTTACCCTTAACCCTTATTTCTCTCTTGCTATTTTATGAATTGGTTTCATCAGTTTGTAGTGGTAGTGCTTATGTATAGAGATGTGTATGTGTTTAATACCATTAAGAAAACATGAAACTGTGATTGGTGGGATTGTTGCCAAATAATTTTTCTCCAATATCTAGGAAATAGCAGTTTTGGTAAGAGCCTGATCTCTTCTGAGACTTAGTGTAAGGCAGGGATATATGAAAGTATTTGTATCAGATCCTTTCAATATAAATTAATAAATATATATATATGAGTGTTCTTGTTTGCTGTGTTCTAACACGTGAGATTTTCTTTGTGAAAGACCAGTGGTTGGTGTTTCAGCCTGTTTGAAAACCTGTAGAGCAAATTCTGCTCTCAGGGATGTGCATCCTAGTCTAATGGCTTTATTTTATTTGCTTGTGCATATTAATGTATTCAATGATGCCTGTGCCACATAAAGGACTTGCGATAATTTCTTGGCATGATGAGTATGGGGCATAAATCTTTCCCCTAAGCACAGCTACAAGCTTTGATGTACTCAAGGGAGGGCTTCCTCCACCGAGTTCAAAGTTCAGAAGTTCAAAGGCACTTCTGATTAGAAATTAACCACAACACTTTACAAATGAGAAGGGAATGACCTATTCCACGCCTGAAGAACTTGGCAGGGGCCATTCCCACAAGCCAACAGACCACCAGTGTGCTGAGAAATGTCTCACTGAAGAGAGGTTGAGTTCAGGGGCAGCAAAAACAGGAGAGTGACCTCTTACAGTCCTGCCTTGGAAAACACAGTCCCTTGGCTTCTCCAAGCCTTGTTTGGAGAGCAAGTCTGCAACACAAGCTGTTATGTGCCATTATTTACAGCACTCTGTATCGCTTCAACCACATGGTAGATACCAAGCTGAATATCCAGATGGATGCCCACCCTTGGGACATCGTACCAGTCCCAGGGAGTTCCAGGAAATCTAACCTTCCTGTCTTTTCTGGTGTGGCATAGAAGCCCCATAGCTGACAGACAGAGGCAGCAGGTTAATCACTGAAATGCATCTGGGCAAGGAGCCTGTCAGCTGCCAGGCACACATCCAAGGATGCTGCTGCTCCCTGCCGAAAGCCAAGAAACACATCAGCACTTGTGAGGTTCTCAGGGCAACTGGGCAGTTTCTGCTTGCACAAGACACTTTCTGGGGGAGCCACTGCTGAAGACGTGAGAGGGACAGAGGGATGAGGGCTTCAAACCTGAGGATGCCCATCTGCTGAGCCACTCATGCCGTGACTCACTGGGATGAGAACAGGCAGCCAATGTGTGCAAGTTAGGTGGAAGGCCTTGAAGAACCCAGGACAATATTGGGCTGGTGGAGTGGGCGAGCAGAGGCTGCTCAGTCAGCTCTCCAGGCATGAGAGAAATTTTGTGCTGGAAAAATACAGGAATTAACTTTTGTTGAACACCGGGGAGGATTGCACTTTCCCTTTGATTTAACTGTGTCTTTTTATTTCTGTACTTTAAACTCAGTCCTCAAAACCCGTCACATCTTCCATTTCTCCGGTCACCCTGTGTAAAGCTGGGGAGTCACACGTGCCTGAAGCTGACAGCCTTTGGCCATCATTCCCACAGATGCAGTGGGATGACACAGAGAGAGCCTGCAAGCAGGAAGGAGGCACTTGTGACTTTGGTCATGCTTAAACCAACCTCAGCCTGCAGATGTGTCCAGTACTGGGGCTTGTGCTGCCAGAGCTGGAGAGCAGTTGTGGCAGAAGTGGGTAAAACCTCCTGCAAAGTACAGGCAGGCTTAGAGCAGCCTCCAGGGCATACACCTGCTCAATGAGGATCCCAGCTTGAGCTTAGATCCTGTTTGGGATGGGAGGAAAATTGAAACTTGTTCAGGCATGTGATCCCAAAATCAATATTTTCACAGCTCAGGGCATGTGACGTGTCACTGGAAGGTGCCTGGTGAGGACAATGGCTGGCACAGAGCTGCAGCTCCACACGGCTCCAGTGCACTCTGCCACTGACCAGCCTGCACACAGGCATCTAGGAGCTGATGGCTCTAGGTTTCCTTTACAGGCAGGAAAATCCCTCCCATAGATCTGCACACTTCCCAAGGCTGTCCTGTATTTAATGGGACTGGAGGGGGTAGGGTGGGATTTTTGACTGGCAATAGAATTTCACTATTATATTTTGCATTTTACACTAAAGCACAGAACTTCGCACTAACAGTATATCCAGCGATAGCACAAACACTTCCTCCAGCTAAATTTTAACATTTGTGTTCAGTTCTCCAATGGATGCAGCAAGCCTGTAGCTTTTGCATGCCATGTCCTAACTCTGTCTTACAAAATCAGGTTTTTCTTGTGTGTACTTAGAAAAGTTAACAGTTCCCAGAATACCACATGAACAAAATGCTCTGGGCCATCTTTCCAAATAAATCCTTAATCCTCAGACATCACTGAAAGTAATTTTTGTCAATAGTGCACCATCCAGTAGAAAAACAAAGAGCAGTCATTAAAAAAACCAAACACACTGGTGTCTCCAGTCTCAATGTTTGGCATCTGCTGGCATTTTTATTTTGCTGTTATTTGTAAAGCAATTTACAATCAAAATCCACCACTTTGTTACCTGGAGACTTCTGAAACTTTAATTTGCTGTTGAAAGATTTTCTGATTCCTGTCTACATAAAATAGCTACACCAAACATTGGAAAAGAAAAGGAAACTGAATTTTCCCAGAGCTAGCACCAAGTAAAGAGATTGCTGCATTGTCCCATTTTCTCCCACTATACAACTTTTTTGAAAACAAAGAGTGCAGTGCAATACTAAAATCCATATAAAACCACTAAAATCAGAAACATGCTCAGTTTCCCACCATCGGCATGAGGTACCATCCAGTGCTGCAAACTTTCCTTATAAACTGTAACTTAAGCCAAAACTGTTTAAGAATTTCTCCTTTTCTAAAAGACAAAATGCATTTCTGATACGAAAAAAGAGACTTCACAACATTTTAATGCTGAATTCTCAAAAGTTCCCTTCTTCACCCAGCTTGCAGCTAAAGTGAATTAAAAAGCTGCAATGAACACATGAATGAGCCTGTGAAATAAACAATCAGCTGAGAAAAGACACTTGCACAAAGAGGAAAACAAAGAGGAAAACAGAAGAAAACCCCACAGTGCATACCTGGATGTCTATTATCAGTGGAAAGGGCTTTATTTCTTTGCAAGGGCAATGGCAAGGTAGAACTACTGCAAAGTAATGAAAGAAAAATACTTTCCGTATGGGACCATGAAAGCATTAACATAACAGGCAAAGCACATTATGTCCTGCCCTTGGCAAATGTCTTGTTGGCTACTCTGGACTGTGACCCAGCAAAAATAAGCAGTCCAAATGAATTTTTTCCTAGGTAATATACTGCTTCATTTACTACACGCAGTAGTGGACTGTTTCCTCAAGAGTCAGCGTGGAGGCTGACCAAACAGTGCACTGAAGAAATAGGAAAATCCTGTGCTGGACCCAGATTGCACATAAAAATGAGCTGAAGTGTTGCTTGGTGCTCTAAAAAACTTCCAAGTACTTTTGATCCATTTGATTTTTGAAAAAGCAGCGCCCTCAGTAGATGGGAAGACAAGGGCAACCTGATCGTGTCCCCCAGCACAAACACGCTGACATTAACACCTATGTTACAAGATATTTTTTTCTCCTTACATCTCATTACTGCCACTTTTATTTGTGATTTCTTAAGCTCAGAAAATTTAAATTGGATTTTAAATCTGTCCTCTTTATCCAAGAGCCTGTACATGTGGAGGCAACCCCCCCTTTCGCTGGAGGGTTTTACCCACTTCTCTTTCAAATACACATACCACGTCAGAAACCAAATCAAACCAGAAGGATCAAAAGAAGCAGTATTGATGATGGATCAAATGCACACTAACCACAACCGGTTTATTGATTTTTGAATCTGTCACATATTATTTCCTTATTCCCTTTGTTCCTGAATTGCTTGAGCATGTTGATCTAAGACAGCTTTTAACTCCGCTTTGTCACCGTGACCTTTTTGGATCCCAGTCCGTTTGCTCTCAAATTAAGTTACACTACAGAAGCTGCTTTGCTCCAGGTTGTGGTTTTCATGCTCTCAGTTAAATTAAATCTTTCTATGCCACCAGCTGGGACAACTAGTGCTTGACAAACAGTGGGGCCAGGGACAGCAAACCACTACACCCTCTTCACGGCACAACCATTCCCTGAGTAAATAAGGAGCACCTGTGGGAATTGGGGAGATGAAGAGCTTCCTTGCAGCTAGAGACGCTGGTGGGAAGATATAAGGCAGACATTCATCTTCACCTGTCTCCCCTTCCTTCAAATTGGGGACTGGGACAAATGTGTGCCGAGGGCCAGGCTACACCGAAGCAGGGCTAGGTACAAAGAGCACAGTGTAAATTATCACACCTCACTCATGCTCTGCTGCAGCTGATTTCTGCCTCCTCCAGGGCCTTTGCCAGTCACCTCACATCTCCTCAGCCGCTGTCTCCAGTTGCTGCCGCCCCCTGTTAGCTGAAACACACACTGAACAGCTTTGCTCCTGCATCCACTTGGGAAATGAGTCCCTCTTTTCCAGCAGCTCATCTCTTCTTCTCATCCCCGCCCTGCTGTCTCAGGAAGGGTGTTACACTGGCAAAGCTAAAGGTCTCTGTGTCGTGCCCCTCTTAGGATTTTGTTTAGCATATCCAGAGGCATCCTAACAAAATAACTAAAAGAAGAGGATGACCATGGAAAAATTTCCCTATGCGTAAAGAGCTAAAAAAGTAGCAAAATGTACTGCTGTTATGAACTGAAATACACCTATCTGTGAAACAAAGATTTCAGCATGTGTGCTAAATAACAGGGTAGCAGAGACCACATGGAATCATGTTCTGGGCATAACATATAATCTGTGATCATTAGTGCACCTGGGTGCCACTTAGAGCTATAAAAAGCCAAATGCAGCCCAGTGCTACTCTATCTGATCCAGCGAGGTAACAAAATCACAGGGTAGCAGAGTAAGCCAGGTTAGGACAGACCTCCAGGGGTCATCTAGTCCAAAACACGTCTAATCAGATGGGCTCGTTCAGGGCCATGACCAGTTAAGTCTTGAGCACCTCCAAGGAGGGAGATGCCTCTCTAGGCAGCCTGCTCCCGGTGCTTGATCAGCCTCCTGGTAAACAATTTGTTCCTAATACCTAATGGGAATTGTCAGCCCTCCGACTCGTGCCCCTTGTCCTCTCGCTGTGCTCCCCGCAGAGGGTCAGCTCCTGGTTCTGCATGTCCTCTGTCTGGGAGCTGTCCTGATGCCTGTAAAAAATGACAGACTCCTCATGCCCGGATCTAGGTGCTGAGGAAACAGCAGAGGCCGGCTGTGGCACATGATGGCAGAGGACACGTGTGGTGGGAAAGCATTCCCACTCCAGGGACACCAATATCCAAACACTGTCCTGCTGCTCAGACACTGGCCAGGACTCAACTTCTTTGTCTTTATGGCTCACTGGCAAGGATCACTTCTGAATACCGACCGCTCGGGAAAGGCATTTGCCTCTCTGCCTCCCACCTCAGTTAAATCCTTTTAAATTCCATTAGATACAATATGCTTTTAGTTTGAAAACTTTCTAAATTGCATTACACAGGGCCTCATGTTCTAAGAATCCACCCGGAGGTTTCCTGCCTTTCCACAGCAACCTGCCTGTGCTTAGCGAAACTTAATTTGATGTGGAGGCCACTTCTGAGGGACGAGAGCTGCACCTGTGCTGTTGGCCAGGAGGAATGCACCTCCAGGAAAGTAGGAGATTCACTTCTTCACATTTCCTGCTGAGTTTGTTAAACAGGTTATATCTATTTTTAAAAGCATTGTATTACAAACTTTCAGGGACAACACAGGCTTTTCTCAACAAAATTGAGGTGAGCTGGAAAAAAAAAAAGAAACAATACATTAATCACATTGTCAAGAAACAAAGTCTGTAATGTCCAAATGCACTGAACAGAGAGAGGGAGAGGGGAAAGTTTATTGGCTTGCGGAATGCAATTTTTCACTCCTTTAAAATGCTCTGGATTGTCAGTTCCTATTAATTTTTTACTTTTTGTTATGTAATATATGAACTGCATAGCTAAAAATCATTCTTGTCCTGGCAGTTTACAAGAGACATGCAGTAATTTAATTTAATTCCTTTTCCCACCACTTAAGAAAAACAACGATGGCAACCCCAGCAAGGACTGGTGATTATTAACTGATGTTCCCAATCTGATGGGATTTTCTTTTTTTTTTTTTAGGTGAGACAGAAACGTTCCTTTGTTTACTCTCTTTTGAGGAAGAGGATCTGGTTGCTCATTTTTTAGGCGGCACTTTGTTCTGCACAACGCAGAGCACCGTGCAAGCTCCTTGCTTTCAGCTGTGTTAATCTCCTCTAGTGTACGCACCAGTTTGGGGTGCCTTCCCCGGATCTAGCACTGCCAACAGACCTGGCCTTGCCCAGGTGATGACATTCTTATGAGCCTGTCTATGTTCCCCACATGTCTGCCTTACTTCTTCAATATTCAGATTCTCAGGGAAACCCTAGCAAACAAGGAAGTTGTCCTTCAGCCTAAGAAAAATAAAGCTGGGGCTTTTTCCTTTTGCACAAGTGCTCTAGGCAGCCTGGAAATCATAACATGGCAAAGCCAGGAAAGAGTCTCAAGTTGCCCAACCTATGCATGGTAAAATTACAAGAAAAATTACTCCAGGACAAAGGCATGACGACCCTAGTCTGCTTACCCTGGCTGCAGAACAAATGCTGTTGTCATCTGGTGTTTAACTTATGAGGCAATAATGATTACTTGTGATTTTGATCCTGCAAGAGCTAAAATAATATCCTGTATTTCAGACTTGAGAGCAAAACACTCTCTGAGGGGTTCTTCTGTATGTGGCAATATAATAAAAGTTTGCACATTATAAAAACTCAGCTATTTATTAATATTCCATCCTGATTTGTAAAATGTATGCAGTTCAAAAATCTCAGTAGCTTGAGCTTGGTCCCTGCTGACTGGAAGCTAGCCAGTGTTATTCCAATTTACAAGAAGCATGTGAGGGAAGACCCAGGGAACTACAGACCTGTTAGACTAACTTCAGTTCCTGGAACAGTTGCAGAGAAGATCACACTGGATACTGTCAAAAGGCATTTAAAGAACAATGCAATCCCCGGGCACAGTCAACATGGGCTCACTAAGGGAAAATCCTGTTTCACTAATTTTGTATCCTTCTATGATAAGGTCACCCATCTAGTGGATGAAGGGAAGGTGGGGGATGGAGTTTTTCTGGATTTCAGTCAGGGTTTTCGTACTGTCCCTCACAGCAACCTTCCGCACAAGTTGTCCCGCTGTGGGATGAATGGATTCATGGTGTGCTGGCTGAAGGACAGAGTCCAGAGGGTTGTAGTGGATGGGGCTACATCTGGCTGGTGAACAGTCACCAGTGGTGTTCTTCACACCTCAGTGCTGGGGGCCAGATCTGTTCAATATCAGCAATCTGGATGCAGGGCTTGAACACACCATTCACAAATTTGCTGATGACACCAACCCAGGAGGTGCTGCTGACGCTCTAGAGGGACAAAAGGTCTTGCAGAGTGATCTGGATACATTGGAGCATTGGGCTGTGATTAATGGGATGAAATTTAACAAGTCCATGTGCTGGATTCTGTACCTAGGACAGAGTAATGCTGGGAATAAGCATAAATTGGGAGAACAGAGGCTGGACAGCAGCCCTGCAGAAAGAGGTCTGGGGTTGCTGGTTGGCAGCAGGATCAGTGTGAGTCAGATGTGTGTCCTGGCAGCCAGGGAGGCAAATCCCATCCTGGGATGCATCAAAAGCAGCATCACCAGCCTGTTAAAAGAGGGGATTATCCCTCTCCTTTTAGCACTGGTGCAGCCTCCCCCAGAGGGCTGTGTGCAGTGCTGGGCCCCACAACTTAAGATGGATGTTGAGGTCTTTGAATGCATCCAGATGAGGGCAACAGCTGGTGGAAGGGCTGGAAGTCATGTCTGGTGAGGAGTGGCTGAGTACTCTGGGCTTGTCTAGTTTGGAGAAAAGGAGGCTGAGGGGTGATCTCATTGCTCTTTGCAGCTTCCTGGGGGGGCGACATGGAGATGGATGTGCTGATCTCTTCTAACTGGCATCCAGCAATAGGATGTGTGGGAATGGTTCAAAGCTGCACCAGGGAAGGTTCAGACTGGACATTAGGAAGCATTTCTTTACTGAGAGCATGGTCAAACCCTGGAAGAGGCTTCCTAGAGAGGTGGTTGATGCCCCAAGCCTGTCAGTGTTCAAGAGGACATACCCTTAGTAACACACTTTAACTTTGGGTCAGTTCTGAAGTGTCAGGCAGTTGGAGTAGATGATTGTCACAGGTCCCTTCCAACTGAAATAGCCTGTTCTAGACACATACTAATGTTTCTCCCCTAAATGCCATTTTTATGCCCAAGAGTCAGTGAAACTTGCCACAAGAAATGAACTACAGGGGTTGTTTTTTTTAAAAAAAGACAGGAGCACCTTTCTTAAATCCAAGGGAATAAACCTAGACCCCAGTCGAAGGGAATAAACCCCATACTCAGCCAAATGACCCAGCACAAAACTGTGCTATTGCATTGACCTGATCAACTTATGAACAGAAGAAAATGAAAATCAGTCTGACAGTGGTCTGAGAAACTTTTTTAAAAACTTCTGAAGTCATAACTTGACCCAAAACACAGGAACAACAACAAAAAAAACAAACAAAAAAAACCAACAACAAAACAACAACAAAAAAACCCCAAAGCAAACACCAAGTCTTTCATGCAAGTCCAAAGGCAGAGCTATGGTGGCAGGAAGACAGAGGTTGAAGGGAGATACAGAAATATTTTCCTATGGATGTTAAAGTTCCTACCACAACAACAGGGAGAAAAGAGACCATTGCATCCCAGAAAACTGGAAGATGTATGAGTCAAGCTCATGGTAAAGGGACTTGCAGTGGTGCAAGAGAAAGAAGCTGAAAAAATAATATGGGGGAGAAACACAGCCTCATAGGTGAATGTTTTCCGGTGTCTTATCCCTGCAGATTCCAGCCAGCATGGAGAAAATGCCATGGGGGAAGAGTATCTCTTGCAACTTCCCTTACTCTTCAGCCTGGGGTGAACGCTCCGCTGTGCATTGTGTCATTTTGGGTTTACGTCACCAAAGATGAAATCAGAAGCACATCTTGCTCTGATTTTAGATGAGAAAGATGTTAACAACTCGACTAGTAACATAAAACATCCTCAAAAGCAACAGTGTCAGGAGATGAAAGGAGGAGCCTTTTCCTGAAGCTAAAGCAAGTCTGGTTCCCATGTATACTGAGGCCACTTTTCAATATCCTGGATAGAACAGGGTTTACAAGGGAATTAATGTATAAATTAGCCCTGCTTGAAGGGCTTATGGACAAGCAGAGTGAGTTTGAGGTTGAAATAACGTCATCTGTCCTAAGCCACCTGCATGGGCTCCCCCTGAAGTCCCTGGCAGCAGGCAGGTGGCCATCAGAGAGACGTGGATCCACGATGCACATGGCAGCTAAGTCTGGCGCTGTTGAAAGCAGCGTGGTCTGGGACAGCACAAATGGTTGTTGGACATCACAGCCAGAGGCTACAGCAGCTTCAGCAGGACTACCCACCCTCAGCAGGGGCACTCACCAGCCTGCCACTTCTGCTGGCCCTCTGGGAAGCAGTGCCTATGCTCTTCAGGAAGATCCTCTTCCTCTCCTTCCCAGACTCAGAGGCTCAGAATCAGAGGCTCAGACTCAGGCCTAGAGGTATCCTGGCTATATTCCCATCCTGCAACACTCACTCCAGCCTTCTGGTTATTGCATGGCAGCACACCAAAAAGTTCTGATGGGCCCTGGCCAAAATTTGCCCAAATGCTTCTCCCTGGATTCACCAAGCAAAGCAGTGTTATCAACAAAAGAATAGGTGAGCTTCCTATGTCAAGAAAACACGATGACCCAGGTTTGGACTCAAGTCTCCTGCCCCAGACTTGATTAGATACTAGCTGATAGCTTGGACTGATCTACTTTACCACCACCAACATAATTCCAGTCTGCAAGGTCTCAAAGTGAGATGATGGGAGAAAATATTCTAAAAATCTTTCTTTTCTTTTTCCTTTCTGCTGCCATGCCCTACGATAACAAGATCATAACGTCATGGAAATGGGACTTGGATCTGTGGTCATCCTGGTGTTCCGAAGTGAGCTCTGGCTACAGCCTGGTACCACACTGGAGAGTGGCTCACCTACTTCATGACCCTGCTTCTTTCCCCTCCTAGAGAGGGAGAGAAGAAGGCATCTTGGCACAGAGTGGAATGGAGCTGTAGCATGCTCCATGCCCAATGCTGCTGTGCAAACGAGCCTCCTGCCTGCTTTCCCCTCTCCCTCTTCCCTGCCAATGCTGCAGCGCGTCACCTGCAAGTCAGAGGGTACCAAGGAGGCAGAGGGCAGGCAGAGAACCACTGCGTCAGTAAATGCGTCTGTGGACCCCCTTTTACCCTGCTGGAGCATTAACAGATCAACAAACACCCTGTTCACACCTTGGATGTGTGTGAGCTCTGACACACATCCAAGGGTACACCTAACTCTGAGGGTTTTTTTCCTTTTTTTTTTTTTTAATATTGGTCTGTGAGGTGATTACATCCGGGTTTGTGTCCACACGGCAAAACCAAAGAGTAATCATCAGAAGAATAATGATGCAAATGCGGCTTCTTATCCTCCAGTGATTGCCCATCTGGCAAAAAGGTTTAGAAAATGTAACAATAGTTTTGAAATAAATAGGAGGAAAGTAAAGACCGGCAGTGTACTTTCCACATCAGTGGCAAATATACTACTGATGTGGAAAGTAAACAGCTTCAAACAAGAGGAGAAACCACTGTGGATAACTCTCTCGACCTGTGAGCTGCAGGCTCAAATGCCACTGCATTAAAACTGAGGTAGAAAATCTCAAGTTCATCACCTCACATTGCAAAAACAGGTATCAAATGCTGTATCATCTATGGCTGGATAATATCAGGGGGCCAGCTGAAATTCAGAGGATTAAAAAACCTTGTAATGCAATTCTAAAGCTTACGTCCCTGTAGGAATATGGAGCGCTCACGGTCGGCACACCTGTATTCTGCAAGCATTCCTCAAAGCCACCCTCCTGGCAAGGCTGTTTGTGGGGAGGTTGGCGGGGGGGGGCATACGGAAACAGATGCAAACCTGCAACTAGGGAGGAGATGCTAAGGACGCACCCGTCCCGCTGCTGCCACCCCCTCCCGACCCCCGCACGAGCACCTGCAGGGGAAGGGGAACCTAACCCCAAATTACAGGTCACGCCGCTGTTTGTTTGTTTGTTTGTTTGTTTGTTTGTTTGTTTTCGGGTCTGGTTCATATCGCCACCCCGGGGAGCCCCCCGCCGGGCCGCGCCGGGGTCCGCTCCGGGGACCCCGGGGCGATGCCGGGGCCGGGCGGGGCGGGGGCAGC
>VZRS01007042.1:257146-313928 GCA_013398055.1 Ifrita kowaldi
GGCGGGCGGGCAGCGCGGGGTCGGGGTGCGCCGAGCGGGGCCGGGGGGGCGGCGGGACCCCGGCGGAGGCGGCTCCCCCGCAGGCTCATGGGCAGGTGCCGCCGTGTCCCCAGGCAGGTGGCAGCGCGCTGCTTGTGCACACCTGTGGAAATGGGGTTTTTTCCTCCCAAAAAGCCACTGGTTGAGATTATATTTGGTGCCCAAGTGTCCGTTTTGGCCTCTCGTGCTGTCACGACCTGCCTTTTTTTCCCCATCAGAAGAGTGTGTGTGTGTGGATTTGACACAAGAAGAATGCAGGCATATTTTTCTTGCCGATTTATTTTCCGACTGTCGTGACATTCCTCTTTTTTATGGTTTTGCCAGCCATGCAACGGTCGGTGGAGAAGAACAAGCCTTGGCGTCGTTTTGTTTTAATTAATGCTCCTTTGCTGGTTTTGCTAAGCGGTTATTAACTCAGATGTAATTGCTTCATTGATAAATGACAGTGTAAAAGCTCGGGGCAGTCAGGGATGCAAAGGTATGCAGAAGGGATGCATAGCTTTGCCCACATTTAGGGCAGTGTTATTTTGAAGCGAAGCTAAGAGTTTTGCTATAGGGCTTGAAACCAAAGATTGACTTGGTGCTGCATTTCTTCCCTGATTAAGGGGAAACATTTTTGCCCTTTAAGGAAGCCGTACTGGGAAACTGGTTCACTGCAGGAAATCTTTACAACTAAACTTTTAGTTGATAAATCCACACTGATTATGGCTGGTAGAAACAGGAGAAGTGTGTATGGCATTGGTTTATAGGTTCAGGAGTGACTGTAAAGAAAGAGGGGAAAGGTTTCTAAAATTATGGCACCTTTTCTAAGTTTTTATAGTTATAAATTAATGCAATATGCAGCAATCCAGTGGCTTTGATACTCACAAAAGATCATGCCTGCTGTTCACAGTTTGGCAAGACATCCTCTTTGCACTGGAGTCTGAGAAGGTATTTTGGTGTTAAAAGCTCTGTTTAAGAGGAAAGGAAGGTCTGTTAATCTAATCACTAACAGAGATTAATACTTTTGTAACTGGGATTAATATGAACATGACATTAATACCAATATCAGAAAACCTTTAACCTCTTTATGTAGAAAGTGCTGAAAGAGGTCAAGATACCAAAAAGAGGTAACACAGGCAACCCTTAAGCATCACTATTGCAGGATGTTTCCCTCAGGTGGAAAAGTGCTGTTCCCCAGACCTTATTTTGACCCAGCCCCATGGAGGCAGAGGGATTTGCCAGTTCCTCCAAAGGGATAGGAGAGCTGGCTAGCCTCCATTGACATCAGTCACTCCATGGCCAAGTGTAGCAGCTGAGAATATAGTTTCCAGGACTGGGCAGGGAGCTGTGGTCTCTGTGCAGGCGGGCACGGAGTGATCGTTGGTGCGAAACCTTTTGAATCCCTCGAATCTATTGTTTAGCTGTTCTTTTAGGTCTGGGTGAATCTGTTTTCAGAGTAAGAAAAGCATAGTTACAAAGTATGCAGAATTGGGAACATTTGAATTTTCAAGAAGACGATGACACTTGACAGCAAGGTCCTTACCACCCATTCCCCAAATGCTTGTGCACTGAAACTTTGTGTGTTGGGTAGCATGTTCTACTTGGCCAAGGAATGAGTTTCCAAGGTGCCTTGTGCACAGTGAAAGAGCCATCAGGTCATTTTGGACAGAAGCAAATCTGAAATGCAGAGCCCCGTCCCAGTACTTCTGGCCAGGTTGTTTATCAGTAGTGGAAAGTTCTTGGCTTCAGTGTTTCTCAATAGCATCTCTAAATGCTGTGGGGCCAGATTCTGGTACCCAGGCGCAATGTGAATGAAAGGCAGGCGGGAGGGAGAGTGATGTACCCCCCCAGCACAGACCAGGCACTCTGGGTCGGGTCAGAGGGGCAGCCGCCACAGTCAGGGGTGCTTTCAGTGGGTGGCCTAGCCCAGACTCCCCTTCTTGTGGTCACAGGCTCTGCAGGGAACCTGTTAGCAGCTGACTGTGGGTGTGTATGTCCCCTCTTCACCCTGAACCTTCCCCTGTGAGGGAGTGCACTTCAGGGCTGAGGTGTGTCACTCGTGGCTTAAAGAATTTCTGTCTCAACAAGTAGACAAATCTGCCTCAGCCCTTGTCTAGCCTCTCCCTTCCCTCCTCTTCCTCTTTGCCCAGACTTACATGTCTAAGGGGGATCCCATTCCCTGTGATTGGGAGTGTGGGAACTTCCTGACTCCATCCTCAGGTGGGGGACTCAGAAGACACAAAACAGGGCAGATCTGGTTTCCTGTTCTCAGTGAAGTGTTTGTGAGCAGAAACAATAACCCTATAAAGATACATGTAGTGGCAATATGTTGCTCTCCTCAAAGGGTAGAGCATGACTGGGAAATTACTGAAAATATTTCTGTTGTCCCAGGGAAATGTGGTTCTGCTCCACTCCTCCCTCACACAGATGGAGAAGATTTGCCTCACAGAGCAGTTCCTCTTCTACGGAAATTCTTTTTTTGGTCAAATCAGAGACCTCTAAGTGTTGCTGGACTTCTTATGCACAGAGACTACTCAGGTCTTCCAGGGGATCAGAGGCAAAATGAGGGGGAAAGAAATCAGGGTGTCACTGTGCTTTGAGCAACCTTGTCTATGTGTGGTGTCCCTTCCCATGGCAGGGGGTAGGAACTAGATGACCCCTGAGGTCCCTCCCAACCCAAACCACCTGATGACTCTATGATTCTACGCCAGTTGCTGGAGTTCTCCTGTGGAATGCAGGAGAAGTCCTTCGTTCTTCAGAAGCAGTGTCATAGTTCAGGTCAGGGGTGCTCAGGAGATGGTTCCTCGTTACCGTCATTTTGGTTTGTATCATGGAGTGGGCTTGGACTGTCCTCCCTGGCGTGCTGTGGGATGGCACAGCAGCAGGGCTGCCCTGATGATGGCTTTGAGGCCATCGCTCCACACGAACGGCGTCCAGAGAAAATCGCTTGTGGTCCCCTTCCACCTTTATGCACTCCTGTAGAAGAAATCAATTTGGCCAGCTGGCATTGAGTGCTAAGCCCCACATTCTGTATGCAAGCAAAAATGCTCTTCCTGTCCGTGGGACTTAAAGTCTATTTTGGGTTTATTTTCTGTGCCACTGGCCATAGGTGGAAATTTACTGATGAAACCAGCTCCCCAAAAGAGGACATATCAGTTTCCATGTTTCCAGCAGTGGATCTGATGACCTTTTGCAAGAACAGAGCTGAACAAAAATTCAATTATGAACTAAAAGAGGGTATTAGTGCTTAGAAAGACATACAAAAGCAATGGGTGTGTACTTTTGGAAGGAATCTGTGCTGTATCTGTAAGGCAACCTCTTACACTTCACGTGACGCAGACTGCAAAATGCCACCAGAGGCANGTAGGAACTAGATGACCCCTGAGGTCCCTCCCAACCCAAACCACCTGATGACTCTATGATTCTACGCCAGTTGCTGGAGTTCTCCTGTGGAATGCAGGAGAAGTCCTTCGTTCTTCAGAAGCAGTGTCATAGTTCAGGTCAGGGGTGCTCAGGAGATGGTTCCTCGTTACCGTCATTTTGGTTTGTATCATGGAGTGGGCTTGGACTGTCCTCCCTGGCGTGCTGTGGGATGGCACAGCAGCAGGGCTGCCCTGATGATGGCTTTGAGGCCATCGCTCCACACGAACGGCGTCCAGAGAAAATCGCTTGTGGTCCCCTTCCACCTTTATGCACTCCTGTAGAAGAAATCAATTTGGCCAGCTGGCATTGAGTGCTAAGCCCCACATTCTGTATGCAAGCAAAAATGCTCTTCCTGTCCGTGGGACTTAAAGTCTATTTTGGGTTTATTTTCTGTGCCACTGGCCATAGGTGGAAATTTACTGATGAAACCAGCTCCCCAAAAGAGGACATATCAGTTTCCATGTTTCCAGCAGTGGATCTGATGACCTTTTGCAAGAACAGAGCTGAACAAAAATTCAATTATGAACTAAAAGAGGGTATTAGTGCTTAGAAAGACATACAAAAGCAATGGGTGTGTACTTTTGGAAGGAATCTGTGCTGTATCTGTAAGGCAACCTCTTACACTTCACGTGACGCAGACTGCAAAATGCCACCAGAGGCATTTATTGTGAAAGTGGCAGTCCCCAGAACTTTGCATATGTATTTTTTTCCATAGTGTCATATGATATGAATATGTGAATGCCCCCTAACTCTTTGTAAGCATGAGGCAAGTGTGAGAGCAGTGAGGCAAGAAAGATGAAGCTCTAACAAGATTAATTTGAATGCAAGACAAAACACATTTGTTTAAAAAAAAAGCCCACCTTGAAGTAGGTTTCTCTTGGAATGCTGCTAAACATGACTTTATGAGTAATGCATGTTTGTCTGCTTGTCTGTTTAAAACACATGGCTTTTTGCTGCTTGGGAGCTCCATTTGGGTGGTTGGTATGTACATGACAAGTTTCCTGCAGGAGCTGGTGCAAATACAGATAATAAACATTCAGAAAAGGACAGGTTTTGGTCTTGAGTGGAGGGCTGTGAAGAAATAGGCAGCTCCCTCTTACAGTCCTCTTCATTGTCATAGAATCACAGAATGTTTTGGGTTGGAAGGGACCTTAAAGACCATCTAGTTCCTACCCCCCTGCCATGGGCAGGGACACCTCCTACTATTAAAGGTTGCTCAAAGCCACATCCAGCCTTCAACACTGCCAGGGACGGGGCATCCACATCTTCTCTGGACAACCTGTTCCGGTGTCTCACCACCCTCACAGTAAAGAATTTCTTCCTAATATCTAGTCTAAATCTCCCCTTTTTCAGTTTAAAGGCATTTCCCCTTGTCCTGTCACTACACACTCTTGTAAAAAGTCCTTCTCCAGGTTTCCTGCAGGCCCACTTTAGGTTCTGGAAGGCTGCTGTAAGGTGTCCCCAGATCCTTTTCTTTTTCAAGCTGAAAAAGCCCTATAGGTCTTGGTGACCAATATAATCTTGCTTTCTTGAAAGCAAGAAAGAGGTTTAGTTCCTCCTACAGGCAAATGTTATACAGAGTTTGAATCTAGGATCTAAGCAATAGGCAGTTAGATTTGGTGAAAATGTTGATTTCAACCTTTCATGCTTCCTAATGCTCCTGTCAGCCTAATGGGACTAATAGAGCCTCTTGCTTTTCCACAGTTCTAGTGTAAACTGTGATTTTTTTTTTTCCTGTATTTTGTTTTAAAAATGTGTGCCAGTTGGCTGATTGCTGTGTGAACTGAAACAAGCTGTGCTGTAGCTGCCTGCCCAATTCGGTGAATTATTTAGTGAGAAAGGTTATTCATTCAGCAGAACTGAGCAGTCCTCCAGTTCATGCTGTTTATAATTGAAAATGATTTCTGAGTGAGTGAGTTAATTATTTCTTGCTGTCTCACTACCCTCTACCTATTTTAAAACTGTGTATTGACCTTCAGGAAAAACTGAATTTCAGCCCTGTGGTTACTTGCAAATGCTGGATATTTTGGTTGGGGTGAATATTTACTGGTTTTCCTAGGAGGTTCAGACATAAATAAAAGTTTAGAGGACCTCCGGGTAAACATGTTCATGGTTCAGCACTTTAATGTGTCAATTAGCTAACTAACACTGTCAATAAATTGGACCTGTCAAAAATAACAGCTTCCTTTCCAGTCTTCATCTCGTGCTTTACCTGTCTGCTACAAGAAATACATTACACACCACCTAAAGCAGCATAAGCCAACTTTTCCATGCCTATAGCAAAAATTAACAAAGCAAGGCTGCTGTCTTCAAACCTGGGTCTTGCACAAATTCCTCTCTCTGTTACATCCACCGTGTGAGCCATATGACGGTCACACTCATTTCATTGCCTGTGTATTTCTTTAGCAGGTGGGCTACAGAAGCATGTTGCAAAGGAAAGAAGTCCATCTGTGTGCCAGCAGATGTAGATAAATGCCAGTAGGCTGTGTTCACAGATGGGCACC
Organism: Ifrita kowaldi; assembly: GCA_013398055.1. Lineage (NCBI taxonomy): Eukaryota > Metazoa > Chordata > Aves > Passeriformes > Cinclosomatidae > Ifrita > Ifrita kowaldi. Next base: position 263,095 of record VZRS01007042.1, read on the forward strand.
ATGCCTCACAGGTTCTGTAGGCCTGCTAAAACAGAGTGTTATGGGCTACAGATTGCTTTGTTGCACAAAGCTGTGAATCAGTGGGGGATTTTAAACATTGTTCAAGCATGAGGTGGTCATCCTGTAGCTGATATGCCTTCAGCAGTGGCTGAAGGAGGTGGCAGTAAGGATAGCAAAAGGTGGCCAAGTGTCTGTGGTAGCCATCTGCGTCTCAAAGCAAAGCCCTGCCAGCCAGACACAGATTTCTCTGTCATGAACGTATCCAATCTTTTTGTGTCTCTGTAAACCCTTCATGTCCGCACATCCTGTAGAAGGGAGTTCCACAGCTTCATTTTACAAACAAGCACACCTTTTGTTTTGAATCTCTGCCTTCTGTTTTCATTAGATGTCCTCTAGTTCCTGCTTTAATGTATTGTCTTCTTACATATTAAAACTTTTAGGCAGGGTTTGGTGGGGGTTTTTTGTTTATTTATTATTACATAAAATTTGGTGTAATAGGCAATGACAGTGTGGTTTAGCTCTCAACATTTCCACCCACTGGAGATCAAAGCAAAAAGAATGAATACCCTAATAGTGGGAGTTCATTTTCATTTTAAATGAGATGTAACAACAGGTTATGAAGAAAAACATCTTGTGATGGTTATTCAGCTGTGTAAAATTGCAGCGTTCCACCCTGTAAGCAGCGATATGAGATTATCACAGTCTTTCAATTACGAGATATTCCCGGAAGGGAGAAGAGGCCAAGCAGCCCATTGTCCCACTGAAAGGCCCTGCCCTGGGAGGTCCCTCTGGGAGCAGTCTCAGGCAGCACAGCCAAATTGTTTGCAGTTGAAACCAGGTGCAAGCTCTTTGTCCAGGTTTAAATAGGTCAGTGATTTGCCTTATCCCAAGGGACTAGTGCTGTCCATGGAGCTGAGTGCGTGGCTGACTTCCTTGCAGAATGAGGGCCTTCTTGGCACATCCAAATCAAAGCAGTGGCACATCCAGGCAAGCCCTGGAAGGCCCAGGACCCCAGCCAGGGTCACTGCTGCCAGCCTCAATGCCAGTCATATTGTATCTGTGACACACACGCACAACAGGGCTGATGTGAGACTTGCTTTGTGTGCACAGGGTGGCTCTGCAACCTGTGACAGCCCCTCACCAGACCACATGGAGTTGCTCTTCTAAACTTCATGGGTACAACCTCCTGCAGATGCTATACCCAGTGCCATGGGATTATGTTTTGGAGCCCTGAGTGCCATAGGATGTTTCTTACAAGCTGGGCTCAGGCAATGATGCCCTGTGAAGGGCACACATCACCTAGGAGAGCACACCCAGTGGTACGGTGATACTGTTCCAGCCAAAGTCTGATTCCTTTTACAATAGTGAGTGCCTGATGCTGCACAGAGAAAGGGGAACTAAAGCAAAACCCCTCATGGTCCCAGTTCTCATATTAGCCTTGCTCTTTCTCTCACAGGTTACATCCAAGCCTGCAGAGGGTTGATGATCTCTGCTGTCTGCCTGGGCTTCTTCGGTGCCGTTTTTGGACTGGTTGGGATGAAATGTACAAAAGTCGGAGGCTCTGATCAGACTAAAGCAAAAATAGCTTGTTTAGCTGGACTGATTTTCATACTCTCTGGTAAATATACTTTATTTCTATCAGTTTGCATATTTGAAGTCATACTGGAGCCGCTTCTTTTCCGCAGAAACCCGTGTACGATCCTCCATGACTTCGTTGACTTCAGGGTCAGGCCCAAACCTCTGCCACCAGCTCCACTGAATGGTTTGTCTTATGCTTTTCAGGGCTGTGCTCTATGACTAGTTGTTCCCTGTATGCAAACAGGATTACGTCTGAGTTCTTTGACCCTTCTTTTGTTGCACAAAAGTAAGTACTTTCCTATACCCATAAATCTTTCAAGCAAGTAGATCTTAAGTTTCCTACTGTGCACCAGAGCCTGTTTAGATAGAGAGCAGCTGCTTCTCCCCTTGGGCAGAGGAGGAGAGTGGGCTGCAGTTTTACTTAATCACAATTTCTAACTGGAGTAACCAGGTGCTGAAATTCAGTGAACAAATGCTTTGCTGTACAGTGGCTGCCCTGCAATCCGTGTGCCCAGCTCTACTGCGGGCTGGCAGGGCAGCTGGGGTTAATTGGGAGTGAAGCCTGCCTGGATGCCAGAGGTGCAGCAAAAGGATTGCACAAGACAGAGGGGCTCATTGGGTGCATCATTTGATAGGGAAGGGAGAAAAGTATTTCCTTGAGCCTTTGACAGAAGTGGTTTCCATAAAGGTGTCGAGCACTGCGCGATCTTGATTCCTCTTGAGGAGAGGTTTCTGCAGGCCTGGTGGAATTTTGCTGACAGATTTTCAAATCCAGGTGACTGAAATTTGGATCATAAACCTTATCAGAACCCACGCTCTTATAAGCACTAACATAAATGCTTTGCCTATACTTGCAATTAAATTTAAGGGAGTGAATATTTATAGAATTTTAGGATCCATACCAAAAATAATGAGCATCCCTAAAGACTCCCTTTAAAGCTGTGCAAATTCTCAGGACCTGCAAAAGAAGCAATCCACAAACCAGCGCTTGGATTTTGGATTGGCATCTTAACTAACAAATCTGAAAATGTTGGCTGTAAATTATAGCATCATAGACTTTCCTGTTTTGCCTTCATACATGATGGAAACTCTTCTTTAAAGGTGAGGACTTTAAAGTTTTCTTGGCAGTGATTCCAGTATATGTCAAACACTGGATATACATTTCCCTGAAACCCAAGTAAGGGATCAGTAAGGAGCCCTGAGCCTTTATGCTTCTCTTTGATAGAAAGAAAATAGTCTGAATAAATAAAGAAAATAGTCTTAATAAATAACACTGAAGGGATCTACATTTGCAGTGGGGTTGACACTGCTCTTCCTGTGTTGAAAACAAGTTTGTATTAGTTTTCTCCATAATTCCCCTATAGTTTCTGTTTATTTGGTATAGTGAAGACAGGATCAAAAGGCCTCCAAAACAAAGAAGGATGTGAGGTTCTGTGAAGCAAATGGAGCCTGGCTATATAGACAGATGTTAATTATTCATCAGGCTTACTGTTCTTAGTGAAAAATACCATGCTTGTTGCCAGAAAGTCCTTTTCCTACACTGTATTCCTACACTTGTTTGCTGCAAAAGAGCAGGCAGACCTTACTGTGGAATTTTACTGTGAAGGAATGAGAAACACAGTTTAAATACTGAAATAATGGTAGTAATACATCCTCTCCAGAAACTACCTTTTTTTCTGGACAACCAGCATAACTCAGCTGTGGGCAGACATAATCATGACTGCAAAGATAAAGGTGGAGAGGAAATCCAGGAGTTTTAATTTGAGTTGTGCACGATGCATGTAGCTCATGGTGTGACCTTGCACCAGACTGAGCTAATGATGGCATTCAGCTCCTTCCTCTCTCAAGCAATGTAAAATTTCCTTTTTTCTGCCATCTGTGAACCCTTACTTTGCTATGCATTGCAGGAGCATTTAATATGATTTGCTGGTATATGTGGAAAGTTGGTATTGTCTCTTCACTGAGAGAGGATTTCTGCCTTTTACCTTTTACTGCACATTTCTGTCCTGAAGTTATTCTGGCAGTGTCAAAGACAGGCTGTTGGTGGGAAACAAATGACACAAGATGTTCAGCATCTTGTTTCAGCCATCAGGCTTTTCCTCCAGCCTTCTCTACTACTTTTAATTAAAAAAACCCTAACTCTTATAGTCTTTACCATTTTTGTCCTTTGCCACAGTTTGAACTCATATAATCATGATCACTCTTATTGATAAATGGGGTTGTTTATCCAAATTATTTGACCAACTTCCCATTGTCTCTTATAGAGAATTGCTTCCCTTCAGCTTTCTTGTCCCTGAATTGATGGTGCATAGCTCACTGAGTCTCCCTTTTGATAGATTTGAATCTGTTCTTTATTTTCCAAGGATTGTAAGAATCAGACAATCGAAGTGTTCGTTTCCCCTGGGTACTTGTACTGATTTGGAAGGAAGGTATGCAGGTCTGCTCTTTATGTAAGCTGATGTCCAGTCAGCTGATGAAGCTTCCACTGGTTTGTTTGGAAGTTTACTTCATGGTCTTAATGTGTGTGACAGCTAGAATATTTTTCTTCTGTACTGACATTGTACTTTAGTTCTTTCACTGAATTATGCCTCCCTGGATTTGGGAAGAATTAGAAAAAAATCTTCTTTTAGCCTGCTTGGTCAGTGCAGTTGAAGGTGGCTTTCCGTTCTCTGCAGTTGAATTCACATGGTCCTGCGTGGTCACTGCCTCAAAGCCTCTTAATCAGCGTCTCAGTCCAGCCTGAGCTGCCAGTGATCTCCAGTCAGATGGATTCACAGACTGGAGACAGTGGCTATACAGCCACAGACTTCAGACAGTGACTGCTTTGGTTCTTGCAGCCTAGAGTTTTAAGACTAGAGGAGAGAGCTTCCTGCAAAGTTTTCCATGATAAAGAGGGAAAGGGGAAACAGCAAGTGCAGAAATTTGTTCTAAAAAAGCCTATCTCATTTTTCTCTTTTTCTGGAGGTACCAATGTCTATAAGAGTTTTTTTGTAGGGTAAGGTTTTCTTACATACTAGATTCTGGTGGGTGGTTTGCGTTGGCTTTTTAAATCCTGAGAAGATCACAGAATCATAGGATGCTAGGTTGGAAGACACCTCAAGCAGCATCTGATCCAGTCTTTCTCGGCCACAGCATGGTCTAGACAAGATGGCCCAGCACCCTGAACAGGCAGATCTTAAAAATGCCCAGTGTTAGGGAATCCACCACTTCCCTGGGGAGGTTGTTCCAATGGCTGATTGTTCTCACTGTGAAAAATTGTCCTTATGTGTCCAGTTGAAATCCCCAGGGGTAACCTGTACCCATTATCCCACACCTTTTCCATGTGACTACTTGTAAAATGGAGTCTCCATCTTCTTTTCAGCCACTGCTCAAAAACCGAAACATGATGATAAGGTCTTCCCTAAGCCTTCCTTTCTCCAGGTTGAACAAACCTACTTCTCCCTGCCTTTTCCCACATGACAGGCTTCCCAATCATCTTTGTGGCCCCTCTCTGGACTCTCTCCAGCTTGTCCACATCTTTTTTGCATAGCACGGACCAAAACTGAGCACAGTATTCCAGGCAGGGCCTGACAAGCACTGAGTAGAGTGGGATAATTATTTCTTGATCTCTTCTTGATCACCTACCCAGGCGTTCCTGCAGGGTGGCTCTCCCTTCTGAAGTGTCCCCTTCCCCACTCAGTTTGGTATCATTGCAAAACTCCATCAAGGGTACACTTGATCCCATCATCCAGCACTTGTGAAGATTTTTAATAGTGTTGAGTCCAATATTAATCGCTGGAGAAGTGCATTTGGGACACTTCAGTTTTAACAGGAGCCAAAAGACAGGCTGGATAAAACCCAGGGAGCCATACAGATGTTGATACTCAGTTTAGAATCTTGAGTTTTCCTCCTAAGTACCAGTACAAATCAGAAAAGTTCCTTTCTCTGTTTGAAGATGTGGAGGAAAGGCCAATTAGGTCAGCTCTGCAACTCATCACCCTGGCAGTCACCCAAAAAGGGCTGTACACACAATCTGTTTAATCGTGGTATAGTAACAAATGTTGCTTCAAAAGGTCAAACAATTCCAACTACAAAGGCTGAACCCTATGTCTTCTGTCTCAACTAGTAGGCAACACTCAGGTACCCCTTTTCTAATCAATTCTATCAAATCTAGTCTTGATTTGTTTTCTGTGTGACTGAAGAGCTTCAGGAAGGGAAGATGGTGCTTGGTCTCCTTAAATCCCTCAGCCTCTGGCCAACCATTTAGTGTCAGATAAAAATGTGGAAACTTGTGTTTCCCACTTTCTAGGCAAATGGTCTTGGCAAATAAGTTGTTACTGCAACAGACTTCCTGGATCTTGGTCCAGCTCTGTTCTCCAGCACTGTAGTGATCTGCATCGACTTCTGTGGGGAGCCTAATCCTGGTCCACATACTTTAGATGTGCTCTGGCAGTCCTGTAGGAATGGAGGGATCCCCAGGATGGGGCTTACCTCACACTGAGCTAGTCCCTTTGATCTGCCTTTGCAGGTCAATAAAAGAGATGCCTTGAAGGTGTTTTAGAAGTGCACTTTGTGTGTATTTCTTGCATGTTGACTATAATGGGATCTTAGGTGATGAGCTCTGATTTAGATCTCTGCTTCTAATCAGAGAACCCTCTGTACTTGGACAGACAGAAATCTTGAGTCACGTAAAAACTGTAGCACATGGTTGGAAATTTGAGCATAGGTAGAATTAAAGCTTTAGGGGCTTGGCAGATTTTGAAGTGAAACGGGACTGGATACAGAGTTTTCCAGGGTGAAAGGAGCTATAGTTCCCAGCAGTTTAAGTTGGGGGTTGGGTCCGTTAGCCCCATGCTGGTGTTGAGGAAGGGTTCTGAGGCAGAGTCAGTTTATTTTAGCTTGAGCTTGGTGTCTCCATAGAGGGAGCCCGAACAAAGAAATCCCTGGGCCGTTATCCCCTCACAGTCTGTGCACCTGAGTCTCACGAGCTCTTCGTGAATCTTGCATGTGCCTCTGGGTCCAGGGGTGATTTATGGTCTGGGGTCTTCTAACACCTCACTGGATTCTTTCTCCCTGTCCATGTGGGCAAACCATTAATTGTTCTTATCTTCCAGCTTGGGCCAGCCTTGGGGGCCTCCAGGGTCTTAGCCTGGTTATCTTCAGACAAGGGTTTTCTCTGTTTATTCCCCTGCTTGGCCTTTCCTGCTAACCAACACAGTTCATTTAAAGTTCACCTACTTTTTGTGAACAGGGCACACTCCATGCTGAGCTGTAAGCAAATTACAATTAAACTTAAGCCTACACAATTAATTTCTAATATTCTATAAGTAAACTTAATTTAATCCCCAATAGCTGGGTATGGAGAATATTTGGGGGAATCAAATCCCTTTTTTAGCAAAGGATAATAAATAAAAGCTCTATTTCAATGATGTGAACAGAAAAGGAAAAAAGAGCCTAGAAGTTGAAGCAGTAGTGAGGCTATGAAGAGTCAGGTGAAAGTCCCATGGAGTGTTCTACCTCTGAGCTCCAGTATTTCTATTGCTTTTTGGCACTAAACCCATGGGTCACAAATTACTCGAGCCTGGGTGTCCATAGTATGTAGCAAAGATATCATAAGTGTAGGTTTTTGTCCCTGTATGACTATTTCTTTTTTTCCAAAGTCTGTGCTTTACCTCTGGCTAGGCTCTCAAGAAAACATGAGAAAGTGACTTTGTAGTTCCTCAGCCACTGCTCACCCTCTTGTGACCTATTATAGAAATTACTGTGTCATTTTTTGGGTGTCTGGGCAATTTTTGAGTGTTTCTGCAGTGCCATTTTGTAAAGATACAAGTTTTTCAGTACAGCTGACAGGTATTTTCAGTTAGATATTTTGGTAATGTGGAATTAGGGCCTTTGCACATGGAAATGTCCAGAACTAGCTGAGAAGTGAAACTACACAGTGTTGCAGTTGCACAGGCAGGCTGTCAAGCAGAGGCTTTTATTTGGCTGCCTCACCACAGTTTACAACAAATCAATTCAGTAGCATCTACTCAAACAGCACGGACACCTGGTTGATAACAATGGCTGGATGGGGGACAGCATTTTCCGTGCAGGATCCAGAAGTCCAGAGGAGATAAAGGTCTCCTTAAGGGGAAACTGCAGCAGAGAAGGAGCAAGAGACACACAGTGTGTTCTAAAGGTGAGGAATGGGAGACCCTGGAGACTGTTGGGCTGCAGCCCAATGCAGGTTATCCTAAAAGTGCTTTAAGAGTGGTACTCAGGCAAGGAGCTGGGGAATGGAGCGGACAGCCATGTCTCACTGCATGACTTGAAGCTCCAGCACTGAGGGGAAAGAAAAGAATCTCTTCCCAATTCCCTTCTTTTCCTACTGTTTCTTTAGAAATGTGGACTAAGCTTTGTGGGATAATGCTCCCAAAGCACCACTGTCTCCTCTCAGAGATAAACAGAGAAGTTCCTGGCAGCAAACAGTTTGTGGCTGGCCCAGGCAGCAGAGGGGACCATTGCTGGTGACAGGGAGCTCTGCCCACAGACGTGTGGGGGAGCAATTTCTTCCAGACAGAATCCAGCCACAGGGACTAGAGAAGGAGAAAGATGCTGGAACATGCACCTGTGTGTGCACATGCTTGTACCAGACACACCTGTGTACGTATATTCATATATTGCACAGATGTGCATGTATATTGCATAACTTATTATGCGTATGTACAAAACCCTCATGTTTCAAGCAGGCTGGTGTGTGGATAACAAGGGAGGGAGCCAGACAGATCTGGAGAGGGAAACTTAAGGAGAGTTGTAGGCAGAATTTGTAGTCTCTGGCTCAGCAAAAGCCCCAGTCCAGTTTGGTTTGGGAGCCAACAGGAACAAAACTGAAGCGGAGGAGCTGGTGCTGTAAACAGGCCAAAGAAAGATGTAACCCCACAGCAAAGCAACCCAGGAGGAGATGCACAAAGGCCAGGCCTTTCCCTAACCCTAACCCCTAACCCTAACCCTGGCTGTGCAGGGAGAGAAGCACTGCCCAAGTGTACTGCAGGGACAGAGTCTGCCTCCTGAGTCAGAGGGAAATAATGAAAAGAACGTGGGTGAATGGCAGAGCTGCTGATTTTGTGGTGGATAATGTATGTGTCAATGGAAAGTTATTAGAGAAAAAGAAAATATTTAGTTATTGTATTCTGGAAATAACCCTGTTAAATGCATGCTCTCTTTTGTTAAATACATTTATTGACTTCTTGTAGGTATGAATTAGGAGCAGCTTTGTTCATTGGATGGGCTGGAGCTTCACTCTGCATAATTGGTGGCATTATATTCTGCTTCTCAATAGCTGAAAACAGTAATTCTGCAAGGTAAAACACAAGTTGTACTTACTGAAAGAAATCAATACCTATGCATTTGTACCTGCTATGTGTATGCAGTTTAATTACTGTTCCAAAACACTTTGTAATGAGATTCAGAAAGAGATTGTGTGGATAAAAGAAAATAAGGGGATTTAAGGATAATGCTCTGTCCATCATTAATGTAATTACAAAAAGCTATTGACTCAGAACAAATACTTGTGCTATATATATATGTTTCATAAATCTACTACAGCTGGAAAACAGTGCATTCACTGAGGTAGGAAAAGTGGTCAGGTCACTTTACAGGCATGAATAGACAAGTTGCTTTGATCTCAAATCATCATATCAAAAGTGAGTGGTGGTGGCAGTGGGACCTCCAGCAGCTGAAGAGGGATGATAACGAAGAGGAACAGCTGTAGGGAGTAACTATTCACCTGGGATCTGCCACAACTTTAATTCTTTCATGATTGTGCCCTAATTTACTTAGCTGTGCACGAGGGACACGTTTCAGAAAAGTGCATTGCAAAGACAGATGGCTGGAGTGGCCACATCAAACTAGAATGGGACCACACAGAGTAGGAATGTGCCCCCTCCTCTGAAATTTGTAGGAACATCCCCATACATTTCTTCTAGCTTTATTACTATAATGCCTGGATGCAGAGATGTCACTTGTCTGTGGGATGAGCTGTAAATGGTTGTTTTTTTTCTCTTCAGGAGGGGGTATGCCTATAATGGAGCCACATCTGTGATGTCATCTCGTACAAAGGTCCACAACAGTGTCCCTGACAAAACCCCACCCAAGCACTTTGACAAGAATGCTTATGTTTAGTTGCACTCTTGAAAGACTCAAAGCGTTTTAAACATGATTTTGTACGTTTCATTCAGAGTGATTCGCCCCACCCCAACCCCAATGTACTTACCACTAAGTCAATGACTTTTAAAAATATTAACTTGCAGCTTTTTACATATTGATGTAAATTTTATTATATAATATTTTAAGAATGATGTTGGTCTTGTAAAGTTTATACCTGGAAATCATGAGCTGATGTTGCATTCTTGAAAAAAAATAAATGAGGTATTTACTAATTCAGTCTGTCATGTCAGCTGCTTATGGGAAGGGCATCACACACATCATATTGGCATATTGCAGGAATTTCTGACATGGGTTCAGTGCTGGACAGAACAGTCAATTGGAATAAGAAGAATAAGAATAAGAAAAGGAATAGGAAGAGACTGTGTGAAAATAAGTATGGGATTTGGGGAAGCAGGAGAAAGTACTGATCGTAGTCGGAGCCAATTGTTAACCAAACCTGTCACAAGGGAGGGTCTCGGATGGCCTCAGCACAGCGTGTGCTGCAAAGGACAATGACACGCCCTGCTGGTGACAAGGCACCTCCAGGGGTTGTTTTCCTTCCCTCCCGCCGGGCGGGGTGCTGGGACACCTTCGGCTACAAAACATCTCAAAGCCACTGACTTGCAAAAGGGAAGGAAAAACCCCGGGCAATTCCAGCTGGCCGGCTCTGCCAATGGCATTCCTGAAGGGCTGACCAAATAAAAGCAGGCAATACTGAACAGCACAATTTTAGATAATCCAGATTGAATCACAACAGTTCAAAAACTCATACAGTATTTTTGCTTTGTCTGTCCATAGAAATGTGATGACTTTTGAGGGAGTATTTGTACACGCCTATAAAAGAGAACAGATTACAAATAACCACAAAACGCTTTCTAGACGGAGTCCCTAAAATCAGACACAAACTCAGGTTTGTTGTGAAGTTCGAACTGATGGATCTTTGAAGTTTCAATAAAAATCGGTTATTTTGGGGCAATGGTGGAAATATAAAAAATGAATAGATCTATTTAATAATGGCACAGTATAGAAAAACTTTTGTATCTGATATTAGCTAAATTACATCAGAACTAAAAAGTCTCTCAAGGTTCTTTTTGTTTTACATTATTTTTGTACTTCGTTTAAGTTGAAACACTACTGTGTTTTTTTAAGAAGGCAGTCAATATGGACAAACCAGAAATATCAAGCACTTCTGCAATGGCAGATCAGTACTTTCCTTACTGTGGCTTGACATTTAATTTTTTTGCAATTGTTGTCCTTTAATACTAAAAAAGACTCAACTCCAATACAAAAAAAAACCCAACAAAACAACTCCCCCATATAGGAGGCATTTAATGATGATCAGTTTTAGAGCTGAGGCTTTTTTATTTTCATTTGGTGTTTATTGTAAACCATGGTAGAAACTTAACAGTTTAATACATGGACATATTTTCTTTAAAATGTTGACAATTTCATATAAAGTTCATGATAAAATTCAACAAAATGTGCATTAAAATTGTATAAAGTAATACTCTGCAGTATATTCTGTTCATTGGTTAACAGGCTTTCTTGCAAGACCAGTTTCAATCTTTAATGTAAACATTACAGGCAAAATCTTCACCTCAGTGAAATGAAAGAGACTTTCACCACTGAACTCATGAGTATGCTGGTTTTGGCTGGGGTAGAGTTAATTTTCTTCACCGTGGCTGGTATGGGGCTGTATCTTGGATTTGTGCTGGACACAGAGTTGATAATACAGAGATGTTGTTTGTTATTGCTGAGCTGGGCTTGCACAGAGCCTTTTCTGTTTTTCATACCTCCACATTGGTGAGGAAATTGGGGGTGCATGGGAGGTTTGGAGGGGACACAGGTGGGACAGGTGACCCAAACTGACAAATGGGATATTTCAGACCATATTACATCATGCTCAGTATATACAATGGGGGAGGAAGGAGGAAGAGGAAGACATTTGGAGTGATGGTGTTTTGTCTTCTCAAGTCTCCATTAAACGTGATGGGGCCCTGCTTTCCTGGAGGTGGCTGAACACCTGCCTGCCCATGGGGAGCACTGAATTAATTCCTTGTTTTGCTTTGCTTGTGTGTGTGGCTTCTGCTTTCCCTATTGAACTGCCTTGATTTCAACCTATGAGTTTTCTCACTTTTTCAAGTCTCTCCCCAGTTCCACTCGTGAGGGAGTGAGTGAGCTGCTGCATGGGGTTTGGCTGAGGTTAAACCACCACAAAGAGAAAGAAGAATTACTTTCTTTCCCAATAGACATGGCCAGTAATGCATATTTCAATATTCTTTTTCAGAGTCAGACTGAAAGACACGAGAGCTCTGTAAAGAGTATTCCTTGTTATTACAGGACCAATGAGAGAAATTACTGGGAAACACTTCATGTTTTCACCTGCATTTTGAAACCCAGCAGAGCCAAAAGCAGGATGTCCCAGCAGGAATGGAGCAATCATATATCTGAAGAATCACTCCAGTCTGTTACCGTGACTAAACTGCTTTTTAACGTGCTTGTATTATCAGCTTCATGAAGGCCTGTTAAAACAAAGGGACAAAAAAATTAATAGTTATTAATACTCTTCTGGGGATATTTTTACTTTGTATTTGTCTATGACATAAAATGACACCAGTGGACTTCAGAAGTCCCAAATTTCAACCAGTGAGGAAATGACAAGTGCTGGTAATATGCAGATGGTTTCTCTCACAGAATATAAAGCACAATACAAGCAGTCAGTGTCAACCTTACCTTCCCTTCAAAAATAACCAGAAGTATCTTTATGTGACTGATACAGTTTTAACCTTTACATACATTGAAACATTAGGGTTAGAAACTACTATACAAATTATACGTAAGATTGAGGCTTTTACTTCAGCACTAGTTCAAATATTTATCCCAGCCTGGTAGGTCAGTTAGATATCTTGAACAAACTTGAAATGTTGTTATTATTCTCAAGACAAAGCAAGTTCCCTTTTCCCTTGAATTTGGGAAGAAAAGAAAATCCTGAATGATTAATTTTTAAGCTGAGGTTGAAGTCTGATAACATTATGTTTAAAAATCTCAAATTTAAGTTGGCATCTCTTATATTTATGTGTGTGGTTTACATATCACTAAATATCATAAAAATATGATATTTATATGGCAAAAAACCAAACAGAGAGTTTTTCTTACTTGTTCTTTTCTTACAAAACACCATCTATTGAACTACAATGTGTAATACACCGTACTTAATCCTCCTCTAGGTGGGTCAGTCACTTATGAATGTGTTACCTTCCTCCTTTGGTGTACTCTTCTTGGGAAGACCCCATGCATGTACCACAGACGCAGCATTGGGCTCATTTTTCTGAACTGTCAGCACCTTCTGACCTCTATCATGTTTCATCACTAAAATGTCTTCCTCTACTGATGATATATCCCAATCATCTTCATCAGGTTCTGTGAGCTAACAGGGACAAGAAAAAACAGGCATTTTTCCTCTGTCTGTTCAAGCTGTGCTGAGATCTTTCCTAAATTCAACAATGTGAAACTGCTAAAGAAAAATGCACTGGCACAGGGCCTTTATGACATCTATCACCACAGTTTTAAAATCCACATTAATTCAAGTACCTAAATTATATTAATTCGCTGTTATCATTCTGAAACTAAAAATACTTTGGTTTTTTTTTCTAAAGTGAGGAACTGCAAACATTAGAAGTTCTGCCAGTTCTGTACCTGGCATAAACCTCTGTTTTCAGGTATTACGTCCCAGCCTTAAAAAAGGATTATTTTTTCTGGGATATTCCAGTGAGATGAAAGTCCTTTAAGCATTAGAATGTGTATTACTTACATGAAAATAAAGATATGATATGCAGGTGGCAGTTTACAAGCATTCTCTAGTCAAACTAGGAAAAAATATTGCAGTAAAGGCCTTTTCAATTTAAAATGAATTTATTTAAAGAGAAAATTAAATAAGGAAAATTTTAAAAACCACATGGTGCTCAAACTTTAAATATACATTCTCCTCAAGACTCAGTGTCAGCACGTGCAAATATTTTAATTAAGTGGTGGATTTGTATACTAAGTTCACAAAATGAGAGTACCTTCACCCAGCACCTGAAGGCAATGAGTCCATGGTCCTTCTTACCTCATCTGCCTGAGAACTAAGTATCTTTATTCAGCTTTAGAAAGAAGAGCTACAGCATTTCCCTATTTGTCAATCAGACGTGGTTTGATGAATTTGAGCTATTTTTAGAGAGCTTAACTGTGGAAAGTGAACGATGGTTTCTCACAAAGCTAAATCCTTATTTCACTGGAGTCTCCCAGTATTACAGTAAGGATCTAGATGGTGCTTCCATTGCACAGAAGGAAGGTTCAGATGCTATTAGAAAACAATGTAAGGTATGTACATGCTAAAGAAAAATCAACAAATACGAACGTGTCGTATGTCTCGAAAGAAGGCAAGAGACTGAAGTAATGCTTTATCTTGCAACATAATTCCATTTTAACACTGCAAACTGTTTTTCAAAAACTGACAGATCTGCTCAGCGTGCTGTATTATTAACATACCAGGATTCATTACTGTGCTGTTTCAAATTATCTGCATTTGGAGGGTGTGGTAATGGGAAAGTCAGAGTCACATATATTGAGAAATGCTGGAGGAAGAGTTTCCTCGAACATTTGCAAAGTCCCAAATGATTGTTAAAGTAAAAAATAGAGATAAACAAGTCAACTTCAAACAAAATTCAGTTTTGATTGAGTGTAAATACACAGCACCAATCAAAAGTGCTAAATAGTTCTATTAACTCAAAGAGTTATATAAAGATGTCTACATTTAAACATATAAATATGGGCATAGATAAATGCATATAATTACCCAAGCATACAAGATGGTGTGTTCTTCCATGAAGATTCCAGAAACAAAGTAGCAATCAATGCCTGCTCTGGTTTCATGAACTTATTCTAAACTCATCATGTCCATACAGTATAGATCAGGGACACAACATATTCTAAATTAATTACAGCAACAATATTTTTCATAAAATGACAGAAAAGGTTCGAGTTGGAAGGGACCTCAAAAGATCATCCAGTTGAACTCCCCCACCCGGGGCAGGGACACCTTCTACTAGACCAAGCTGTTCAAAGCCCTCTTCAACCTGGCCTTGAACACTTTCAGGCATCCACAGTTTCTTTGGGAAACCTGTTCCAGTGCCTCACCACCCACACAGTAAAGAATTTCTTCCTAATATCTAACCTAAACCTACAGTCTTTTCATTACAGTCTAATTTTCTGTCCAGAGGGATCTGTTCTGTGATCTTTCCAGGCACAGAAGTGAGACTAACAGGTCAGTAGTTCCCAGGGTCCTCTTTCTCACTTTCTTAAAAAATGGGTTTATTTTCCTTTTTTCAGTCAGAGACTACACCAACTGTGATGACTTTTCAATTATCATGGAAAAGTGGCTTGGTGACTGTATCAACCAGTTTCCTTAGGACCTTGGGAAGCATCTCACTGGGTCCCATGGACTTTTGTAAGTTCAGGCTTCTCTGGGGGTCTCAAACCCGACCTTCTACCACAATGGGATGGATTTCATTCCCCAAATACTTATGCTAAGGTTCAGGGGATTGAAAGATGTGGGAAGGGAGATTATCAGTGAAAACCAGGGCATTACTAAAACTGGATTTTAAGGCTTATTTTGCTACAGGTCTTTGCTCTTGAAGCCCAAATTCCTGAACACAATGGCCCACCATCTAAAGATCTTTACAAAATCCAGCCAATTTAACTGTGAACATTTTACAGTCTTGTAAAATCTGACATTACAAAGAATCTGGAAGTAACACTGGATAGAAAATTGCACTGTAATAGTCATGTCTGAGTTGATAATTTTAAGTCTGGTGCTATTTGCAGCTCCCACACAGTCAAGGACAACTTAGGTGTCACCAATGGCAATTACAAGGACACAGGCTACACGTGATTATGCTACCCTCACTGCCAAAGAGAATTAAGACAATCACCCTTTTCTGGAAACTGAACTAGAAGTGTCACTGTTTCTGGAGGGAGTGATGAATTTCAGATTTAACTCACAGTCGGGAAGTCCTAAGGTATCAGTTTTATTATGGATAACAGGATTCTCAGTAATTATTATTTGCTATTTAGTGAAAAAATATTGTATTGAATGCTAGAACTAGTACTTGTCTGTCTACTTCAATCTAGTAACAACTACTCAAAGTGAAATAAAATCACTATCTGCTGTTGACTTCTCATTTTGTTCCTTTTAAAAATTTTTCAGGCAAAGACCCCAAATTGCAGCAAAATGGTTTACCAATTATATAACTCCAAACTGAGGAGAAGATGGGAACCTTAGGAGCCTGAGGGGTGAAGAATATGTTGTGTTAGTATTCTGTTGGTGAACACAGGTCATACTCCATGGACAGCAACAGATTTGATGTAGTCTGAAAGTATTATGTGATTGTGGATTGATGCAGAACAAAGACCAATGGAATTTGTTCTCTCATTGAAATGTATTTCAGAGATCCGTATTAGATAAAGCTCTAGAAATAATGTTTTTAAATATTAGACAAGCAAATTCTTTTTTTCCTCCATCAAAACAAGACACTAGAAAAACAAGTAAAGAAGGGCTCTTTATGCTGCTAGAATAGAGGATAAGAATGATACTGATTGTGGCCAAACTTTGAGCTGTACAGATCCAAAACAATCAAGGTATCAGCTAAATAAGCAGTGTGGGTGAAGTCACTTGCCCCTGGTCAATTGCTAGCACTTTTCTGTACACCAGTGCAGATGTACCTAAAAAGACTACTCAGCTGTAATTCCAAAACTGTCTTGGAGAATTAAGTTCTTTGCTGCATCAAGATGGTTTCAGCATGAAAAAAAAAAAAAAAGTAACATACATATAGTTCAATTACTTAATGTAATAATGCTGCATACTAAAAAGTGATACCTTCAGTTCTTTCACCTCTTCTTTCTTAATAAATGCCTGTGCAACATTAATTCCTCCAGCTGGTTTGTTCTTACTTCCATGGTTAGAAAGACTCTCTCCAACTTGTTTGGTCAGTTTTTGAATAAATGTTCCTAAAATTCAGAAAAAAATTAAATTGATGGTTTCCATTCACAAGGAGGGACTTTATTGTAAACCCTCTAGAAATCTTCCCCAAAGCAAAAATGAGTAAAAGAAGTCTCTCTGAGACAAAGGTTGTCTCTTTTCCTGCATTTATATAGAAGAGCATGATACACATCTCTAAGTAATACACTAATAGAAGCACATTAGCAAAAACATGAAGTGTACACCTAAATGTATATATACGCTCAAGATTAGGTAGTCTGCCTCCATCATGTTTTCTAACACAGAAATATTACCATGAAATGCAAAACCATTCACAATTGTTACAACATCCATATACAAATGCAGTAAAAAACCTTTAGAAGTTTTGGCAGGTGTTCCAGTTTCTTCAGTTTTATTTTCCTCCATCCCATCCACATGGCTTTTGCCAGAAGGCTTCTGAAAAGCATGGACTATGCTGCTTGATGGTTTTGACTGCTTTTGCAATATCTTTGGTGTTTTATAAGGCTGTTTAACATCATCTTCATCGGCTTCTTCCTCTGAACTGAATGGTGGTGTTCTAAGCAAAACCACATACAACATGAGCACTTACTGGGTTTCAGTGAGTGCATCACCACATACATGTTTAAGCTTCCTTGTATTTTCTTTTCTAATAATGTGCATTTTTCTAAGTGAAAAAAAACAGAATCTCCCCTAAATTCTAATTATTAAAAAAAAAACTTAAAAGAAATGACACTGCTAATTAAACTCAGAAAGTTATCCCAAAATGGTCTCTTATACACGACTCTTTCCATTTATGCAACCATCTTTACAAAACAAGAGACCAGTATAAAACAAGTCTTGCCAGGCAAACACAGACAGGCTTTCATGGATCGGCAGGTAAAGCAAATTTCAAGATCAAGGAATCTGTGCCACAGAAAGTCTGTTGTGACATCAGTTAGATGAAAATAATGTGGGAATTTTTCTGTGCAGGCAGTTGCAAAGTAATGCACCTGATGTGAATGGAACATGGAATATTGTATTTCATTTTGGTTGCAGTATGAAAATATCTAAACTGAAAAAATTAGGTCATCAAAGTCTTTAAATGCTTTTAACTCAGAAAAAGCATCTAAGAAGGAAACTAAAGGAAGTTACTGAACTTATTGAATATCTCTTTCTCGATCACAACAAATAATACATATGCTGAAAGAAAAACATGTTATCTTTCAGAGATTATAAGACACTCAAATGGAGTAATACTTTAAACCAAAACATGAAATACACAGCCCAGAGAGTGTTTATGATTTTAGCTTAATAACAGTTTTTGTGTGGCAAACGTGAATATTCAGCCACCAAAAATGTCTTCTTCAAAACGGCAAGGGAAAAAAACATACGTGATGCTAGATGTCTTTCTGGAAGCTCCACTTCCAAGAATCATCCTGGATCTAAAAATAATGAGACAAGTTATTTCAAGACTGACAGTCAACTAAGCAAGCATAAAGTTTATATAGAAGTTATGTGAATCCTTTCCTCAATTCTTACAATTGAGGAAAAGTTCACATCAGCCACAAGAACCCCAACCCACAGGACTGTTATCTGAGGAATGAGTGTTTTTAGAATGGCATCTCTTACTTTCGTGTAGAAGCATACTCAGGGATGATTGGTCCTTGTCCAGGTGGGCGGAGAGCTGACAGAGGAAACTTTGCTGGCTTTTGTGGTGCAGCACATTGATTGAACTTTTGTTTTTCTACAAAAAAAGTTATCTATGTCATTCTTGCAAACAATGTTTGGTATCTTTCATATTTAATTTCTACAATTAAAGATGTCTTGGCTGCAGACTATAGTTTCACAAAAAAAGAAGAAAAAATAGTAATTATCTTCTTCCGAGCTGTTCAGAGCTACCATGTGTTGGGTTAAAAAGTGTAGCAATTTGGCAGAAAATAAACCCCCTTGCTTTCTGTGATTACAATTGTATTGTTACTGCTATAAACAGCTACCCTGCAGTTAATGTTTTTATATATATATAGATAGACAGATACAGATATAGACATATAAAATGTCTGTATATATATATTTCTGGCAATCCAAAAGAAACATGAATGTTGCATTTAATAAGCTGGCTCTTTAGAATGTGGCCAGACCTAGGGTTAATGGACTCTTCAAGCACCCAGTGTGGGGCCTGTAGTTACACTTTTTTTTGTAGTTACATGATACAGTAAACAGGTGGAGAAGACCCCACGGAGGTTATGTGTGCAACAGAAAATGGGAAGAATGGGTTAATAACCTTAGGCTTAGACATTCCTACATCCAAGTGTCAAGGGCCCAAAGGTGGTTAAGTTCCTCAGGGCCTGATGGATTAAAGGAGCCGCTTCTGACACCTTGGGAAAATAGAGCACGGGCAGAATCTCTCTAGTCTAAAAGAATTACAACAGTTAATGGGAACTTTAGGATATTGGTGCAAACATCCCTGGTTTCTCTGTTATTGCCCATCCCTTATACAGTTTGCTCAAAAAGGGAAAATCATGGGAGTGGACTAAGCAACACATGAAGCAGTTCCAACAGCTCGGTCCCACATCCCCACAGTGGCCCTATTAGAGCAGAATGGGGTTCTGTTGAGAACATGGCACTTACTGCAACTGGCTTCACACTGGCCCTGATGGACCAGAAAGATTAAGCCCCACTGCATTGAAAGAGACAGAACAGAGATATTCTGAGTTGGAAAAGGGACTTTAATCATTAGTCCAAGCAGTTAAACATGTTGAGCCACTAACGGATAACCTGTCTGGACAAACCCTGATGAAACCTGTATTGTTTTCCCTTTCCAGGAATGATACTGGGAATGATGCCAGCACATCTTCACCAAAGATCAAGTTAACCATCTAAGGATTGCTTATCCTTGTTGTAGGAGCAACTACTGCCATCATGAACTGAATTTGGATCACACATCAACAAGCTCGACCTGCAGGGTGGAGACCCTCACTACTTCTATCTATAGAAGCTAATCAATATGGTAACTATAGTACATTCTGCACCACACACACTTCTCACTTGTGAAATTTACTGTGGCAGTAAATATAAGGGAAGGAGATGAGGGCACTTACCCCACTGAAACTGGAAAGGTAACCTCAATGCCGCTGAATTTGAAAGGTAATTTCAATCCTGGTGGCATCTAATCAATTTTACTTACGACCTCGTTAAGAATATAGTAGGAAGTAAGATGGACAGCATCAGTGGTCAGATCCCCTCTGCAGATGGTCACCCACAGCTACAGGAACTTTCAATAAACTACTTCACCCAGTTGCTGCTATGTTAATCCTGACTCTAATAACATGTTTTGCTTTGATCATAGACATGCATGTAAAAATCCGGATAATGATCTGTCAGAAACACATAAGGTCTGGGTGTGGTATAATGAAAGGTGTGGGGGAGAGGTATTAGCAATTGCCCTACAGAGACCCCCCAAAAATGCATTAAACAGGTGTGATAGGAGCACCAAATTGAAGGTGTGACTGTAGCCACGGGGTGGATAACGTAGGAATGAGGCCTACAGCCATGAGATATACAATGAAGGGACTTCCATGAGATACGCCATGAGATGTGTAGCTAAGGGATTATGTGGCCATGATGGCATGCTGAGGGGGTGGTAGGTTATCAGACGGAGGCTGGATGACCCTTATCACTGCAGTCAGCCAGGGGGAAGAGGGATTGATGTCACTGTTGGCAAATCTGTGATCACAAAATGAAACCAGAGTGTAACCTACACTATTGGTGCACCTGGGAACATGACCAGACTTACAGCGCTGAATTGGCTAAAATCGGAAATTAAGCCCAGCTGTACCCAGCCCTCCAGATGTGTGAGGATCAGCTGCAAAGCAAGGGGATTTATTTGCTGCCAAAGTGCTACACTCCCAACACAACACCATCTACCTTGCCAATATAGGAACTAAGATTTTTGCAGTTAAACACCATGTCAAACACCTTTAAAGAAAACAGTTTAGTTGCCCATAACTATATAGAATATTGATATGAAAAAGCAGGAAAGCAGCTTTACAGCAATGTTGTTAAATAAAACCTTAAATAGCAGTTATAAAATGTAAGACAATGAAATAAACCCCGTTACCTTCACCAGGAAGATGAACACAGGAAGCAGGTCTGATAGAAGATAATGATTTCTCTTCAGCCTGAAAGCTAACTTGACGTTCAAGATGCTCTCGAATTCCGTGAATGGTGGGCTCTTGCTTCTCTCTGCGTTCTCTGGCATATTCAATAGCTCGCAAAATTTTATTTAAGCGATCACTTGATATTCCACGAACACCCTAAGGAAGCAAATTGTATTGTAAACTCTTTTAGACTTCAGATATCACAAAGCTTGTACAAAAATCACAAAGGTTGGTAACACTGCTCACAAGCCTAGCCATGTCCTCCACAGCTACAATTTTTGATGGCCATCCTCTTGGGTTAGTGGTTAAAGAATTACACTTATTTAAAACACAGAAATTTAGCTTTGGATTTTATAGGTTGAGAACAGTAGCATAGGAGTGAATGACAAAAGAAGAAAAGTGGTACAAAGATTACTCTTCTTTTAAGTAATTCAAGATCATCTTACTGCTTTAATTCCCAAGGATTCCAGCTTCTCCTCCAGGGCTTGCTCCAAAACAACTCGCAATTCTTTAGTTAAAGAAGGATCAGACTTCAGAGCATTTATTAAATAGTGGTTACTTCTACCTGGCTTACGATCATTTTTCTCAGTTTCTGAAATAAGAAGGAAAAATGCTTTTAAGAGATATTTTAAAAATCCACAGTATATGAGACAATTAAAAACTGCACCGAAGCATGCATTCTTTAGAAACAGCGTAGACATGTATGTGCACTTTTTATCTATATGCAGATGTGTGATTTTCAAAATCTTAGGCTAGCTTACAAAAGCCAGCTCACTTGGAAACTGTATCTCAGCACCTTGTACTCACCATCACAAGTATATTTTATTGTTCTTGTTACAGAATCATTGTGAAGATACGTTGCTGAATATTTAGCAAGGTCTTTACTTTTAGCATTGTACTTGAAAACTTCTGATGAAGAAAGACTGTCTTCTGATACTTAAGTTCTCTAAAAGTTGTATTTCAAACAAAAGCTGAATTCTAGCAGAAATCAGAACACGAATACTACAATTTTTTTTTTCTTAAGAAAAGCTTCAAGCAACATGATGTTGTTCCCTGATAAAATCATCTACTGAAATTAAATCTTTGCAAAGTTGAAACACTTTCAAAAGTCTTGGTAAAGACAAAACCTTAGTCTGGGGCAGACTGCTTCACAGAAAATACATGATGGATAATAGTCATCTTCAAAAATCTTTCAAGGACAAAGTTCAGTGTCGTGTTTTCTTCTATGCAAGTCTATGACATCATACATACTTAAAAGCAGACAAAGAAGTTCCTATCTCTTTCCTGGCTTTAAGTGTCAATAATGACTCTTATGTCAATAAAGAACTCTTATGCAAGAAATAAAGAGCCATCTAGACAGACTCTTCCATCTAAAAGGAAGACTGACATTTAAGTTAGGCCAAAGTATTATGGGGTCATCCAGGGGAGTAAAGAAGCAAAACACACCCATTTGAAACCTATTTTAAAATTTTACTGAATGCTGCTTAAAGCAAATGAAGCAACAACCTATGGAACCATGACAGCTGCTTCTGTCCGGCAGTGGTCAGCAAAGCTGGCAAAGGGTATAAAACATCCCAGGAAAGCATGCTGTAAACCACACTCCCAACTCCCCTGAAATAATAGGTAAATCTTGGGCAAGAGTTGGTCTCTTCCCAGTATGCCTTACAGGGCACCAGAGTCATCTGCCAGCCAACAGACAAGGACAGGAATAAAGGCATAATTTCATATTGTGACTTTCAAATATTGTATTTTGAAACAAATGTGCCACTTTTCCTATTTGTAAACAATGACAGCTTATTAGAAAACAGTTCCATTTACTTTCCATTTTTCTTTAAGGGAAAGACAAGCACCCTAAAGAGCAGACAAAAAAGCCTCAAGATGCATAAGTGACATATTAGGCAGTTTGGAGGAACTGGCTTCCCATGGGGTCCTGGAAAGAACTATAAGTAATGAAAACTGAAAGAGAGTCCAGCTGCCATAGTATTAGATCTGTCTTGAAGAGGACCTAACCAGGCTGAAACCTCATCTGGTTTTGGGAACTGTATGGACAACTCAGTCCCTGACAGAGATGGAATTAAAACTGATTTGTCTGAAGAACTGAGTCCTAGAAGAGGCAAACAATTGGTCTTGAGGAAACACAGGACTATCTGACTATCCCCAATCAGGATGAGATGGCATTATGCAGAACAAAATCCTCCCAGAAAGCCATACATGAGACATTTTCAAGTGGAAGGCTCCCAGGAGCCTTCTGAAAATCCTGTCTCTCTCCTATGTTAATCCTTATAATAAAATAGATACATTTAAACTCATTTTAAAATTCCTAATTACTACATACTAATAACAGTAACAAGACTATCCAGCATTATCCTAATTAATCACAATATTAATTCTTTCTAATTAACTCAAGCCAAATCCTCTTTGCCAGAGCAATTATTTAAGGAACTGTTTTCTTATTCATCCCTAAATACTAGATTTAACAACCTTTGAGACAAGGGACCTTACATCTGGTCCACTGTCTCAGCTCCTACATAATCCAAGAAAATAATGTTCCCAGTCACGAATTTTCACACTCTCCCTTACAAATGACTGTCATCAAAACCAAAAAAATCTTGGTCTATCTTTTCAGACTGCATTCTTTCTTTTTCTCTTCTGCACTTCAGGCCATGCCTAAAGGCACAGCAGAAGAAACAAAGACAATCCATCAAGAGAGAAGATGGCAAGCAAGAGAAATAGCAGAAGGAATGGCAAAAATGCAAGCAGTCTTTATTTCAGATTGTTCAGAGTCACTGGATTTTCCCTGGGGAAACCTCCCAACACACAGATGTATTCAAACAACAATTTTGTTTTCAAAATAGCATCATTCCTTTGAAATTTAAACTCACTGGCTGTAAGGTTCAAGACTGATTTTGATTTTCACACACGAAGAGATTTTTATGTTATCCAACTATTTGGTGTTTCACCTAAGTTACTACTAGCTGCCTCCAGGAGAAGAATACCATGCAGGATGAACCAGTGCTTTCTGTTCTGTCAGTGTAAATGTGGCCTTCTCCAAGTTCTCCTTGGATGAGGCACAACAGCTGCCAATGCTGGGCTATGTAACTTTACTCCAAATTGCACAACCCTGGCTGGAGCTGTGGCTGCTTATGGGTAGGTGTAACTCAGATTACTTGTAAAAGTATCTGTGATGAATTTACGAAAGCTGGCAGCTCCAACCTCCACCACCAACCTCCTGCTACCTGAACTCTTCATCCTCTCATGCAGAGTTTAAAAAGGACGTGAGCACATATTGCAATAGTGTCAGCACTAAAAATTTCCTAGTGATGGGCTTTCCCCATCAAACATTTTTGGTCTGCTTAGTTCAAGTACCTTTAGACATATGGAATGTGCCTGCTTTAAAGAAATTAGCCAGATTTTCACAAAAACATCGAACTTGTATAAGGAAATCATAATATTTACAAGCAATAGCAAACAGGAGACTGACACAAACACTGTTCTCACCCAAATCACACAAATATACTGAAATGCAATGAAAAATACTATAGGTATCAAATAATATTTTTTGTTTTCAAGAAACACATGCCAGTACATTTTGAGCTGAATCAATCATTACCTTTTTCCTCTTCTGAAAGCTCCTCTATGGGCTCCAGCATATGCACCAAGGGTGCCTGCTCTAATAATGAGGAAGAACAGGAACACCAGACAAAAAGGACAGAAGAAGGTCAAGGTCCAGAGAGGGAAAGTCAGGAAAAAAACCACCACACTGATGTCAACTCTCTTGATTGCTGACAACCTGCTTAACAATCACAAACCTACTGCAACATGACTCTTCACTGCCTTGGGGGTACATTTTTGTAGAGGAGACTGTAACCCATCAGTCACTTCAGGAGTGATTCTGTTGTCCAAACACAGGTGTATGGTGTCATCCCAGATACATCAAAACTTTAAGCCATCAGTGTAAGATTGACTGATGCATCACACAACTTTTGGGATGGCACCAGGTAGGCCAGGTGGGGTATTTTTAGACATCTACAATGACAGGGCTGCCCAGGATTACGTAAATCGATACTGTTGTACATTTGTCATAAAAAGCAACTTTTAAAGATTTTAAAATACTGTGTATGTGCAATTTTATACTAAAAGTTTAAAAAAGACAAGTGAAATGGACAAAGTAAACCTCAAAAATATATGGAAAAATACATTAACTCACTGTTCCAGAGAATTATTAACTACTGAGTTCATATGTGCAAGATAGACATTTTATACATATATATGATAATTCCTAATAAAACCAAATTTAAAAATCTTTAATCATTCCAGGTGAGTCAGCTTCAGTACTATCATGTGTTTTAAAGAATTCTTGAAATGTCTCTGCTGAAAACAGCTTCCTAAACACACTGAATTTATCCTTCTATAGGCTATCAGGTACAATTTGCTTCACAAAAATGAAGCCAGAGTACAGTTTATTTACAACTTTATAAACTTCAGATATAAGACATGCTTGAAAATTATTATATGCAGACCAATAAATATTCAGATTTTTTAAATATTAATATTCACCGTCTACAAATTAATTGACATCAATGAAAACTAGAGCTTGAGTGTCTTCTAGGGTTCACAATAAAAACAGATACACAAACTGTACTTCCAGCATTCAACTACAGGCATTATAACAGAAAACAATTTGTTGTATTTTCGGCCTACATGCATTTGCCCTATCCTTCACAAAAAACTTCTTGCACTATAAATGGTTGTTACACTGTATGGGTGGAAGGGGAGGAGGTAATGCTGCAGTGAAGATGCTCTTTGGCACTGTGCTGGTTTGGCTAGAATCTAGCAATATATTCTCTGTGAGAAACCAGGTTACAACCACCCNTCCTTGTACTCAAGGTACAAACATGGATGCACTGTGACAGGTAATCACAGTGAAACGAGCTTTTGCAGCTAAGTGACACTGCCACATCTCCAATATTCCCCAGGTGAAGGGGATTAAAACTGGTGACATAAATGCTTGGTAGGGGAGCTGCTCTCTCCATGCTTTCCCTGCCTGTGGTGGTATTCAGCCTCTCACCTGCTTTTCCAAGCCAGTTACCAGACTTAAGATTTGCTCCTGCAGAACTTCCACTAAATAAGAAGTTGTAAAAAAATGCTTCTTATACCATCACAAGTTGATAACAAGATGCAAATATCAAGATATCTTAGGAAAATATTTAAAAGCAAAACTCTGAGAGACAAATGGGCTTCTGGTCTTTCACTCTCTAAAGCTGCTAAATTTATCAGTGACCAGAGAATTTCTGGGTACTGGAACACGATCCTCCACACTACTGCTCGTGGCACATTGCTGCCCTTCACCAACTAAGATTCTCCAGAACAGTTTTCAGACACAGTTTGGAATCATTCCCAAGTGCCTGAAATGCATCTGTTTAGAAGGACAGAAGGACAGATGAAATGTTCTGGGAGGATTTAATTTAGCTCCATGGGCACCAAGGCCTCTGAGTTTCTTGGCTGGACTTACCAGTCAGTAAGGCAGTTGCTGTGTAGTTGGATTGAATCTATGCTTGTTTTACCTCTACTTTACTCAAATGCTCTCTGCTTAAAGGGGCTGAGTCATCTCTGCACAAGCACTTGCCAAATGACTTAATGTAACAGGAAAAGTCCAGTCCCCAGAACTCAGACCTGAAAATAGTCTGCTGATCTGGCATAAAGGTGCATGCTCCTCTTCCTCAGTGTACCAGAAACAGAGGAAATGAAAAACCAGTAATTACTAAGAACATTTGCAAGAGCAGACCCGAAATGCATTACTGTTACGTGTAGTACTGCTGTTCACTGCATGGTAACAGAGGAGATCAAATGTAAGGCACAAGGGAGTACAACACCTGAAAACACCAACTTCACTGACTTAAGCAGGCCTTTTCTTTCTCTTCACTGTACACATATTCTAAGAGATATCTATTAAACATCATGTTGGAACCACATGTAAGAGAAAACATTACTCTGGTTTATAGACAGGTGTGGAGATGACCCCCCTTAAGGAGTCCTTGCCTTATGTTTACCAGAGATGCACTTCTTCTGGCCATCTGATCAGCCATATTAATTCCAGCCACCATTAAGGCCAGCAGTGGCATGTCTATCATCCCACATCTTCCAGAGTATCTCTTCTGCCAGCTAGTATGTGTAGAGACACAGATGACATGTACAGGTTACCTTAATTTCTTAGTGGATAATTATACTACTGAGAAATAATGTGCCCAGCATACTTTCAGAAGTAATTAAATACCTGTTTTAAAGAGTATCTGAAGACAATTTCTACGCAGGCGGAATAGGAAAATATATTTAACAATAATGAAGGATTCAGACTGTGTATACTTCATGCATATCATGTATTATTTGTCTGTTCTTATCTACTAGTTAAAACCCTGACAGTACTATTGGGAAAGCAGTCTTCTGGCCAACATTTAAAGAACAAATCCCATCTATTTATTTTGAAATATGAAATGCTAAAGAACTTTTAGCCTGAACAGCAGCATTAGAATTATCTATGGTGTAGTGTCATCTACAGTAAGCACTTTGCACTTGCAATGTAAAAACCTAGGAAAAAAAGTAAATTTGTTTTTTGTAAACTACTGCATTTCTTGAAGGTGTAAGGAATGTAAGCCATGGCTACACTCATTATATACTCCTTTAATTTATACTCAAATTACACATACAAAGAGCTGCCAGACTTAATCCGTGATACCTGTGATTTGGACCATTGTTTTTGAATTAATGCACTTCATGCATTTTTTTTCCTAACTAATCAATAGAAAGACACATACTGCACATAAGCAGCAGAAATACTAATTTTAAACCAGTATGCCTAAGTATGATATTTTTTTAACACTTACCTGAGGCCTCTAAGTTAGGAGCCTAGTCACCCCAGACTCCTACAGCCATCGAAGACACAGGCAACTTCAAAGTGCTTTCAGATCTTAGGTCACCTGAACCAAACTCTGAAGGTGCCCCTTTTCTCTATTTACTGTCTAGTAAGAGTAAGTATTTTGACTAAGTTTTCCTCAGATGCTATGTCCCTAGTCATAGCTGAGCCTTGGTCCACACCATGTTTGTAGACTGAGATACAGGTTTTAATGGACAATCTAATTGGTAGCTTTGCTTTTTAACTACGTCTTCAATTCCACCTAATATTATTGACCTAACAAAGATTAAATATTGAACAAGTATCAACATTTCAAGGGTAATATAGGAGCCAAAGCCTCATTTCAAAATGTTACTTTAAAAATGAAATCATAATTAATCTGTTGCTTTTTTGTGAGACTGAAGTAATCTCTGAAAGTAAGACCTAAGGTATAGCTGCACAAAACCCTACTGGTAGCTCAGAAATAGACAGAAGAATGGTCTGCCAGGATGGCATTCAAGGAGCTCTACCAGCTCTCACAAGAAGTCAGAAATGTTAACACAAAAACACCAGACTAACATAGTTATTCTCTTACTTTACACCTAAGATAACTCACATTTGTAACTTGGGTATCTTTTCATAACACAGATTTAAGATGTGCAGAACAAATATTAGGATGCAAAAGCTCCTGCGTGGCTTTGAAAAGTGTACTGAAGTTCTCACTAGAGAGCCTTTTCTAGAATTAATTTAAAAAAAAAGAATGAAGATATTTTTATACGCAAGCAATTATAAGATGATCTGGGCTAAATAAATTTGTCTACAGAAGTTACCAGGAAGTGCTTTCATTTTCATAAAGGCATGAGATGCAGCCATGATGTCTTAATTCAGTAAGTCAATCCCTTGAGGAGTCCTGAAAACTTCGGGAAAGACACCATGACTTCTGCTAACCTCCAGAAAATTAGGTAAGGCAAGTTTAAAAAAAATCCAGAAGGGAAGAAAGGGGACAGACAGAGAGACCTGCAGAGATAAATAAAATAGTAATCAGCCAAGGAATCTGAACGGAACACCTTCTTTGAGGTTTCATAATAAACTGAGGGTGAATCTTTTGTGTATCAATGGCAGGAGTAGCCTTTTCTATCTTGAGGAGTTTCACAAGATGTCATAAACTTCATATTTGAAGCAGCAAGAAATCATGAAAGATCTGAATGAGCTGATTTAAATTGTCAGAGTGCAAAAAATACTAATGTTCACAGGACTGCTTCTGTCCTCAGTACAAATGAAAGCAAACGCACCAAGTAATGCTTGACAAACTTGGTGGCTAAGTCTGTAGCAGCAATAATCTTCATAAAACCTAGATCTTAAATTCAGGGCAATTGCTAAGCTACATGCTGTGAGACTTCTTAGCCAGAACCAGCATTACTGTTTTGGTGTAACGAGGTGGCTTAAATGAAAAAGAATTAATTTCTTAAAATGCTATTACTAATTCTCTATACTTAATATATTCTTACTTTCGTCTACATAATATTCATCCATATAATTTAACTTAAAAAGCTACAAGCAATGAACTGCTAAACCCTGCATAGCTTAGAAAGAAATAATGTTACCATAGAATAATTAGCAATAATATGATCAATTTCCCTTTTTAAAATAACTATTGTCATAACAAATATTTTGAAATGAGCACTACATCGGTTTTTCATTCCTCATCAAGTCATCAAAAGCTTGATGTATACTGCCCCTTCTCCACAGATGCATTT
The DNA here is from genome assembly GCA_013398055.1 of Ifrita kowaldi. Classification (NCBI taxonomy): domain Eukaryota; kingdom Metazoa; phylum Chordata; class Aves; order Passeriformes; family Cinclosomatidae; genus Ifrita; species Ifrita kowaldi. The sequence continues at coordinate 292,657 of VZRS01007042.1, forward strand.
TCAGAACTTTTTGTAGTTGTTGAAAAAGAAAAATGATCTACATTTTTCACAGACAAATTCCATTTAGTCTCCCTGTGACAGGTTTAAAAATTAAGAAAAACAATTAGAAAAACCCATTATTTAATTGTAATTCAAATTAATAAACTGTTTCTAAACATTTTGCTTGCTCGTTTTTCATTACTTTCCTTTTACAACGAAAATAAAGAACTAATTGATGGCAGAATATTGGTATGGTAACAATACTGTCCATTAATTTGCATAGTGCTTTAAAAAAACAAAACTTTTTTCACAAAGTACAAAACAATGTAAATATAGCTCCCTCCTCCCACTCCCCTTCTAAAGGATACCACAATGCCACAAGTTAAAACACCTGAATAATGACCTATACATAACCACAGATATACTCTGGAAGAACTAGGACAGGATAACTGTCTATTTTGATTGTTTCTTCCATATTTTTACTCCATGCCTTTTGAAGTCACATGGGAAATACAGTATTTCAAGACTTTTAAACAAACATCTCCACAGGTTTCCCTACACGAATTCCAGTAGATGTATGTATGTATCCAGTTTATACATATACCAGATAAGCATATTTTCCATTAGAAAACATAATTTTTTTCCCCAGTAAATTTCATCTAAGTGCTTCAATAATATACATGCTAGGAAATATTCTCAAAATATTTTTATTTGTTTTTCATTTATTCTTCTCAGTAGTGCATCCTTATAATTACTTCATAGAAATTCTCAACACTGACATACAGCAAAGCAATTCAAATTATGTTCTTTCAATATAACTACTCTTAGAGCTATGATGTGACAAGCAACATATCTGAGAAGAGAGAGTGCTAGATTGAAAGTACTGGATCTGGACCTATTAAAAAAACTTACCGTGTGTGGTCACTGATGGACTTGGTTTAGATTCTTGAAGATGCTCTACAGGAGTGCTCACTAAAATAGCATAATAGTAAAAAAACCCAATGGAATTGTATTATAGTAAACAGTAACAAATGCAGATTCTTAGAGGTAGTGATATTTAATCATATTTATAAAATAGTTATTTTTTGACATTAATGGGGAAAAAATAAAATATTTACAAAGTAAAAACCGTTCCTTCACAACATAAAAGTACATCTCTACATATGCTTAACCATTTTAGCACTTCTAGAATCAGGAAAAGAAACTACTAACTAAATCATCACTGAACTAGCATGTGATCATCTCTTTGGTCATGAGTGCATGCTGTCTTTGTGTCACAGAGAAGTCTTGGCCCAAAGCCACTTAGCCAAGACCAGCTTGACTGGGGCTTGTAATCCCCAGAGAGGATCTGCAGCATCCACATTTGACATCAATGAGTGCAAACCCTCATACACCTATAGATCACGTACAGGATGTTGCCTTGGAGTGAATTAGCACTTCAATCCTACACTCCTCAGATCAGCTTGGGGCTAGGAGCAAATCTGCCTGTGTGTCATGGCCTTTTACTTGTCTGTGCTTCCGTGTGAATGAGTATGACCAGCTGCAGTTAAAAAGCCACATGGCCATGCTCTTACTAGGCCTTCCTCAAACCAAAGCCACTCCCTGCTGCTTGAATCAGTCCAAGCCAATGCCTTGCTAGTACAGCAAAATGGTTTCCAAACAGGGATCAGAATTAATTCATCTGTCATCACCTATTGCAATAAACTTACTTCAAGTCACTGCAACAGCAGCATTAATGATATGGGTGCAGGACAACATCCTAAAACACTATAATCAGGTTTAGCTGTTTGTAACAGACTTCAGATGTTAAAGCACTGCACAGACAAAAGAATCAGAGTTCTAAGATTCTTTGAACATCTGTGTCTTAACTGACAAGTTAATCAGTTTTATCTACTCTTTCAGTATTTTCCCTTGGGTGAGTTCTGCAGCTTAAGGACAGTCAAGCACGAAAAAAATTGATTAAAATTACACTTCATAAAACAAATCCAGAAGTTTTCTACATAATACAAAATAGAGTTTTTCTATTTCACATCTCTTCACTACTCAAGCAATCAACTTTGTCTATTAGAAGTCTTCACAGCTACAAAACATGATCTTTGTAAATAGTGGCATGGAAACAGGTAGGTATCCTGTGAAAAACAAATACATTTCCAGTACTGATTTTATTTCAGTATTCTGTTAGTCAAGTTGATGTCTATATTTGTTTCAGCCAGGCTGCAGAAATCAGAAACTAAGTCTGTTTCTTCTTACAGTCTGTACTCACCCTCATATGTTTTAACACTTGGAGCTGGTTGTGTGGACAATTCTTTTAGCTAAAGGAGAAAACACAGATACATGAATAGCTACAAGTGTAAAGGATCAATATCTAGAATGAACATTTAGCATAAAATGCCTTGTTTCAGTACCATTCCATAACAGAAATTATTGGTTATGATTTGGAGAGAAAAATACTACTTCTGTGCCCAATATGTATTTTGTTCATGCTTAATGAATGCTTTTGTGTTGTCTTAATGTGAACTCATGCTTTGTATAACCTACTATTACAAGTTATACAGTAAAATGAGAGCAGACCTATGGGCCACTTCAGCACTTAAGAGTTTCAATACTTTCTTCCTCAGCAATTCATGCTCCATTTTGCAAGCCTAGCTTCCACTCTGGGGAAACACTGGAGTGTTTAATTACACATTGATTTTAAATGCATGAACAGTTCTCCTTTCTGCTTTACAGTTTTGTCTCTTTGACACCCCAGGACAAGCACTGAGCTGACAGAGTAAAGGAAACATGCTGGCTGTAATGTGATCTAAAGAAAACAGGAAACCTGTTAATCCTATATCATTAAAACAATGTTCTGCACTCCAGTTCCCCAAAGAGAAGAACACAATTCATTCAAACACACAGTCAGCGTCACCTGGAGTTGGCACAAGATACTGGACCCTGATCCCCTTTTATTTATCAGTTTGGTTATAGCCAGTAGTGCTCCTATTCATTGTCCATTAAGTTTGTATTCTGCAAAAGTGTTAGCTATTTCTCAAGCCTTCTATAGCCTTCTGTTTTCCAGGAATTGAGAATGTAGGTCTGCACAACTATATTTCACAAATACCAAATCTGGATCCCTCTGAACCTATTATACATCTGTGGTCATATTATTATCTTTCCAAAGGTCACTGTATTGAAGGAAATTCATCTATGATTAAGTAATTCATTTCTCCAGCTATCAAATTTGTTAAGGTGGAGATGTAAAAGCTATCATTTGTCTTTCCATTCTTTCAGCATTCAAGTATAGGTTTAACATTAATCTCAAGCAAAATGTGTAAAATCAGGTGTTGATTTACAAAGAATGCTTGAAGAATTCCATCTAATAGAGGAATAGGCCACATAATCATGCCATAGTCCAAACTCCAGACTACTCAGATCTTCACCCACCAATTATCTCAAAAAATCTATAGTTACGTTTCAACAAAACCTTATTTTAGGCAAAACCAATTCATTTCCAAACATAGAATCATAGACTATCTCAGGCTGGATGGGACCTACGAGGATCAAGCCCAATTTCCTGCTCCTCACAGGACTACCTAAAACTTAAGCCTAAGAACATTGTCCAGGCATTCCAAGAACTCTGACAGGCTTAGTGCCGTGATCACTTCCCTGGGGAGCCTGTTCCAGTGCCCAACCACCCTTGGGGTGAAGAACCCTTTCCTAATGCCCAGTTTGAACCTCCCCTGCTTCATCCCATTTCCTCGTGTCCTATCACTGGTCACCAAAGAGATCAGCACTTCCTCCTCCACTGTCCCCCTTGAGGCCGTGACAAGATCACCTCTCAGCCTTCTCTTCTCCAAGCTGACCAAGCCAAGTAACAACAGCTCCTCCTCCTACGTTGCCCTCAAGACCTTTGATCATCTTGTTTGCACTCCTTTGGATGCACTGATACAGTCTAGTGCCCTTTTTATACTAAGGCACCCAAAACTGCACACAGGACTTGAGGTGAGGCCGCACCAGCACAGAGCAGAGTGGGACAATCACATCCCTCAACCAGCTGGAGATGCTGTGCCTGATGCCCCCCAGGACACTCTCAGGTTGGCTCTCCTGGCTGCCAGGGCACTGCTGATTCATATTCAACTTGACATCATGTCAAATCCCCACATCTCTTTCTGCAGGACTTCTCTCCAGCTTCTTGTTCCCCAATTTGTGGGTATACCCAGGGTTACCCCATTCCAGGTGGAGAATCTGGCACTTGATGTTGTTATATTTCACATGGTAATATTTTAAATAATTATTCTCACAGTAATGAATATGATACTTTATTTTCAGTGTGAGAAGTAATGTATTTTCAGATTTCAAACACTAGATCTCATTATGATTATTTAGTGGCAGATTAAATCCTTTTCACTATCAGAGATTTTTGGTTTATTAAGCCTTTCTTTCTCAAATGTGTTTTAATTCCTGATTTACATTCTTGTCTCTTTTCCAGATCTATTCTTATTTTTCAACACGATTTTCAAAGTGTAACCAAAACACTCCAGCAATACTATTATAAACTGTGAATACTAAATATGCAATTAGAGATATATCAAGACCAAATGCTAACATAGTGTTTCTCTGTGTCCTGTGCTCTCTGAAACAAGAGTGTTTCACAAAACAGACCTGCTTCTTCTGACTAATGATCAGATCACTCTGCTCCTGAAGCTTCTGCTCCAATTCTTCTATCATCCTCTTGTAAAAGATGTTATTTTTGTTCAGGTCTTCTCTTGCTGATGTTTTAAGTGTCTCAATCTGTGACAGTAGCTAGAAAGCAATCAGAAGAAAAGTAACATCATATTAATACTATACAAAATATTTTAATGCTATAAAGTTTAAAGAAGCAAGTGTCATGCTTAGATACTTTTAACTTTTTTTTTCAGCAAAAACTTGATGTCTTCTGTGATTTCACTGGGACTTGTATGTATTATAAAACAGTTGTCTGGACCACTTTTTAATTACACAAGGAAGACTACCTAAATCTGAATATAAAGAAGAAGACATACAAACATATTGCTGAGATTGCCTAAAAATAAGATTGCAGGAAAAAGTGTATAAATATATAAAAATGTTTTAATTATAAATAGTGTCAAACAATGATACTTTAAGGAGGTGATAAGTGAATTTGTATAATAAACCTAGTATATTAACTCTGAATGTGGAAGAAAGGGAATATTATTTAGGTGCACCATCCCAAAAGTAATACTTACATTCCTCCTCCCTTATTCTATTCTTGCACTGTATGTGGGTGTATCTTTAACTACATCCTTTTTGGGGACTGTTCCATGGTTCCTCCCCAATGTTTTCTTGTCAGAGGAGGAGAAGCATTGGTCAGACCACTATGATCTGCTCAGTTCTTACATGGTCACGCAGATGAAAGGAAAATGAAAGGAAAAGAAGCAAGAGAAACAAAGCAGGAGAGAGATTAAAAAGAAATGCAGACATAAAAAAAAATCTCAGGAATAAAGCTTTGTATAGTAAAATACATAAACTGATGCAAAACAAAATGCCATGGTGTTTTTTCCTGGAAAAGCTGAGCAGATTCTGCATTAGAAAGCTACAACAGAAAAAGCAATAGGGAAGTGATAGAAAGGAGAAAAAGAAGACTGAGACATATGCCATAGGTCCATGGTAGCAGCAGGTACAGGGTGGATGAAAGCTACATGTTGGCAAGTCATATCTCAACTATTCAGCCTACCCATGTAACATGGAAAATACTGTATAATACAGTGGTCACAGCATCAGCTGTAAGCTCTTCAAAAGACAGATACAGTTTCAGTTTTCTGTCAGATTCTGAAATGATAAATTCAGTTTCAACCCTGGCCTTAACTGAAACACCAAGATCCTACCATGAAACACTGAGACGATAAATACAGCTAAGAGGACACATTCTTATAAACTCTTGACATCTAGCAGATGTACTAGAGCATATCAAGAACTACTGAAAGGGTAATAAAATAAGAAAAATGTCTCCTTTAGGGGTAAGTGGTTTGCTGTGCCACTTACCAGGGACTTTTCTGTCTCATGGTCATGCCGGAGGGCTTGTACTAAAGACGTCCACTTTTTTTCCTGCACAGAGGAAATCCATGTTAATTCTTGTTAACAACACATTTAGTTTGCTATATGCAGCTTTATTTTTCTAAATAAAGCATAAATACCACAAAGATAGCAGATTATATGAAATTTGAGTAACCCAGTATTTAATGCCTAGAACAGTTATCAGCATGATTTATACATCTGAGTGTGGTTTTCCTACCAATCACTCTAGAAACTGTATTTGCTCTTTGATTTGTATATGCAGTCACTGTGAGTGAGAAATACATAAGCATTTTGATACATCTCTGTGTATTAACAAAAAGAGTAGTAAGAACAGGGGGTTCTCCCTCTAAATAATGTAATTTTGAGCACTCATTAACAATGTATTTTGCATAGTAATGACAAAACCCCAATATTAACATCTGAGTTTTAGAGTGAAGCCAATTTTCTTTGATGAAATAGAAAACCCCATAAAGCAAAATTAAGTTTTGCACATCTTCGAGCAGAAGTGACCAAACGTCTGTATAATACCAGCAGTAAACACAGACCTTCACATCCCAAAAACCATGAAAAAAAAAAAAGGGCACACCACAGGTTGGTAAATCCTGTCAGAAAGTTTCCTAATTTTCTTTTTCATCTTGGGAAATGGAATATTCCAATTTTTCAGTAAGTAGCCTCACACATCAGTAGACATAAATGCTTTATTAGAGACTTCTGGAATTGAATTGCCACCATATTTGGCAAAGATAGATATATTTAATCATAAAGAATAAGAGAAAATCAATAAATAACAATTACTTCATTTATAAAGGATAAAGAAAATAAATCCTTGCTTGCCATTATATGGATAGGATTAAATAGTACTAAATTTTTAAAACCAGCTATTTTTAGCATTGAGAAGAATGAAAATTTTACTTATGGATTTCATATCCTACTCAGAGATGAAGGAAAATAAAAAGAACACAAGTAATCTGTCAAAAGCAATACATTAAGTTACAGTGTCACCTGTTTGTCCAGAAATCTAGCCACATCTGGATGATCCTGAGGACGCTGAGGTTTCGCCTCTGTAAATTCATAGCTGTCTTTCAGTGTTCCTAAATTGGATTTTTGCTGCATATTGGACTTTTGTAATTCTAACAGTTGCTAATAGGAGAGAGGAGGAATACAAAATTTTCTTTAAACACGGTTACGCAGAGATTGCATCAGATACTTCTCCCATTTCTCATGAGTTCAGCATTTATCAAATTTCACATAATTAATAATATCTACATCTAACATAAATATGACTTGTAAAAGTACACAGGATCTAGAAGCTACAAAATATAAGCTGCTCTGGTAATGCCATGCAGATTTCTTCCCTGACCCAGCCATAGTTTTATGATTCTCTTGCTAGTGAGCATTTCCAAAGCATGTATTGAAAACACACAAATTCTGTCAGGACTATAATGCAGAGGTTAGCTTCCTCCATGCCACTTACAAGAACATTAACCTAAGGATACCTAACATGCAGCAACCACAACAATATCTACTAATCCAGGCACTCAAAGGCTGAGGAGTAAAGAAAAACTGACACAGTTGCTGAAGGGATCAATCATTCTTCCGAAACAATCCTTTAAATCAAAAAAAACCACAAACCTGAAATTATGTTAATAAAATACAAGTACACAAAGACATAGTTATGGCTACCATTCAATAATTATTTTTAGAGTTCTGTAGGGAGACCTTTACAATGACTATATCACATTTCAAATACATGGCGTTCACTGCCATCTACTGTAAGGGATTCATGCTTTAAAATGTTAGAAAATTTAAATTGCTTACGTTTTCCAAGGTTGAATTTCTTGAATATAACTCTTTAAGCTCTTTCATAAACATCTCTTTCATTTTTTCTATTTGATCAGCCAATTTCTCTCTTTCCTCGTCTTTCCATTTATGAAATGATTGTAGAATTTCTTCTTCCTTTGTTTTTTGCTGCTCACATTCCTGAAATTTTTAAAAAAACATTATTTGTTATTTTTCCTCACATTCAATACAAACACGAGCTCCCAAACTACATGTGGAATGCAGTCACTTTCAATATTTGGGAAATTAAAAAATATAAAAACCACCATTTTTTCCAAGAATTCGAGGGTAGCCAACTATACATTTTGCTAGCAAAACAAGTATGCTTCTGCATAAAAAAGTTTTGGCAGTTCATTATTTTTCACTGAATAAAACACAAATGACCTTACTTGGTCATATCAAAGATCCACTTAGTTCAGCATCCTGTTTCTCACAAAGGCATTAAGTGTGTAAGTAAGAAGATTAATACTGGGGCAAGCAAACATGCATGCTCTCCTTCAGTCTCCAAGTAGCCAACTGTTTTCAGAGGACTTCTTCAGCCTGATACAGTTCTGTGAACTTCATTAACTGCATAACTTTCACTACATTTCTCTTCATACACTTCGCAGTCAGCCCCTGTGGCTGCATCAGCTTTTAGCAACTACAACATCTTTTGCAAATGAGCTCCACAAGCTGCATGAAGAGCCAAGTACTTTTCTTGTTGTTATTGTTTGAATCTGGCTCCTGCTACGTACATTTGATGGATTCTGAGCCCTGAACTGGAGCACAGAGGGAATGGTTCATAGCTACTCACTCTGTGTAACTCATGACTTCACAGGTATCAGTATCTCACCCTCCATCTTCATCAAGCTGCTGTCTCTTTTTCAGACTGACAACTCTCAGCATGCTCAGTCATTCTAAATACTGACTGATCATCCTTGTAGCCTATCTCCATAACTTGTACAGTTCTACCCTATCCTTTTTGAGATGAAGGTACTAGACTCATACACTGTATTTAGGCTGTGGCTTGGACAGAATAAGTGGTAATATTTACCACTTATTTCAGAATAAGTGGTAATATTTGATTTTCTTTGCTAGCTGCTACTAACATTTCCATAGGACTATGTATCACAAGCTTAAGACCTTGCCCTTCAGTAACAGCACTCAGCTCAGAACCCAGTTAGAACTATTTTATCCTCATAAACATTTACCCCACTTTATCCATTAGATTGCTTCAACCATTCCACTACCTAGTGATGCATTTTTATATAGTTCTCAAATTGTTTCAAGTTCTGCATTTCACTGCCCAGGACACACATATTTTTTTAGGAAACACATCTTTCCATCACGGCATTCACTCTGAATTTGTTCCCTAATTATAACATGCAACCACAGTACAACTAGGAAGAATGGGATCATCTGCATCCTTTCACCTCGAAGGAGCAGAAGGGACCAATAATAAGAAGCATGGCAGTTTATATACAAATTCCCTCCAGCAGTAGTTCTCCAAAAAAAAAACAAACCCAACATGGAGAAGATATTCTGTTCTTTCAATCAAAAGACAGTAATATTATGACACCCGAATTGACAGTGGATGTCAGTAAGGGCAGACAAACTGTATCCAGTCACACTTCACATTTCTATCTTCCCTGACATCACAGAAAAACAGAGAAGTTTTGAAAGCTTCTTGTTGTGTAAGACTAGACTGTAGCTTCAGGACATTTCAGGTAGTCCCCTTGCAGTTAGGAGTCTCAGCTGAGACAAGTGACTTCAAAAGAGGCCCCCAAGGCACCTAAAAATCTACACTGCACTCTTATGAATACTGCAAGTTCCATCTCATAAACAAAACAATGCTTCAGGGGCAGGAGAAATATGTTATAGATGTACTTCTCAAAAGCTACACACAGAATGAATGAGTAGAATACCTTCCACATGTCCACATAGGGCCAAGGCCCATTATTCTGACAGTGCCTGCACTCCTAAGTGAAACTCAACCAGCTTTTGATTTGGTCATTCAGTACTTTTGAAAATGGAAGCTGAACAGTTCTAAGAAAGGGGAAACAAGAGGACTGAAAAAAGAGAAGTCTGAAGCTGAGCTCGGGGAAAGAAACACTCCGTGTTTTACAGAGGATCAGGGCTTCCTCTGAAAACAAGGAAGAAAATCACCATCAATCATAGACTATCAGGTTGGAAGGGATTATCCTCCAGGATATCCTTGTCCAGCTGAATCTTGAAAGTGTTCAACATAGGGAAATCCAGCACTTCTCTGGGTTGAGTGAACACAGTTCAAAGTGCTAATTCTTTTGAGACGTTCACATTACTTAGCACATATTACCTTAGACAACCTGGCCAAATTAGCCTGCTGTTCAAACTCTAACTGGGACTTGGTGTGCTGCAATTGCTCCTTCAGGTTTTCAATCTCATCCTGCAATTTTTCTGTCTTTCCTTTCCTCTTCTGTTCTGTTTGAAAGAAGCACAGATTTTTAAAAAGGTTTGTTGCAACTTCTGGAACTGTGATACTTACTGCAAATACATTTCTAGTGTTTCAGTAACATCTTCATGAAGAGTGACTTTCTTAGGCCATTTCCTCTCCCACTACCACGACTCTCCATAGATGCTTTTAAAAACATATATTCTCTGGACTGCTAACTTATCCTCAAATACTTGTTCTACTGACATGTGAAATAGTTTATGAAATATTTACATGAAAAAGTATTCTATAATCTAATTTCAAAGGAATCTAAGCAACACAGGGTCATAAAAAGGATGTATGAAGGACAAAGTGAACCTCACTTACTCAATTCTTTTAGGTTAAGTTTATTCTAAACAACTTTTGTAAGGAGTCCACTTGGAATACAACTAATTATTTATGTGAAAAGAATTGGGGTAATATCAAACAAAAAATGTTAAAATATGCAAAAATCACAACAATCTTCAGTTGTGAAACATTTCATCAATTTACCAAGTATTTACTTGCCCATCATCTGGGAATCTGAGCACAATGCAGAATATCATTCCAAAGGTAACTGCATGGGGTATTTCCCCTATAGGGCCATTTCAGGCTAATCCTTTCATACAACAATTACTTCCAGTGTTTCTGCAGCATCTTCCACTATCATTTTTATCAAGTGTAAGGTGCACAAGAGCTTCTTTCTTCTTCCAGTATATTCACACTTCCTCAGGAGCTTACTCAGACCCCTTTCACTCTTGTTGCTTTTTTATTCACCTGACAAGCTACAGTTCAGACCTCATTAGATCCTTTCCACGTTTTCTCCTCTCAAATGATCCTTTTTTCCTAACTTGTTTCTAATCGCTGTTACTTGTCAATACTTGTTAGTCCTTAGCAATAAGTATGCAGCCTAGCAGGAAGGAAAGAATTTAGATATAAATGAAAGAAACTTTGAGAACATTGTTTTTCAAACTAAATATTTTTCAGTGAAGAAAGAAAAAGTATGCAAGTTAGTGGTAAAGTAACCTTCAGTATCACAGATAGATGAAGTTAGACTGTTCTTAACGGTTTCTCTTTCTTGCTACATTTTACAGTCAATTTAGTTCAGGAGAGCCTGATCCTATTCAAATTGATTTCAGGTGGGGTGGATTATTTATGTATTAAAAATTCATATACATCTACAAATTTTATTTTCCTTAGGGCAACTTGTTCATTTTACCCCTGCCTTTATAACACACATGCCTAAAGAGAAATTGTGCTCCGAACTGTGCTACTGGCTAAAGTATTCAACAGAAATACTAGTTTGAAAAGATGCTGCAAATATGGCACACAGGTTTTTGTTAGCTGTTTTCCAGAGACTGAAACATATGTTGACCGATACATTGTATCAGTCAGTGGCACTTGCATTCATACCAACTGGTATCTGCCACCTAAAAATGAAAAGTATAAAATATTCTTCCAAGTTACACAAAATCATGGACTGCACATCCTCACTATATTTACACTTTTCTAAACTACTTCTCTTAATTTTTTTGATAACATTAAAGCACATACCGATCTCAGACTCTCCTGGATGACGCCTTTGAATGTGACTTTGTAAAAAGGAATAGGTCATAAAAGCCTTTTCACAAAACGGACACTAGGAAAAAAACAGTTAAAAACAGATTAGTAACATCTTTTTGGTGAATACAGTGGTTAAGGTTTTTAACAGGTTATTACATTTTTCTCATATATCAAAAGAAGGTAACTTTAATAAATTCCATCTCACAAGAATAAGGACTAAAATTCACATGGTACCCAATTTCTGTAAAGTTATCAGTATATTGGTGCTATCTAAAGTTTCACAGTGATGGTCATGAGCAAGATTTTGATCGTGCTAGGCACTGTACAAACTGAACAAAAAAGACTGGCCAAGCAAGTTCAAACTCAGATATAAACCACAGACAAGGATCCATATACGTAGGTAGAGAACTATAAGGGAAAGGTATGACAACAACCCTCTTCAGCAAAATACACAGACTCCAGCCAACTAGCAGCTCAGGTGTTCTTAAAATTCATTTAACACCACAAAGTAGAGCACCACACAGCTGGAAAAAACCCAATAAAGATGGGTTTGAGTATATGAGTTGTAAGATGGCAATACTCAAAGGATATCTAAAATACTCAGACATTTCAACCAAGGTAACAGTACACAATTTTGTAAGAAAAGGTACATAGCTACATTAGTATGCTACCTAGAATCCTTCTGAAGTACAAACTTGTTTCAATTTCTGTTTCTATAATTTACTTATTAGCTTTGAACTTAAATTTTAAGCCAAATTTGGATCCCACCCTTTTTAAAACATCCTTTTTGTTCACCTTCAAAGTACATTCTACTAATGTTCAGAATATATTGAAAATAGATGGGCAGTACAAGGACAGAAGCTACATCTGCAAACTCTGTAACATACTTCAAGACTATGCATGAGGGCCCCTCATCACTTTAGGGTCATTCATTACCTCTATTGATGCCTTTTCCTGGTCTTAAAATCAAGAGGCAAACATGATTAGAAGGAAAAAGGGGTTTTACCTCGGTATTTATTTTAAGGATCCTTAGGTGCACCACGTCCAGGTGGAATGCACCTCAATGCACACTCCAATGCACACCCACAAAAGATCTCGTCTAACATTATAGGTCTTACTGATTAGCATATCTATCAAAAATTCCCCAATGAGAGGCTTGAGTGAGCCCCCCTCCCCGAGGAACCTTCCCCTGAATGGTCCTATCTCAGTTTACAAAATGTGTTCTGGAGAGGACCTTGGGGTCAGAGACTTTCTGATCCCTCACTACAAGGTTTCTAAGATGTTTATAGTCTCCTAGCTTGACAAATAAGTCTAAGAATGTAGGCTAAAAAACACTAAGAATACAAAAAGCTATAAAAGATATATAAAAGGGGTAGAACAGAAAAGACAAAAAATCATCATGGCATCACTATCTCTACTTTTTTTCAAATCAAGACATTTTAACAAACCACAGACACTCAAATAAGTAATTTTTCCTTCTCGGTGTGATATGACTGTAGAAACCAAGTTAATAGATTCAAGATCTTGTCACCATAATCAATGGTGGATTGGAGGAGGATCTGGGGAACTACAGGCCTGCCAGCCTGACCTCAGTGCCTAGCAATGGTCTGGAACAGATCATCTTCAGTGTGATCACATACAGGACAACCAAGGGATCAAACATAGCACAGGTTTAGGAAAGGCAGGTCCTGCCTGACCAACGTGATCCTTTTATGACCAGGTGACCTGCCTAGTGGATGAGGGAAAGGCTGTGGATATTGTCTCCCCTTTGGCAAAGACTTCAACACCATCTACCATGGTATTCTCCTGGAAAAGCTGGCAGCCCGTGGCTTGGAGAGGTGCACTCTTTGCTGGGTTAAGAACTGGCTGGATGGACGGACCCAGAGATTGTGGTGGTGTTGCATCCAGCTGCCATCTGGTCACTAGTTGTGTCCCCAGGGATCAGTGTTGGGGACAGCCCAGTTTAATGTTTATTTATGATATGGATGAGGGGATTTGAGTACACCCTCAGTAAATTTGCAGACAACACCAGCTGAATGGCAATGTTGATCTGAAAGAGGGTAGGAAGGCCCTGCAGAGGGATCTGGATAGGATGGATCAACATACAGAGGCCAATTTTATGAGGTAAAACGAGACCAAGCGCCAGATCCTTCACTTCAGCCACAACAATCCCCTGCAGCACTACAGGCTTGGGGCAGTGTCTGTAAAGCTGCTCTGTGGTAAAGGACCAGGGGGTGTTGGTCAACAGCTGCTGAACATGAGCCAGTGTGTGCCCAGGTGGCCAAAAAGGCCAGTGCCATCCTGGCTTGTATCAGCAGTGCTGTGGCCAGCAGAACGAGGGCAGTGATTGTCCCTCTACACTCAGCACTGATGAGGCCACACCTCAAACCCTCTACCCAGTTCTGGGCCACTCACTACAACAAGGAAATTGAGGTGCTGGAGCGTGTCCAGAGCAGGGCAACGGAACCGGTGAAGGGTCTTAACAGTAAGACCTATGAGGAGCAGCTGAGGGAGCTGGGGGTGTTTAGCCTGCAGAAAAGGAGGCTCAGGGGAGACCTTATCACTCTACAATCGCCTGAAAGGAGGTTGTAATAACTCAGGGGTCAGCCTCTTCTCTTCTTCTTGTTGACAGGACAAGAGGACTTAGCCTCAGGCTGTGCCAGGAAAGGTTCAGGTTGGAAATCAGAAGGAATTTCTTCATGAAAAGGGTGGTTAAACATCGGAATGGACTGCTGAGGGAGGTGGTGGAGTCACCATCCCTGGAGGTGTTCAAGAAATGAGTGAACAACTGCACTTAGTGCCATGATCTAGTTGACAAGGTGATGATCAGTCAAAAGTTGGACTTGATGATCCCAGAAGTCTTTTCCAAACTAAATGATTCTGTGATTATGTGAAATCCCCAGATTTCAACTTATATTTAAAATGCTGCCACTGGTAGTTGGGTATCCTACAAAACACACCTTTCAGCAAACATTAAAGCCATGAATAATTAAGACAAATTTTGTTGAACAAACGCAAGACCTAATATAAAACCAAAATAAAGTGATATAGTATGGCAGTAAAGCATTACTGCCAACCAAGAGGGAGCTTACAGTGTAACAGATTGCACATGATTTACAGAATTAAATTGGCTGTGAAATAATGTTATCCATTCAAGCACAAACTTCACGTCAGTTTGACTTGCTGGTAGTGAAAGCAAGCTCTTACTGCAAGAGACAGGATTACACAGGGAATATTTAGGTTTTGAATTATGCTACACTTTTCTTGCAACTACTTTTCACAGTGTTAACCACAACATCCACTTTATTCCTACATTGTACATAAGAATGTAAGAATTCTGAACAAAATATCAAAAAAGTGAAAAATATTATTTAAAATTAAATTTGTATTACTCACATGAAGGTAGTGACCAACAAGTCTTAAATTTATGACTTGTAGGTATCAGTACCATTTTATAGTAGCATTTCATGGTTAAACTCATATTGATGATGGATTAAAGGCATCACATCTGAATTTCAAAACAAATTTACATTAACTATAAAGTGCACCTCCACTAAAACAGGCAAGTAACAGGCATATCTGCAAAACATCCAGGACTTAGAGGGGATGGAATCCGAACTACCCTCTCAGGAACACCAGTAAAACCCCTATTATCCGTCAACGCAGATCAGCCAATATCATGGCACAGATAAATATCACACAGCTATTGTTTACTGATCACCCTGCTACCCTGCATTTACAAACACTAGGAAGAGTTTAGTTTATCTCTGGCACACTCAGAATCCTGAAAACACTGTAGGAGCTTCAGGCTGTTGTTCAACATCATCCCCTGAACTCATTTTTCTCATGTGAACTTAAATTAACTTCTAGAGAAAAGAAATTATTAACAGAGAAGAAAGAAAGGGGGCAGATCAGAAGTTTACTTTATATGAAATCAAATTACAAATGGGAAATAGATTTCCATCTCTGTTTTACTGCAAATGCCATTGAACAGATTAGTAATGAGACAAGTTCACTACCATGTTTTTCAGCTTCCACAGAGACAGTTGCACTCTATAAATATTTCCATAAAACTTGATAATATTTGGCAATCACAGTATGAGAATTATTTAAATTTACACATAAAATGGCACATGCAATCAGTTTTCTTTTGCAACACAGGACAGACAAACTGCTTTGTAAGTTGCATAAAGGTTTTTTTAAATAATACCATATCAGCAGCTTGTCCTTGAGACTAATACTTTGAATGCATGAACCTTGCCATATGTATAGTTCTACTCTCGGGCATAGGGTACCTTTTCCCTTACAGAAACCCTTGAGCCAACTTAGTTGATGTCTTAAATACTGAACTTTGCCTACAACTTCAAACACACAGAGCTAGCCCGAAATCATGTCAAGTCTATGTCCAGTGTACTCTTTAGACTTCAGATTATATTTGAAGCTGAAAGCTGCATTCCTGAAACCTGTTGGAAAATGCTGAAGCTGAAAAACACTTAAATCAAACTACCACACCATTGTAGTGAGACAAAAAAACCCTCCCAATAAAAACAGAGTGCCATGACACTGTCAGTCAGAACAGCTGTGTAGTAAGGCTCTTAAGGAAGACCCATCAGGAACAGATTGTTGTGGAATCAGAGCTGAGCTAACTCACTGAAGCTCTTTACCATCTTTCCTGAGTCACCTCTGAGTCACACACACCAGCAGAAACTTTGTGCCTGAAGAACATCAGTGCAGGACAGTGACTACTTGCAGACAGTACATTATTGCTCAGCATCAGTTCTAATGTATTTGCCGTGTGTGTTTTCTGACCACACTGTTGACAGTCAAGGAAAGACAGCAACACAAAATAGTAACACGTTTCTCATGGGTTTTGTACGTGTGTGTATCTGACATTTCAGATGCATCTAAAGCAAATCCAGAAGTAAAGAGCACTTGTTAGTAACAAGAGGATTTGTTAAAGATGATGTAGCTAGCACTCTCCCAAGAGTCTCTGACACACAGACAGAAAACAAGTGGAAGAAATGCACTGCCTTTTGCAAGGTCACTGGTCCTTGCAGTTCCAGCCTTTCACCCAGCAAGTGACTGTACCTAAGCGGAGTGGGGCTGCTCTGCCGCCCATCCCAGCAGGCTCAGAGCTGGCAAGGGGCGGGTGACTGGGCCACCAGGCCCTCTCCTCTCACCTGGTGGTAGTTGGCTCGTGCCTCCAGCATCATCTGCTGGGTGCTGATCATCTTCTTTCTTCGCCGGCATTCCTCCTTGAGCCCCTGGATTTCCTGCATGCGCTGGGCCACCTCCTTGCCCAGCTGGTCGCGCTGCGCCTGTGTCTCTCGCAGGCCCTCCTCCAGGCTGCCGAGCTGGGCGCTGAGGTACTCCTGCGAGTGCAGCAGGTACTCGGTGGAGAGCTGCGCCAGGCGCAGCAGCTTCAGCAGCAGCGGGTCCGCGGGGCCCTGGCAGTGCGGGCAGCACTCCCGTTCGGCGCTGCAGAAGGTGACATGCTCCAGGTGCGCCTGCAGGGCCGCCACGTCCCCCTCCCGCGACACCCGCTCCACGTCCANCCGGCCCCGCGCCGGGCCCGGCCGCCGGCGGGTGGTAGGTGCGCTGGGAGAAAGGCTGCGGGAGAGAGACACGGCTCAGCCCGGGCCGGCACTCCCCGCCCCGCCGCCCGCCCGCCCGTCACGGCGCTCACCATGTCCGGGGCTCCGTCCCTGCGGCTTCGCTCGGCGCCGGCGTCCTCCGCGTCGCTATAGCAGCCCCGGCCTGCGCGGGGGGAGGCGGCAGTGACGCCGCGCTGTGCCGCCTCCCGCCGCTCCCCGCCCCACGGCCCTTCGGCTCCGTGCTCGGCATAAATCCCGTCCCCTTCTCCCTCCCGGCATCCTCCTCCCCCGACATCCTGCCTCCACAGCCTCCTGGCAGCGCCGCGTTAAGGAACCCTCTCCCGCCGGTCCTGGTGCTCCCCCTGCCCCGCGCACCGTACGCAGCGCGTCCTTTACCATCTTCACACGCTACTCGCATCAACAAACATCTCCTCGGCTCCGCTCTTATGTATCTGCACCTTTAACACAGCTACACAGCGTATGCTTTCTCTCTCCACATTCCCTTCACTTCTGTGAAGTCTGTACATGGCACCCTGCTCGCACGTTCACTGCATCAACGTGCCTCTCCACCCCGTGCCTCCTCCGTGCTGCTCCTGACTCAAGCCGTTCTCACACCACCATGACTTACACTCCTCTACCCCTGTACTGTCCTGTGCCCTTCTCCAGCCTCGCCTACTCATCTTTCTCCCAGCTGTGATGGCACCTGTCACCTCCCCACCATCAGCATACATACGTATGTTGTTTCTCTGTACGTCTGCTTCACGCTGCTGCACTCTGATGTCCCTCAGCTGGTAGCTCTGTGCAATCTCCCCAGTGCAACTCCATACCCCTCCCAATGCCCACACACCAACCTCCTGCTGGGTGCTTTTGAATACCTTCCTCACCTCAACACAGTCACAGACTCTGCATTCTTCTTCCACATGCTCTCCTCACTCATCAAATCAACACACCTCTGCCTGCTATCACCACACACCAGACCCACTTTTGCAACTACGCAACCCTACAACCTCGCCACATCTGTCATTCCTGTCTCATTCTACTGATCCCAAACACTTCAGCGTCATGAAGCACCTCATGACTTGTGTACATCACCTACTTCACCATCTAGGCCCAACTACTTTTCTTCAAGGCAACCAACAATACTTGTCTGCAAGGCAATCCAACTGCCTATATCCCCGCCCCACCACAATTCCCAGTACTCCCCAGTTCGGTATTGCTCCTGCTCAGTTGCTTCAAACGCTGTTTCTAAGCAGGAGCATCTTTCTCCTCCATCACACAAAATTACCCTATTC
Organism: Ifrita kowaldi; assembly: GCA_013398055.1. Taxonomy (NCBI): domain Eukaryota; kingdom Metazoa; phylum Chordata; class Aves; order Passeriformes; family Cinclosomatidae; genus Ifrita; species Ifrita kowaldi. The sequence continues at coordinate 311,406 of VZRS01007042.1, forward strand.
CCTCACTCATCCTTACCACTCTTCTCCAAAAACTTGCTCTTCTTAATATTTCAAGTCCCCTATGCTACATCTGCCTTACTGCCATGTCCCACATTTATACCTCCCTAACTTTTCAGTCCCTTCCACACATATTTCAGTTTGTCATCCTCTTGGTCATTCCTAGATACATACCTCTCCAAGAACATTCACGCAATACATATCTGATCATAAACTCCGTTCCATAGGTTCCTCTACATCATATATTATAGACTTACAGAGATGTTCTCAAGGGACCTCTGATGATCATCGTCCAGTCCAAATTTCTGCCGGACACTAGTTCACATCACCTGTGGCATTTAAGATGAACAGACAGTCCATGACCTCCCCGTACACCTGTTGCATGTCTGTGCTCTCCTCCCGAAGAAAACATTTTTCCAAGTATCTCACTGAGTATCTGCTATTACCAAGATTAAAAAATGGTTTGAATATTTTTGCTGCAGTTGTTCAAGTAACTGTAGGCCACTTCTAGAGTGCCCCTTTGCCTTCTCTCCACCACACTAAACAAGCCCAGCTCCCTCAACTTCTTCTCATAGATCATGTACTGTAGATCCCAACCTTCTTGTTAGGCCTCCTCTGTCCCCTTTCAGCTCCTCCACATAGTTCAGATTACCCCTTAATATTTCCCTCCATTCACCTACTAGGAACATGTAAAGAACCTCACCTCTCACCTGCATTTTTAACATTGCTCTTTCCAATACAAACAGTAACATGTCTACCATTAATCACAACATAGAACTACTTCCATGACAATACCAACAATGTTGCTACATGTACCAACATAAGCACCCTTACAAATTACAAGCTCTTAGTTTTATGTAGGTTTCCATGTTGGTTGCTGCTTTTTGGACCTTGAACCTTAAGTCTACTGGTCACACTTTACTGCAATACCCAAGATTCAGGTCCATTCAGATTCTTCCATCACTTACCATGCCACTTGTTTTTAATTTAGAAAGATACAGTGTGACGTTTGCAACACTGCAGTCTTCTCCTGCAAGGATGACATTTTTGCCACCTCCTTTTCCATGAACAGGGTCTCCAGCAAATTGCTACCTTCAAAGAAATCTATTTAACATTTTTTACGTATATATCAAATATACACCTGCCTGGTTTACCACTGAACTTTGCACTGCTCTGAGTCCTGAAGTAAGAAAATATATTGCTAATCTTCTTCAGAGCTATTTCTGATGTAACACAGACTCACTTCCATTTCGTGTATAAATACACTTCTATTTATAAGCAGCTAGATCTTTTAAAATGATCAAATACTGGCTACTGTCCAAAATGTTCATGCCTCAAATTCTTTAAAACACCTTGAAAAACAGGTATTTGAATATTTTTTCTAATCAAAGGAACTGTTAAGTTACACATAATGAAATCTAACTCACAAAGATCTGAGCCTCATATGTGCTCCATCTACTTGACACAGGAGAAGTTTCCTTAAATAAAAATCATTTGAGTTTTGCAAGCTACCAATTTGTGTGTTAAGCAGAAGGAGCCTGAAAAAGTACACATTAAATATGGGCCTTTCACTGACAGATGCATGGGTTTAATTAGAAAAAAATAACCAAACGTTATTTAAAGCCAGCAAAGTAAACCAAGCCTCAGGGTAGCTTATTCTCCTCAACCAACATATTTAGTCAGGAATATCCATACAAATTTGCATGCTGCTCCAACTAAACCTGCTTTAACTGAACGTGCCCTTGCAGCAGTACATCATCTATACATCATATAATGGTCTTTGTTGGGAGGCACCTTAAATACCATCTAGTTCCAACCAGCTGCCACGGGCAGGGACACCTTCTACTAGACCAGGTTACTCAGAGCCCCATCCAACCTGGCCTTGAACACTGCCAGGGATGGGAGGGGCACCACGAGGTTGAGAAGAGGCGCAAGACGCCCAGGTATCTCGATGGAGATAGAAAAAGTACGGACGGACTGAGGCGGCCCTTTTCGATCTCTTTTTCATTTCTTTCTGCCGGATTTACTCTATTCTGGGAGTTGTGCCCATAAGGACTTTAGGGTCATCACCCACTCGCGAGGCCCCCTCGGTCGGGAGGCGCCGCCTGCTCCCCCGGCCACCCCTCCCCGCCGGGGCGGGCGGCACTGGAGAAAAGCGGCGCTTCCCCGCGGCGATGCCCGCGGACCAGGCCCGGGCCCGGCGCTCCGGGAGGCGGCCGAGCACGGCCGGGCCTGCGGGAGGCCCTGAGCCGGGCTCCATCTGCCTGCCAAAACCTCCGGCTCCGCTTCGGAGCNCGTTCCGAGCTTCCCCGACCGAGAAGCAGCCTTTTCTCTTCCTTTTTTTAAAATGCAAGGGAAGTTACAACAAGCTTTGGAAAGGCTGCCTTTGGAAATTCAAGGCACGTTTTGCCACGCAGTCACGGAAGACGACACGTTTAAACCTGTGGAGCAGCGAACTTCTTAGCGGGATGAGGAGTCCCCGCCGGCGCGGGGCGGGCGGCGCGGCAGGGCAGCGGGGGGGGGGGG
>VZRS01007043.1:0-153062 GCA_013398055.1 Ifrita kowaldi
CCAAGTCCCTTCTGGCTCTGTGGACTCATATGCATGAACGCCGAGATGCAGTGATGACTTCAGTAATATGAATCCGATGGCAAGGAGCTGAGAGGGGTCCTTGCATAGAGTTCCAGAAACAGCAGTTTATTGCTACAATTCGTGCAGGGTTCCATAGGCAAAAGACCTTGAACACATGACAGGTTGGTCTTAAGTACAGGGGAGTGGCTAACACCAAAGCCAACCACGGAATCAGAACTGGGATACATTACCACAACCGAACAGGCATCCTGGGAGAGACTTCTTTCCCTCACCATAACCAATAAATCTTTGGCACCAGAGACTGTCTTTCCCAGAACACTCTCTGTCTGTTGTACCACAGGTCAATCAGCCACCACAGGCCTTCCTGGCCACCTCTCCACACTGCTGACTCCTGCTTGTCCCCATTTCTATTCAATAAGTAGAATACACACTCTTTCTTCTCAGTCTTTTACTGTAGTAACAGTGCCTGTGTTCACGGCAGCAGCCCTCAGACCATGATAACCCATTTGGTCTGTGGAAATGAATCATTCCTAGCAGGTGTGTGTGCTCATTCTGATGATGCTATGTTATCACAAGACCTTTGTGATGGCCCATTGCTCACACAGCAGAGCTGCCAGGGGCTCAGCACACTTACAGGCCTTCTCCTGAGTGCTTAAGTCCATTGCACACTCACACAAAGAGACTCACGGGGCGTCCCAGAAAGTGGTGGAGGCAAAAGAAAAGTGGGAAATCCGAACAAGGATGTGCATTAAGATCTATGGGAAGACATATTTTTAAAAACATACTGTATATTATTAGCATCATTAACAGCAATATTGAAGTCATCAGAATCTTGCTGGAATCATAACCAGACATTGTATATGTCATTGTATATGTCAAAGGGGGAGCCATGAATTTGGAAAATTGATCTCCTTGGCTCATAAGGTGAGCCTGAGGTATGGGATTTGGCATTACAAACTCCGTGGCTAAAATCATTGCTACTGATCTGCAGCAAACATGTCCTATCTTGAAATAAAGAAATAAAAAAAATCCAGTTAGCCTGGGCATCTTCTTGGCTGTGAGGCTGCTGAGGGCCTGGCACAGATTGCCCAGGGTGGTGAGGCCCTGGCACAGGTTGCCCAGGGAAGCTGTGGCTGCTCCATCCCTGGCAGTGTTCCAGGCCAGCTTGGATTGGGCTTGGAGCAACCTGGCCTAGTGGAAGGTGTTCCTGTCCATGGCAGTGTGTTAGAACTAGATGGTCTCTTGGGTTGCTTTCATCCCAAACCATTCTATGATTCTCAGGCAGCAGCAGGACAGAGCAAGGATAAGGATTGCAGTTCCCTGGGAAGAACACAAATGGAAATCCTCAAGGCTACTTTTGAGGCTTTTCATCTCGTATTGTGGGCTTACCCTGGATTTCCTTCCCACTTGCTTGGAAAAAGTGGGAACATGTTCAGTTTTCAAACCCAAGCACAAGCTTGCTGTAGCTGGAGAGGGTCTGAAGCCTGCCTAGGGATGCTGTGACATACAGATCACAGCTGGAGATCCACTGCTGCAACAGGCAAAGAGCCAGGTGAGAATGAAATCTTCTGGCTGGGGCAATTACTCTCCGCTTTGTAGCTTGACCTGCCACATGACAAGAGAGAGGCCCTTCTACAAGGCAGGGAATTTGTTTCCTTAACCTGTAAGTGCCAGAACTCTGTGCAATGCAGGAATGATCCCATACCCTTTACCCGAGTCCCTTTCCTCATCTGTAAAATGACAGCAAGGAAACTTGTTCCTAGTTCACCTCATAAGTGGCACAGATTCTGTGAAAGCACAGATCCTGCCCCGTGCTTTCACCTTTGCTGTATCTCACACTGCTGCTGCTCTCACTGACAGCAAAAATCCCTGACATTTCTCATTGCCTCGGTACACACACGATTTTTGTGAGGCAGTAAGCAAACAAATATAATGGCACCACAAAAAAAAAAAAAAAANAAAAAAAAAAAAAAAAAAAAAAAGGCACACGAACACCTGCTGTGAGTTTATTTTGACAAGTGTCATTTAGATGCAATAAGCTGCGATCGTGTCTCCAGCGCGGCTGCAAACAGAGAGGCGCCAACCGGGTAAACAAACCCAGGGCAGAGTGCGGCTTCTCTCGCCGGGTTAGGGTCTGGCGGACAGGGGGAGGAACGGGGCGATTTTAGGGTGGGCTTGCCGAGAGCTGTCTGCCCTCTCAGCCGAGCCCGGCGGTGCGGGAGGAGCCGGCGGCTCTCCCGGCGGGCGCGGTGCCGTGCCCGGCTGCGGCGCCTGCGGGATGCTCTGGAGCGCAGGGATGCGGAGGAGGGGGGCTGCGGGAGGGGAGAGGGAGGCGTGTGCCTGCCTGCAAGGGGGCATTTCTTCCCTTACCCACACAAGCCGATGCCTACCCTGCTGAAGCAGTTAAACGGGGGAGAGCGGCAGCCCGGCTGGCAGATTCCTGCCCTGTGATATGCCAGCCACAGGGTGACGCAAGGGCTGGAAGGCTCCAACTAACAAGCCATTTTCACCTGCGTAATAAGCGCTAGTGGAGATACGGCAGCGGCGGCGGCGGCGACTCCCGGTCCCCGCAGCCGGCCAGACCCCAGCGCGGCCGCAGCACCAGCCAGCCCGGCGGCCCCCGCAGCCCTTCCGGTGGCCCCCGCTGCATCCCGAGAGCCGGAGATCAGCGGCCGCCTTGCAGGCAGCATGTCAGCCCCGCCGGACCCCCAGGACCTGCTGCTGGCGGGCACTGGGGTGCACTGGGCTGCGGACGGGGCGGACCAGTACGCGACTGGGGCTCCGCTGCGGGATGGAGATGGGGCTCAGCAGCGGGAACAGCTGGGTTTCGGCTCTTCCAGGGAACACCCGCCCGTTACCATGGCGACTGCATCCCCAGGTAAAAGGAGAGGGGTACCCAGGGATGCTCAACAAAGGGGCCCTGGTAGGAGCATCTCCCGGTTGTCTCGTTCCTGACCCTTCTTCTGTTTTTCTCCCAGCCTGGCTGCTTGGAAACATCGCTAACGAGTTAGTGAGTGCACATAGGGAAACAGAAAATAACGAGGAATTGCGGCCTTTGCAAATAGTTATTTTTTGCTGATGTGGGGGAGGGGGGACGCAGGAGCCAGCCAAGTTCCCTAAAGCTCTTTGCAGTTTGTTAGGCATAAGACACCGAGATTTCAGGCAAATGTTGGAGGGCATTTGATTTCATCTGACTTGTTGTGTATCTGTCCTCATTTGTCATACACCTGTTCACATCTGGAGTGACAGATCTCAACGGAGTTACTTCAGCTATTCCCCGTGCACCTGGAATTCCTGCACAGCCCCTTATGTTGTTTCAACATGCAGCTTTTAATGGAGTGCCTATTCTGAAGTGTTTGTACATTTTGTGCATGCTTTTGGGACTTGTTCATTTATTTGTGGACTTCTTGCTTGCTGTGTTTTCCACCTTTTGAACATTGAGGTGTGTTCGACTTCAGGTGCATTTAGTTTAGGGTCTGTAGGTTCATTGATTTTCAGTTTATTTTTGGGATGTGTTCAATTTCCCTTGGTTTAGGGCTGCTTTCTTTAGTAGGTGTATTAGTAGCAGGTATATATCTGTTAATGAACCCCAGAATGCTTCAGCTTCCCATAGCTCCTGGTAGAAATGTTTGGGGAAAAAATTACTCTCTTTCCTTCTTGGTGACACTTCCCTACTTTCTTTCCCATTGCTGCCCGTCGGAGAACCCAAACAGCCAGAAACCCCAGCCCTGGGGGAGCTGATGCATCCCATCTCACTGGGAAGTAGATGTTTCCATTACACAGCCTGAAGCATTAAACTTGTCTTGAGTAAGTTGAGGGTCAGGGCTCGGGACAGGAATCGATCTCTGTTATGCAATAGCTGCAGGAGCATTAGGAACTGCGTTTTTGGGCTGAGTCCCTTCTAATCCCCTCCAGTCAATCAGCACGAAGAGTAGCTGGCCAGGAGCAGCACAGTCTGTGTGGCTACGTGTGCTGTTCTGCTCATACCCACACGTGTGGTTTCGCAGGGTCTGAGTGTGCATCGGTGCCTGTGTGTGCTCCCAACATGGATGTTTCCCTGGTGCCTGTCTGTCTGCTCGATGTGACCAAGTTCAGGGGTAAAATGGGATCTAACACCCCTCGGCTGATGTGGGAAATGTTTTGCTGTTTTGTAGCTCTGGGCAGGCAGCTAATCTGCTGATGAGCTGCTCATTCGCTGTGCTGAGTGCTGGGTTGTGAAACGTGACTTTCTACTGGAGGCAGAGGCAGATGGCTGGGAATGTCAGGCTGCTTGAATTGTGCGAAGAGGGGAACAATTGGGGTCTCCAGGTAGGGCTGCCTCAACCATATAATGACACAAAGAAGGGGGGAAAAGAGTCTTGCGAGCTTTTTTTGTTCACTAATGGATAAAAATATGGCCATGCTGAATCTTAGTGTACAGAACAAAGAGGGGTGGTCTCTTAAACTGTGCAAATCACCATTAAATGGAATCACTGTGAAACTGCTTACATTTAATGAAGGCTTCTTCAGGCTCGACATGATCTGTAGATTTGCACTTAGAGAATGCAGAATAGACAGACAGAAAGAAAAAAAGAAAAAAGGAAAAAGGAAAGAAGAAAGAAAGGAAAAGAGGTGCAAAGAAAATTTTCAGCTTTTGGAATTGTCTGCAAAGGGGTTTTAGATGTGTTTGTTTGCATGTGTCAAACTGTGACAAGGTGGAGGCAAAGTGAGTAATACAGACCTTTTTTTGGTGTTTGCTGGCTGTGGACTGTCAGGCTGTCAAATCAGCAGTACCATAAGAGTAGTAATGTGCTTTAAACATTTCCCATTTTGTTTTCCCTGTTCAATAAAGAACCGTTGTGTGGCTGTGTGCGTGTCTGGCCGACCATGGCAGACAGAGCAGCATCCCAAGCAGTGCAGCCCTGTGCACGCAGTCTCCCTCTGTTTGTGGCTGCAGCAGCTGTATTTCTGTTCCACACTACCTAGAGAGCCACGACTCCCGCCCCCTTCACCGGGGGAAGTAAATAATTTCCTTGTTCTCTCTGTGTGACTAAGTATTCATAAGTTTCTGAATAAGAAGACTGTCATATTGTTGAATATCTGAAACTGTCAAGTTTTTCTGAAAACTCTTTATTTCTCCTGCTTGGAGAGAGATTCCTGCCTGTTCCTAAGCCACAGGAACGGACCCAGCGGGAGATGCACAGCTCCAGCTTTTTTACAACACTGCCATAATCTGCCATAAACTCAAACACTCCTGACACAATGGCCCATCTGGGGACACTTTAGACAAGGAGCAATCCATCCAAACAAGAGTGAACTGGACAGAATAATTTTCAGGTAGCTTCCCAGCACATCCTGTATCTTCCTCCACACCTGTCAGACCGGTCTTCTTTTTCTGTGAAAACTATGGTTATGCTCTCCGAGGCAAGAGCAGGGTTTGGAGTCTGGGAGATTCTCCCAGCATGAAAATAACAGAAAACAAATGGTGGGAATTTATCACAGGTTGTGCAGATATTTTCTTATACAACCTAAAAATTTGCAAACTTTCCCTGATCTTGGCTTTTGTTTTAAGTTTGAAAACCACCCAGGGATTGTTGAAAGGTTCAGGAATATTTTTGAGCTGGCCGTGGGCCCGGCTTTGAGCCAGGCTGGCTTTGTGTCAAAACCTGGTGAGTGGTTTCTGAATGATGAAAAGCAATGGATTTCACTCCCCATTCTTTGGATCAACCAAAATCGGCACTGATTGAGACTGCAGAAAAAAATTCCCACGAGGAATGGAAAGCTCAGAGATTTCTCAAGCAAAGTCAGGGCAACTGGGAGCTGCAGATCCCATATCAGCCTTTTCTCCTGCAGGGCTCCAGTGAAGATAAACTCCAGTAGCTCCTGGGCAGGCACAAAGCTGTTTCTCTTGCTTTTATACTTGGCCCCTGAATTTTGCTGAAAATGTCTCTCTTCCTCAAATGCAGAGTTTTCCTCCTTCCCAAAAGTGAATTTGGTTCAGGGTGAAAGACCACCCTGCCTTGCAGGCAGCTCTTGCAAGGACTGGTGAGCGAAGAGGTCCTGAAGGGCTGGTGAGCAGCTACGTGTTGGTGAAGAGAGCCCCGTGTCACCCAACACACCATCTGGTCACAGATTCTGTTATTTTATTTTTATGCATCAACAGTGATTAAAATCCCTTGACAGGAATTATTTCCAAAAATATTACACAGGCTACCAGGCATTCCCCAGGATAAATACATATGGTTTCCTCCAGAGAAATGGCAAAATGTAAGAACGGACTGTACCTCCATGCTGGGTGTGTTCTTCAGGGAAAAACAGCAGGAAAAGGGCAGGAACTCATACAAATGGTGATTCCTATGTGAGGATCTGGGAAATTTCATGCAGCCTGGTGCATGGGTGGGTATCTGTAGGGTGCTGTAGGCAGTGGTGTTATGCCCCCATGTCCACGCAGCTGAGACTGAGAGAGCTGCCAGCTCGTACTCACTCCAGACAGGGCACAGCAGTCAGGGCATCCCTGGCAATCCTGGCCCGTTTCCAGCTGTCTCCAAAGACAGGTCACATGTGGTGTCCAGCTGCTCAGAGGAGAGGAGGCCAGTGCCACAGGGGATGGCATCAATAACTGGGACATGTCTACAGGGATACAATGGGATGGTGAATATGGCCTGTGGGGACCCTTCTGGGACAGCATCCAGGGGTTGGTTGAGATCCCCTGGGTTGCCTCAGTGGCGTGGAAGTCCTGTGCTTATGGGAATAACAGCACCCATTTGGTGTGTGCCAGTGAGGGAAGGAGGGACTCAAAGCTGCTTGGATGAGGCAGATGAGTTGAGGAACAGCCTCTGCCTGCTGAGGAGCAGTGGGAGATCAAATCCCAGGAGTGTTTCATGCTCTGATAGGTGTAGATATAACGCACAAGACCGTGAGGGGTGCTGGCTCCCACTGCTTCATGATGAGGACAGTCTCTAATGTCAGTGCTTTAAGTAAAGACATTTTTTAAAACCTTTTCTAATTCACATGATTTGTAGAGGTTGGGTTTGAAGATATGTGCAGTGCACCCATGAGCTAACCCACCAACCCAACCCTCTGCCTGCAAGGGACTGCAGTGAGGTGCTCCTGCCATGAGCCTCAATTGGTATTGATAGTGCTGCACCAGTGAATCTCAGTTCATGGTTTCTCTCCAGTTACTGGGGAGAGTGAGTTGCTGGCAGCTTTGCACCTCAGCATGAAAGAGATTTCTGATGGTTTTCAGGCAGGTTGGGAGCCCCGTGGCACACCTGGGTGGAGAGAAGTAGGCATGAACATGAATGTCTGCAGTGCTTGGGTTTGGCACTGACACTTTTTGGGATGCCAGATCATGGACAAATGCAGCAGGCTCCCCAAGACAACTGGCTCTTTGTGGCCTTCCCACCCCTCCCCAGATCTTGCTCTAGGAAGACCTCCCTCTCCCCAAGCATCCATGGCAATGTGCTGCTCACAGCCACTGCACTGGAAAGGCCAAGATCCAAACCCTGGTTTTCCAAGTTGCTGTAGAAAATCATGATATGGTGGATTCACTGACCTGAGCACAACACAGGGGAGCCTCAGCAGGTGTTTGGAAATATGTCCTGAGCTGCCAGGCAATCCTGCTCAGATTGAACCACCTGAGGCCAGATTTAGTCTCACTTTGGAAGAGTATATATTCATGCCAATTCTACTGTCAGCATTTTAGTCCTTTCTGATTTAGAGAACTGAATTTCGTTTTTCTCTCCTGTCTGGATTAGCCACTCAAAACTTCTGATCTACTGCTGTGAGTGAAGGGGACAGGGATCATTTGGTGGAGGTTCTCCCCGTTCCCCGGTGTTTTGTTAGTGCAAGCAGATTTTGCAGAGAGAGAACAAAGCTGATTTCTTCTTGGGTCTTTCTGTTCTTGTAATCCTCATGAAGCTTGACAAAGTAGCCTAAGCCCACAGCCATCAAAAAAAAAAAATCCTTTTGAAATACCATCCTTCATTCCCATTTGTGTAAAGAAGGAGCAATGGCTCCTGTTGGGTTTCTCCAGCAATGCTCTGCATTTGGGGTGCTCTCAGAGGTGCATAAAAACTCCTGCTTTAAAATCTGTGCAGAAGTGTAGTTCTCAACTCCATACAGATCCAAATGCAGCTGGTTTTGCCCTGTTCCTCACAGGGATGCAGGTAGTTCTGTCTGCTTTGACTGCCACACTGATAAGTTTTCTTCGGCCTTCAGGGCTGCAATTGGGTTGAGGAAGAGGATGAGGCAGATGAAAGAGCAAAGTAGTACCAGGGAGGGTGACTCACCTGCCTTATTTTAATCTTCATCACTCAGTAATGAAATGTTTTATTTATAGGCAAGGAACTGAGGGGGAGAGTTTGGGGAGGAGGAGAACGACGAGGAGGGGAGAGGCTTTGGATGTCCCAGTTACTGCAAGCGCTGGGTTTTGTGAGTTGCAGTATTTTCTGGGCTGTGAATCTCCCCTGGGCTGGGTGGTTCATTATCTCTCACTGGTGCAAGGGCCCCAGGAGGCACATCTGCCTCCTTTTTTCTTCAGCTCTGGAAATGCCTCTCGATGACATGTCTTACGCTTTGTTTTTACCAAAAAAACTGTATTGTGCAGGTATCAGTCTGTGTGGGGACAGCGACCCCAGAAAATGCCTGCATGTTGCCTCTCTTTCAATCCTCCCAGAAATGTTTGAGCAGATACCACAGGTCTGTTTATCATGTCCTCACAGACTGTCCCATGAAGGGATCCTGGCCCAACTGCGTGGCCTGGATTTGCCCAGGATGCTCAGGACTAGAGTTAGTCTCTGCTTTCAGTCCTGAGACCTGATTTGGCCCCAGGACCTAATTATTTTGTGCACAAGTGTTTTAGTTTAAAGTTCCTGAAACAACCAAGGAGTTGTGCTGCAGGTCCACATCATCAACAGGGAATAGAACTTTTTAAATGGGTGACTTCTGAGGAATTTCCCTCACTCTCCCTCCTGAGTAGTTGGTACCTCTAAAATGGGCCAAGTATGCACTGAACATTTTCATTTTTCATGTAGCATTTATGTCCTCATGTCCGTTCTTCACGTTCTATTCTCTTCTAAATCAGGACTGCCTCCAAATATCTGGGGGTTCATGTTTTTCGTGGGTTGTTTGTTGTTTGTTCTTTTCAAAAGAGAAGCTGTCCTCCACATAGCAAACCATGCTTCAAGTAGTGAAGCATTATTTGTAATTAGTTTTCTAATTTAGGAAAAGCTGTAGAGTTGGCATGATTCAGCACTCAGGAGCAAACGTCACATTTAGTGTTCCTGTTTGTTGAGACACTTCTGATTTATGGTCAGTCTATTCCTCCAAGAAACCTGGTACCTTCAAGAGTGAGAATAAATTCCTGGCACTCGCCTGCAAGGCAAGACGTGAAACAGAGAGGACCTTAATCACCTGTTTCAGTCCTCCTTGTTTCAGTGAAGTATTTAAGATTCTAATTTTATGGAACATAAGTGCATGCTTAACTGCTATTAAAATTAGGATGGTCTTAAGCATATGCATAAAGGTGAGCATGCTTTGTTTAATTTAGGGATAAATGAAGTAGAAGATCTATCATGGATAAATTGGCTTTATTACCCATTAGACCACACTGCTTCAGGACACTTGCATGTAAAATGGAAGCACCAGCACTTACCCATCTCATTACAGCACTGTGAAAATTAACCTTTAAAGAGATCGAAAACGTAGAATGAAAACCATAAGAAAGTTGCTGTTGTTTATTTTGATCTATCGTGTGCATCTAGGCGAGAATAAAAATTGTTAGAAATTACTACATCCTTCATAAGCCTGTCTCTTTCAAATATTGAGGTGTTACCTCATCAGCATTGGCTTTGTACTTTAATATTCCTTAAGAGTGGGCTTTCCCATCTTTATTTAAATAACAGCCAATAAAAGAGTCATTTGCATATTTCTTTCACTGCTGTTATGAGTCGCCTGCCCTTGATACAGCCTCCTGCTATCATGAGATCTTGTATGAGAAAAGGTAACTGGTTCTTCAGAGGTGATTTCAGCACCATTGCCATTAACAGCTGCAGCATTCCCAACATCTCCTTCACACGGCAGTGGCTCCCATCCTGGGTGCAGTGCTGCAGTGGGGTGTTTGCTTGGGCACAGGAGATGATGGAGCAGGGAAGATGCTTTCTGCACTGGGGTGACTCTGCAGACCTGCACAGTTATGCCAGTTCGAGGCTTTTCTGTGCTGTTTAGGACATGAGTTATGTCTTATTTTTCAGCAGTGCTGAATTTATTAACTGCAGCTGATTTATTGCTGGTAGCTTTAAAGACATCGAAGGGACTTATTAACTGTGGCCAGTAAAAAGCAAATGCAGGGGGCAGCCTGGTCAGGCTGGAAACTTTCCTGCTCCCAGTCCCTCGGGATTTTGTGCTTCTCTTGTCTCTGAGGGTTTTTTTCTGTCCAAATTATCAGTCCATATCTTGGGTGCACATGTGGGTGCCCCTGGGTGAGCCCTGTGGCTGAGAAGGAGGAAACACCAAGTCTGGCCAGTGCTTTGTATCCCAAACACAGCCCTGGGGGCCATCCCTCACCCCATCGGACCACCCATGGATATTTCAAAGCCACAAATGCAGAAGTTACAGATCCAAATGACATCCCCAGCTTTCCCTGCACTGCATTAGTCACTGGCTGCATGATCAAACAAAAATCCTCATCCTGGGCAGGCTCTGCAGCACAGCTGTGCAGAGAAGGGCTGCAGACAGCCTGAGCCATCAGAGTTTGTACTGATAATCTCCTGCTGAGCCTGGGCCCCTCCACACAGCTCCTAAAAACACTCAGGGGCACCTGTGAAAGAACTGCTGGAGGGACAGACTGCATTTAAGGATTGTGATCAGCAAGAGAGTTCTGCCATTCACAGGCCTAAATCCACCCCCTAAGTAGGGGCCTGCACCCCCCACAAACATAATTTTTCATGTCAGGAACGTGGGGACTCCTTCACCCCACACACGTCTTGGTGCACACGTAACCAGCAGAGCAGCTCTGCTCAGAGATTGTTTTAATGCCAAGCTCATGGGCAGGCCAAAGGGCTGGATCCTGAGCACGGCCTAAAGGTTGCTGTAAATCTGCCACCACCGCTCAAGTGCTCACCCGTATCCAGGTCAGCTGCATCCCTCTCCCTGTGTGAGGCACCGAGGCCACGGCCGGGGTGGGAGGTGAAAACCCGCAGCCAGCAGAGCTGGGGATCAGTGTCTCATCTCTGCTCTGATCTGTGGAGCAGCATTCCATGTGCTTTGTGGGAGGGGGAATGAGGCTTCACAGTTAGCAGCTCTCCGCTGGCTACTGGAGCACGGAGGGGTCTGAATTCCAATCAGTCTTAATTGGGTCTTTCCCTTGATGTCCTTAATGCAGAGGCAAACGAGATGCACTTGCTGCTCGTGTGCATAGGAGATGTTTTGCATTTCATGATATTTTCTTTCCTGTTGACTTCAGCACTGAAGCACGATGCAAGACGCTGGAAATTAAATGTGCACTTCAGCTGAACTGGAAGCTGAGCTGCTCCGTGCAGGTGTAGCTGTGTGATATGAGCAGCAGTCATTTGTTACTTGCAGACTGATTTTAGTAAAATGGGAAACGTCTTCTTCTGCTCCTTATAAAAGTTACAAAAATGTGTATTGCAGTTTTTTCGTCTTCTGTTTAGTGCTCATCTCTATCTAAGGGTGTAGCATGTCTGTCAGTTTGCTGGGTTGGGTTTTTTTGGTATTTTTTCCCTTTTTGTACAAAGGTTTTTAGCTTTGGTAAACATCATCGAGCAAATGCTCTAAACTGTAATATTGCTGTGCACTAAATTTTAATTGAGATGGTTGCCTTTGATGTAGGGGTAACCTAAAGCTGAGGCTGATTCCTCTCTTTTGCAGCTTTTGCAGTTCTTTAAAAAAAGACGTAATGCAGCATTTATGTAGTTGCTGATTTCTCTACTGCTCTAGCAAATTATCGCTGGAGTGGAATGTAGAATTGAGTCCTCAGAATTTCCTGGTTTTCCTGAAAGTCTCCGTTTATAACCTGTGGTTCTCAGAGCATAATTAGTTTGTAGGAAAGGTGTTGGGCCCAAAGGTGACACTCCAAGATGATGTGTGAGAGTTAAAATCCCAGAGGAGTCACCTCCTCTGAACACAGTGTTTACAGGAAAAAATAAAATAAAATGAAAGTTGTTTGGAACCTCTGGGCAGTAGCTCCATTTATCACTTTAACTAAGAAATCCTTACAGCAAGTTGGCTGGTAAGTGGCATCTTTGTTGCTGGCAAGAGAGGATTTTTGTAGATCCTCGATGTTTTAGGTGGTATCTATTTTTCTAAGTAAAAGGTCCATGAGTGCTTAATAAGGGTACGTTGCTTACAGGGCTGAAAAGTCAAACAAGCAATTAATTGATTGCATGGACAGATGTGGAGTCATTAAGTAAAACCTGGATTACTTTTACATGGATGAAATAGGAACTCTGCCTATGAAAATGCATACCTACCTCTGCTGCCAGGACAATGGGCTGAATTTCCTTAAATTTAATTTTTTTTAGAAATTTGTCATCAGACAAAAAAATCTCTCCCCAAGAGATACATGGATTAAAATAATATTAATAAAAATAGTGAAATCTTAGAAATAAGTGTATATATTTTCAAATTATTCTCAAGTCGATTCATGTTTCACCTTATTTGGCTGGCAGCAGTGTTCAGAAAAGTACCTTTGCTTTTATAGTAGAACATTTATTCCAAATATACATAAAATCCATTTTAAAAGCAGTAATTCCAGCCTGCAAAGTTCTTAATTCTATTCTAGAATTGCCATGTCATGTACATTTTTTCTGTTGTGGGGAGGTTTTTTTGTTGTTGTTGTTTTTTTTTTTTCCCCCTACCCTAAAAAATACCACTGGAGATTATGGAGGATTATCTGAGCAGTTATCATAGTAAAAGCCAGTTGCCATTTTGGGAATTCTTTTTTTTCCTCAAAGTGCTTTTGACATTAGCCTTTATAATTCGGTGCTGTGCAGTAAAAGTTCAGGTCAGAGCTGAGGAGACAGGCCTGGGGATTAATGCTGTGTGAAATATATGCAATCTCCTTCCACTTTGAACGTGCTAAGCAGACCATGTATAATCCCTGGAATATTTGGTAGATCTGCCAGGCCTTGAAGATGGCATTTGTAATATTTGTCTAGCTACATGTATTTTTACATGCTTGTCCCTCCCCATGCCATCCAAACTCTATTCACAAGTGAGGAGAGGGGGCTGAACAAAGACTGAGAAGGAAATGTACCATTCTCAGGAGGAGATTTTAGAGTTTGGGCTTCTTTTTTTCCCTCTCTCTCTGCTGTTGCTTTTTAATGAATCGTTCTTCTAACCTACTTTAAATTGAGCTTCTAGCATGCTGGATGTTTTGCAGATGAATCATACCGTGCAATGCACTTATGCATATCTGCTGTGCAAGTACATTGTCAGCTTGGATTTGATAACCTACCAGCAAGCAGGATCTTTTTTTTATGGAAGCTCGGGATACTAGCATCGTTCTCCAAGTGAGAATAATGCCACCACCGTTAATAAATCAGCCTGGGTCCGAGGATGTCTCACCACTTTCGCTGCATCCTTGATTAGCATTATCCTCAGAGGTATAAATTAAAGAGGAAAATATATAATCTGGGAAGCTTTCCAGCATCGTCTTTGAAAATGAGAGCTCAGTGCTTTGCTGGGATTTCTTTGGTGGAGGAGTGCTAATAGCAATGCTGAAGATGTGCCCTGATTGCACCCTAAAGAGTAGGAAGACGAACGGAATAGCTTCATTTTTTTTCATTCTTTGTCATCAAGATAATTTCTGATGTGATCTGCACTGGCTGAACAGTTTCTACACGGTTCTGTGAATTGATCCTAGAAGTGCAGCTCCAGACACTCCCTTTTCTACTACTTGGTCCCTTTGTCTGACATCTGCATAGAATCTGGTGCATGTTTTCCCACCTCAGCCTGCAGACAACTGCCTGCAGCTGTTAGAGAGTGGACACAGTCCCTCTGAGACACTGGCCAAAGCCTGAGCTTCAGCAATAAAGGTTTCAGGAATTTCTTCTGACTGTTCCTACAAGGTGTCATCCCAGGTGGATGGTAACTCCTGACACCTCCCCCTCTGCCAAGGGAAGAAAACTGTGCTGCAGAATGTGCTGATTTGAAAAAAAGAAAAAAATTCACAGGGAGGATTTGGTTTTTGCAATGTTCCAGCTGTGCTAAATGAGCAGAAAGGGGAGTTTTCAGCATATCAGCAACATCTTGGAAATGAAAATGCCACATCTTCCAGCACTTTCTGAGTAGTCAGTTTTCCCCTTCCCTGCCCATAATCCACTCGGGCCTTTGGCATTTACTGGAACCAGGAGTTTGGCATGACTTGTACTTGGAGTCTTGCTGTATAATGTCTGTGTGTTTCTATTTGCTTTCCCTTGGCCAGCTCTCTGCCAACATCTTCCTTTGCTTTCCAAGAGATGGAGAAAAGCACAGAATGCAAGACAAAGCTGTTGCTCCTCAGGCTGTCTTCTGGGGAGGCGTAAGATACCTTTATTGCTATTTTCCTGATGGGACATCTAATCCACAGGGCAGTGGAGGGTCTTACAAACAGCCCCCAGGAGCTGCATTTGAACTAGATCTGGGTCTGAGGAGGCTCAGGCAGTGCCAGGCTTCTCCAAAGAGGTTTTGGCTTCATCATCAGTGACTCAGTTTACAGGGCCTCTCAGGCTGAGGCTCCAAAAAGTCATTCCCCTCCCCTGAAAAAATGTAGGGCAGTTATTTTTACTTAGGTTCCTGAAGACAGTTAATTTTTTTTTCTGAATGTTATTACTTTTAAATTAATATTAAGGATCCTTAGTTATGTTTTACAGAAGTATTCACCCTTCCAGCTCAACAAAATAGGGGGAATACCATGTGTTATTTGCCAGCTCTACTGACACTGGTAGATTTGCTGAAGCAATGTGTTTCTACATTTCCAGACATTTTTCCTGTGGAGCTTTCTCTTCTATAGAATGATTTTCTGTTTCCCCTTGATTTGAGATGAAAAGAAAATTGAAAATAATATGAAATTTTCCCACAGGACAGAATTTCTTTTGCAATAGCTTGGCTTCTAGGTAATGTCAGGAATAACACAAACCACTGCAATCAGTGAGCTTAATTTCAACTCTGTATTTATGACTTATTCCTTGACATTTCTGTCTGAAGAATAATGGCATAAACACACTTTACTCTCAGGTTGAAAATACCCATTAAAACTGAGAGCTACTGCACCAGCAGTTAGGGTTTGTGAGCACCTATTTAATGCAGTCGACAGGGTTGTGACCTTGGTTCTCTGTCACTGGAAATGAAATTGCCTTCTGGTCCAGCCCCTCTAATTGTTTCTGAGCCATAACACCAAGCAGGTTATTCTCTCTTTATGGCAGATGACTTTGCCTGCACTGTGGTGAACAAGGCATGAAGTGTTCCCCAAGCCAGCAGCTGCCCAGAGTCCTTGGAGTTAAATATTTATCACAGAATCATAAATCGTAGAATGGTTTGGGTTGGAATGGGTCTTAAAGATCACCCAGTTCCAATCCCCATCCATGGGCAGGGACACCTCCCACTACCCCAGGTTGCTCCAAGTCCCATCCAACCTGGTCTTGGACACCTCCAGGGATGGGGGATCCACAGCTTTTCTGGGCAGCCTGTGCCAGGGCCTCACCACCCTCACAGCCAAGAATTTCTTCATAATATTTAACCCAAACCTACCCTCTTTCAGCTGAAGGCCATCCTCCCTTGTCCTATCACTGCATACCCTTGTCCAAAGTCCCTCTCCAGCTCTCTTGGAGCCCCTTTAGGCACAGGAAGGGGCTCTAAGATCTCCCTGGAGCCTTCTTTTCTCCAGCCTGAGCAGCCCCAACTCTCTCAGCCTGTCTTTATAGATGTATTCCAGACCTGTGGTAGCTCTCTGCTGGACTCATTCCAGCAGGTCAACATCATTATATAGTGCTCCTTCTTTACTCACTTAAAAATGTGACTTGCCTATTGATGCCAAGCAAGGCAAGGAAAGTGAGGGAAGACAGCAAATCAGACTCTTTCTTCTTAGTCTCTATACAAGACTTTTCTTTTTGAAAAGCCCTCCCTTCTCATGCTGTATGAGCAGGAAAGCAATGCAGCTCCCCAGGAGGGGGAAGTGAAGCCTTTAGGAGCCATCAGGTTCCCTTTCCCAACCCTGAACTTGGAGGTGCAATGACAACTGCACCCTCAGATTTGCTGTGCTGCTTGTTTTAGTCAGCTTTTCAGGGGGGAAAAAAGGTCCCTTCTGTTCCAGAAGTTTTCAACCAATTTCAGACCCATTCATCTGTGTGGCAGCAGCTGAGCAGGTAAGATCCAAATCTTACCAGGAGTCTTCTGCTCCTGCCCGCTCCCAGCACCAGGTGTTCCAGGCTTTTGTAACTTTTAGAAATGAAAAGCTATATGTGAGCAAAAAATGTTGAGGAAATAATGTGCAGAGTTGCTCACTCAGATTTCTGGTTACAGCTGCTCTGCTGTGTGAGGCACAAGCCAGTTTCTGAGAAGATGAATTAGAGAAGCTGGTTTCTAACTTTGTCCCACGTAAAGCTGAGAGGTAAAGGTGTGTTTGCTCCTGGTGTTTGGTGAAACTGCCAGGAGAAATGAGCTACACTAAAAATCAGTGTAGGCAGAAAGGTAAAATTGTGTAGAATACACAGGACTGTCAGTCCAGGGAGGAGAGGAAGTCAGCATGGAGGGGAAAATGAATAGCAAGAAAAAGAAATCCAACTACTCTCAAGAATTTGGGTTTCCCAAACGATGGAATTCTCATCAGTTTATGAAGGGAATTAGGTAATTTGATGCTTGTAGTGGTAGGGGATTAAGTCTATAAATTCAGCAGGTGCCTTTTGGTCCACATCTCCTCTGCTCAGGAGATCTGGAGGCAAACTTTGCCTGCAAAACCATCTCCCTCCACCCTTTGTTCAGTTGGAGCAATTAACATAATTGCTTTTAAAAAAAGCTTTTGAATGCATTTTTGCTTCTCAGTTATTTCTTTTAGTCAATTGAAAGGGCATGAAATCCCCATTCTTCAAGGCAGAGACAGATCTGTTGAGCCTTTCACAATGTGAGTAGTACCTGGAGGAGTGCTGTGCCACAGCAGGACCGGTGTGCTGGCTTCAGTCTCCAGACCCGTGGGGGCTGGCTGAGCTCTCCCAGCTCCTGCATCTAGCACTGGGAAACTACAAGGAATACCATGAAAAAGCAGAATGATCGTGGCCACCTGTACAAGTATTCTGAATAAACAGGAGGAGGTTATGCAGGAGCAGGGCACCTCAGTATGGAGAGCCAGCTTCCTAAACACAGGATGGGAAACCCCAGATGAATCCATCAGAGAAGGACTGCGGTGTTGAGGGTCACAAGCCAAACCCAAGCCACCACAGGCTGCAAATCTTGTGCTGTTTTGCTGTTGCTGAACAGCAGATGCCAGGCTGAGATGTGGTGAGGTGTGTTTTGGGGGCACGATGCAATAAATGGCGTGGGGACAAGCATGGTGTCTAGTCTGGAGCACAGCACCTCAGGAGAAATGCGGAAAACCCAGAGGAGAGGGGCCAGAGTGATCAGATGTCAGGGAAATACGACCTAGGAGGGAAGATTGAAAGAACCAAGCTTGTTCAAGCTAAAAGAATCACTGGGGTGCGGAACAAGAGCAGTCTCTAAGTGCATTGAGTTCATGAAAGCCCAAGCAAAGAGCCTGAGTCAACCTGATCTCCAGGAATGGGTGTGTCTTCATCTGCAACACTGAGATTAAACATTTGGGAAAGACTTTTGGAGAATGTGGGCCTGTGGGACAGAGAAACACAGGTTGCTGGGTGGGTGGTGGCTGCAGCTCAGGTGCAGGAGTGGGCAGTGCAGAGGGACATCACCCAGATGGCAAAGGAAGTGATGCTGCTACCTGGGGCCAGCGGTGGAACCAGGTCTCTCAGGTCTTTCTGGCCCTGGTTTTGGTGAATGTATAAGCTGAGGTGAGGGATGGCAGCAAGAAATACACTAATTTATTCTTTTCCCATCTTAGTTTGGTTCCTGCCCCGTACAACCCAGCAGCTTCTGTTCCTCTTTGAAAATGTGCATCGACCACAGGTCACGGAAAAGTAGGAATGGCCAGTATTTTTTTGTTTCAGTGTCTTTTCATGGCAATTATTTATTTTTTAGAAGAAAAATAGCTTTATATGTGTTTGGCAGGGAAAGCCCTGCTTTCTTTAGGGGGAGTGGGTGAATAACTCCTGTAGACAAACCTCAACATAGCATTCAATGGCTTAAGTTGGACAAACAGCAAATTTCAGCATAAAGTAATAACAAGGATTTTTAATAAATGCAGGCTTGGCAGAGAGAAATTATAGAAGATAAAGTGTGCAGTGATAGTTGGACATTAACAGAGTAGTGCCTGCATCCAATGAAGGAGGAAATGGAAAAAGACACAGCAACTGCAGTCTTATTAAACTGATTTAATTAGTATTGTTGCAAACATAAAGGTGAAGGGAAAATGGGAGAAGTGCATCATTGATTCATAAATGTGGAGTGTGAAGACAAATTTGATAGTTTACTTCAGTAAGACATTGATTGTTTTCTGACTGGGTTTCAGTGAAGTGTAAACCCCAGTACTGGTTGGAGCACCTCTGCTGGGGTGACAGGCTGAGAGATTTGGGGTTGTTCAGTCTGGAGAAGAGAATACTCCAGGGTGACCTCGTTGTGACCTTCCAGTACTTAATGGGAGCTTATATAAAAGAGGGACAGTGACTTTTTATGTGGGCAGATAGTGATAAGACAAGGGGGAAAGGGTTTAAACTGAAAGAGGGGAGATTCAGACTAGACACTAAGAAGAAATTCTTCACTGTTAAAGTGGTGAGACCCTGGCACAGGTTGTCCAGAGAAGCTGTGGCTGCCCCATCCCTGCAAGTGTCCAAGGACAGGATGGTTGGGGCTTGGAGCAACCTGGTCTAGTGAAAGGTGTCCCGTATATACAGAATCACTATTGCTCTGTGATGAAACAGTGAAAGCAATGAGTGACATCAGAGAAAAAAGAGTTGAAATGTTAAATACCTGACACTTCTTTTTAATGTTTTTGATTAGCTTTGAAACACTCTTAATTCAAAAAAGAGGGGAAAAAAAAGAAAAAAAAAATCCAGTTTTATAGAAATTAATTTTTCCAGCCAATTCTTTTAAGTAAAATTTTCCATGCTTCTCAAAGGGTGAGGAAATAATCAATGAACATTGTTTGGGGAAATGTAGCACCTCTTCCCAACCGTGCTAATATTGGTGAGAAAACAGCATTTCCTCAGACCAACTTGTGAGGCAAATTTGGAAATGATTCCTTTTATACTTGGGCTCCATGGGCTGCTCATGAATATTAGAAGTGTGAGCTGTGCTGCTTAATTGTAGCTTCTTGTATGAGTCACATGATTATTTAACGAGGATCCTTGATTGGAGGCATGAGCAAACACATCTCTTATACACACTTGATTGTGCCAATTTCAGGGCTCATTTTCTCTTGATGATGATACATAACACATTTGTCATTGGCCTCAGCAAACATTTCTTTGCCAGAAAAAAAATCAATTCTCAAGTATCAACAAAAGATGATACATGGATTTAGCTAATATAAAATGTGTAATAGAACAATGGAGTCACAGAATCACGGAATCATTTAGGTTGGAAAAGATCTTTAGGATCATTGAGTCCAACTGTTCCCCCAGCACTGCCAAGGCCACCATTAACCTGTGTCCCCAGGTGCCACATCCACATTCGTTTAAATCCCTCCCTTTATCACTTCTGTATCATCTCCCCTGTAACAAAATTAAGAAAATAACATCAGGATTCACTTGTAAGATACACTTGGGTGGCGGCAGTGTGTGTCCAGCTGTGGGAATTTTATTAGGTGAAGTCAGAATCCTCTTCAGGAAAGGCTGATCTGTTTGCTGTCTTAGCTCTGCTGTAAGTTGGGATCTTGGGGCTGTCTGCGTTTCTGATGTGTTTAGGTTTCTCCTGGGCGTGAGGGTGGCTGTAATTCTCACCTCAGAACAAGAGTGGGTGTTGCAGCTCCAATACAGCTGCTCCAGTGCCACGTCTTCTGCCGATCTCTGGGTCTCATCCTGCATCCAGCATTAATGGGGAATCACAAGGTCCTCAAAAGGTCTCCACAGAACCATAAGAAAGGCTTGGGTTGGAAGGGGCTTCAAAGGCCATCTAGTTCCAGCTAGAGGAGATGGGTAGTTTTTACCATTTGTGGTACACTGCTTGTGCAACAATTTTCTCATGAAAGTTTGTTTCTTAAGTTTGGGGAAAAAACCCTTTCTGTTTCCTGAAGACTCTATTAAAGCACACAGCTACACCAGATTTCAGAAGAGCCTTCTCTGAAGTACCTTTTCATTGGATTTAAAGCTCTGTTTCATGAATATAAAGCATGACAAATGTGATCTTCCCTCTGCCTAGCAGCAAAGGCTGATGCTGATGTAAGACGGAGCCAATGACCTGCCTGGGTTGAAAAATAATCTTCATTTTTGCACTGTAAAGGTCAGTACAGCTGCACTAGTCCAGGATACCTGACCTACTTGATTGCTGAAGTCACAGATTTTTTTATACAGTACAAAAATGAGATCATCTGTTTGGAAAGTGACTCCACAGGTACAATACAGTCATTTTCTGTACTAGCAATGATTCCACCATTCCAAACATTGACAGTTATTTCCCAGTTCAAGTGAACGTTGTAAATTCATTGTGGTGGCATGGCTATTTCCAAAATTCTATGTGTTGGTTTAAATTATGAACAAACTGTCCTTTCAAACACGCTGCCAAGCCAGCCACAACCCCTTGAACCACAAACATAATCAAGAGCAAATTCTTTCCAAAACACAACGCTGTTTGTTGAATAGATTCACTGACCAAAGGAATGACAGATTAAGTAAGAAAAAAGGAAAAGAAATAACAGGCTTGGAAATCTGAAGCTGGGCATGGATAAACAGGAGGGGATCATGGCAGTTCTTTGAGTATGCAGAAAACAAACGTCTGGGAAGAAAAAATGGAGAATGGTTATGGAAACATCTGGAAGGACTGGTGCCAGATGGTTGTTTCCTTTTCGATCGGACCAGTATTTTTCTCATAAAATATGAGGACCCAATTTTCATGTTTTTCAATATTTGCAAGTCTCAGTTTGTGTGCAAGAAGGAAAATAAGGTCTCCAACAGAACTCTGTGCATGCTTAAAGTAATCTTGATATTCTCTGCTTTGCTGACTCAGCCTAAGTGGCCTGAGATTTTGAAGTGCTGGGAATACCCAAATCTTTTACTGGTTGCTAGTCTGGGAATGCTATGCCCGTATTACCAAAAGGATTTTATTTAGAGGGGAAAGCTCTGGCTACTACATGATTAGAAGATCTTAACTTCTGTTCCCACCACAGCAAAATCTGGTTGAGCTGGTAGCAGGGTGGCATTGACTAGAACAATTTTTCTTAATTTCTGCTTGTGGCTGGTGGTGCAGTTCTTGCTTGAGAGATTTGGTAGCCTCAAAGATATTTCCAACTGCAAGCATACACTTTCCCCCATCAACCACCATGAAAAGCCAAGGACAAAATCAATTTTTTAAACAGATCCCTAGACTTTTGTTATATGGCTTTGAGGTAACATTGCTTTCCCCACTTAGAAGAGAACATATGCATTTTGTGTAACCTTGAGTAGCTACAATAGCAAATTATTATGTTTTCTACAAAACGTTTGTGTTTTCTTTTTCACAAGTCAGTGGTCTTAAACTTATAAAACATGATGGTAAAGTGGTGTTGAACTCTGGGCATTTTTTCATTTCATTGTGTGCGATGCTGAGACAGATTTCCATCCAACCTGACATTCAAATGCTGGGATTTGAGTGGGGCTATAGTTAGCATCATTATCCCATGGGGCAAAAACATGATTTCTGAGGAATCCAGAAGTTCTTTTGCCATTTTCCACTTGAGGATTTCTTGAGGATGTCCTGAGAATGGTTCAGTTGAGCATCACCATGTGATGCTCCCATCCAGCTGGACATCACCTTTGCAATACAAGATGCTCCCACATTATAGGGCCCCCCAGGTGCAACACCACCTGGTGGGAGCCTCGTATTTCAGGGATCTGAGAACAGGACATGGCACAGTTGTGGGTGTTGTGAACACACCTGGGAGGGCTCCAGACTCTGCTGTCCTGTTCCAGCCCTGAGTCACCCTTCTGTCACCTACCTGGTCCTGTTCTGTGTCCCTGGTGCCATGTGAATCACTGAAAGAAAGTCAAAACTCTACATTATGGGGCACTGAAAGCGAATCGCTTCTCACTCAGGCAGTGAATAGCATTAGAATTTTTTAAGGTCTTTCTTAGGCTTTAATTGGATTTCAGTAATTTAAAATCCATTAAAGCTTTGCTAGCATAATCTGAATAAAGCATTTATTCACTCAAACATACTTGGGTATGTTGCAAACACATGGTGCAATTGTTTTGCCTGAATGATGTGCAGAGGTTCTGGTGGTCAGTAAGATGAGCTGGAATGAGCAGTGTGGGCTCAAACAGGGAATCGAGGGAAGAGGTTGTTCCCTCTATTCAGGCAAGGGTGGATAGAAGGGAAATTGAGCTACCTGAGCTAGCTTTGAAATGCCTCTGCTTTGAGCAGGGGTTGGGCTGGAGCCTTCCAGAGGTCTCGTCCAGCCAGATTTTTCCTGTCACTCTGACTTTTAAGATTCTGTTATATCACATTTCTCTCTGCTGTTCTTCTGCCTCCTATTCCTGACCACTTCCACCTGTTTCCCCATTATAAATATAAAGGTAATTAGGGCTATTGTAAAAGTTGGCTGCTGGCCCTCGAGGCTCTTCTGCACCAACAAAGGGCTTGGGTGGCTTCTCAAACCCAGCTGTGTGTCTTGTTGCTCTGCTGTGTCTTCACTCTTTCTGGTTCACAGACTGAATTAATGAAATAAAATATATGTATTTCTGCCTGAGACTAGGAATTTTAACTTTCCTCAGGAAAACAAACCAAAAAAACCAAATAAAAAGTTGTTTTTATTAAATCCCGGGTGTTCAATTTTCTCCCTGCCATTTCCTTTCACTTCACTTTGGGAACTACTTATTACTTTTATGAAAAGTCAGCTTGGGAAAAGACGCGGCACATAAATTGCAGTACAGTCTGCCACAATCACTGCGCAACAAAGTCTTTCTTCTTAGCTAAAATTATTGGCTGAATTTGGCAGAAACTTCCAAATGTTGGGCTTGATCAAGTGTGAGCTTTTCACCCAATGACCAATCAAGACCCCAAGTCTCACCCACCTTCAATTCTGGCAGTGCAGCAGGGAATCCCTGTATCCCTTATTTGTGCTACAAATGCCATTTTTTAACAGTGTAAAGCAGAGATTTGCACTGGTGAAGCTGCTGCTGGTTTCAAGGAGGAATAATCTGGCATTGGAGCGGGCTTTTTTTGTTTTATAGGAGTGAAAAGCTGGGCTGAAGTTAAGGAGAAAGGTGAAGGTGCAGGGATGAATTTTCTGTGAGGTGATTTGCCTGGGCAACTGGAATGGGGACAGCCATCTCTTTTCCTGTCTTTGTCCCTCTTTTCCTCATCCTCAGAGATGAGGAATGGTTTCCTCTTGGAGCTGGCACTCTTTGCCGGCAGCATTTTGTGCAGAGCGGTGATGATAACAGAATAAGGGCAAGGTGGAGACAAAAGTGCTGGTGTTTGCTCATGTGCTGAGCTGTCAGTTCATGGGTAGAAAACCTGATTAACGCGTGAAGTCTGGATTTCTCCAGGGGAAAAATTGTTTGGCCATGAATCTGCTGCTCCCCGTTGCACAGTGGTGGGTCCCAGCTCACACCAGCTGCTTTGGGCCAAGGCAAAGGGATGAGAGTGTCTGGCCACATCTCTCCTGCTGTGGGCTGGCTTGTTTATTTCTGGGTTAATTTCCACGAGCAATGTGCACTTCTCCTGCTGTTCTGCTCACTCTGAGGTTGTTACAACTTTTGAGCAAGGCAGGAAAGGAGAAAAGAAGCACCATTATCGATTTCAGTCTGTAGCTGCTGGCATTGAAGGAATGCTGGACCCGAAAGTGGTACTCACTTTGCCTTCCTCAGGCCTTGACTTTCTCAGGAGAAATCCCCTCTGTTGAATGCTGTGGTGTGAGGACAGAGGATGATGTGGGGTGGGTATTCCCAGGGAGAGCAGAAGAAACACCACAGTGGGGATACGAGTGCTGCAGATGATACGGAGACACAAACAGGATCTCCAGGTAGAGAGAGAATGGGAAAGTGTCAAGAGAGATGCTGTGGGCAGTTGAAAGCAGGCAGTAGCCAGCAGTTCACTATGGATGAGCCATCTCTCCAACCATCCTGGGCAGTGCCATGCTCTGTGGAGGTGCCATCCTGGCCTGTCTGCACTAAATAGGCCTCTCAGCAGGACTGAGCAGCTGTGCCCAAGGACAAAGGTGGACATTTGCCACCATCCAGGCTGTAAAAGGTGAATGGGTTTGAGAGCACTCAGTGTCCAGCTTGTGGTGGTAACTGGTCTGCACAAGGCTTGGGAAACCAGAGGACACCCACCGGGAGGTCATGTTATGGAGGATTACATGGAGATTGCAGGTCAAGTGCAGGATGGAAATGGCACACAGAGGTTTGTAGGACAGAGGGGTGAAGGTATTGACAGAAACCTCTGCTGTGCTTTGCTGTTGGATTATAAAAGCTGTGAGGTGTGCAGCCCTGCTGAATAACATTTATTTCCTAAGTGTGGTTTTCCAGAAGTCAAACTGTGCTGCTGAGCCTTCATTCCTGAGTACTCTAATACAGTCTGCCCCAAATATAATGTGCAGTGCCATTTATCTGCACAAAATTGAGTCTTTTCTCACAGCAGAAACTCCAGCAACCCTTAACTGGGTGGAGTAGATGAAAACACGTATTTGAATCCTGAAAAAATATGAAGCCTATTGTTAAGCCCTAAATGTGTTTTGAAAGGAGGCCTAAACAAAGAAGAAACATTTACCACAGATATTTACTACCTCTTTTTGCAGAATTCTGCCTCTCTGTTGTTCCTTTGAAAAATCTCTGCTGGAGTTCCTCCAGCAAGACCAGTGACATCCACAACATCTCTGCCCCTCCTGCATGGGCTGTGCCCTGCTGTGAGTGCCAGGGGTGACGTGTGGGGTGGCAGATCTGGACCCTTGGCCACTGCAAGCCAGCAGATCTCCCCTGAGGTCTCTTCTCTGGTTCTTTGAGTTCAGGTGGGCCATGGATTTGCAAAGGCCTGTTCCAAAACCCTTCTGTGCCCCAGGCCTATCCTTGGAAAGGGTGAATCTAATCCCTCACAGTTTGCACTTCGCTGAATTTTCCTTGCTACAGTCCTATCTGGATTTTTCCAAGAACATATTTGGCAATTGCTTGGAGGCCTTTTGAACCCCCCTTTCTGTTTTCTTTGGATTGCAGGCATGGAAAACTGTGTGCTCAATATGCTAAATACTTTCATTAATATTACACTGCTTACAAGTTACTCTGTCCCCTGATCCCTCACAGCAGCTGATTAAGCTGGGGTTGACCTTTCTTTAATCTGCAAATTGAGAAATTTGTCAGCTACATCCCTTAGTTATGAAACTGGGATTATTCCAGCATGGATAAAATCTGAAGGCCATCAACTGCTCTAGTTGAGCTTCTCTCTAGCTGGGAGCAGGAATACATTTCTCCCCCTCTGTAAAACCAGCTAGGTGCATTGTTGGGGAGTGTACACCACCTCTTTTAAATGCTATGTTCAAGCCAGGATGTCCTTTGTTTATGTTCTGAGTAGGAAAACGAAGCCCTTGGCACTGCGCTCTGTTACAGTAGGAGTTAAAATGTGGTCTGGTATCCAGGCCATTTCCAAGGAGATGTGATGTTTGCAGGTCATCCCAAGCATCCAGGCTTGTCCTACTTGCAAGCAACCAAGCAGTTCTGCTCCTGCTGGGGAATGCAACCTCATCCAGCTTGGTTTTTCCTCGCTTTCTCTCCTGAGCACCAGCTGGACATCCCTTGGTTTGCTCCTGTAACTCCCCACACAGGAGCCGAGCCACAGGGTCTCTGTCAGTCCCTGTCGGTCCCTGTTGGTCCCCTGCTGGCTGGCACAGCCCTGGTGTCAGACAGGCCCCTTCTCCACCAGCCCATCACAGCCGGCCCCTGCTGACACCGCGACAGCGCGTCTGAGATGCCTCCCGCTTCCCTCCTTCCCATCTGTCTCATGGGGAAACGCACAAAGAGCAGCCTTATCTGCTCTGACAGGCAGGGTTATGCAGAGGAGAGCTCCTCCTGGAAAGCAGATGGGGCCAGTTGAGAGTGCGCAGGGAGATGTGCTAAATAAATCTGGACCAGGCAGTGTTTTGGGCAGGTGGTGGGGAGAACACGTGTGCCAGGCATGGAAAGGTAACCACAATCCACAGGCCTGACTTCTGGCTGTTATAATCTGGTAAAACTCCCATGCAGGAGCTCAGGGACATTGTCATATTTACTGCTGTCTCTAATGAATGATAAAAAACCCTCCAGATCATCCTGTGCGATGGTGTTTCCATTATGGGAGTGGCTCCAGCTGAATACATGTGCTGCTGGGTGGGATGTGAGGATTTGCTCTGCTGCTGTGAACATGGTTTGTGTGGCCTCTCTGGCCCATCCAGGCAGACACCTGGGGCTCAAGAAACAGTTAACTGCATCTTCAGGATAAACTAGGAAAAATAAATGGCTCTCAAGAGCTATGAGCAAGTTTCAGAAATATGTCGGCTGCTTGCTTTGATCTGTTCAAAAGAGGAATTAGCTGCTGCTTCTGTGTTTGGAAGTAAACTGTGGAAAGGGGCATCCTTCAGAAGATACTGACATGTGCAAGGGGGGCTCACGTTGGGATGCTGAAATTGAGGATGAAACCCCAGCAGGGCAAAATTCCCACAGGTAGACCCAAAGTCCTGGAGAAGGGTCATTTCTCCTGACCTTGTCCCAGCAGGGGGCTCTTATGTGAAACCAGGGAGAGTCCTGGGATGGTACATGGCAGTACCTTGTAATGTGCACAGGGTCACTGACCTGGCAGTCTTTTAGGGCATCCAAAAACATCCCAGGAAATAGAGCAAGGGAATGTTTTCCCTGTCCATAATAGGGAAAGCGCCTGGAGGTGTTTGAAGAACGTAGTATATTTGCTATAACTTTGTTTTGACATTTTCCAGAACATTTTTCATGTTGTTTGCAAACAGAAGCCAAAACCTCCAGGTAGTTGTTGCTACTAAGAAATTGAAGTTCTTTGATCTAGGGCTGTTCAAAGCAGCAGAGACACAGTGCAGGACAGGGAGAAGGAGGGGGGTTAGAAACCTCTGTCAGGAAGGGGTCAGTCTTCCTGGAACAATTTCCATGTCATCAGATAGCAACATTTTCATGCTTGGAATGAAAAACAAAGGGCTTTGACCCAAGAAAAACTCAAAGTCCAGCCTGGAATGGTTTCTTTTATTTTCTGTATTATTAGGTTCTTATCTCCATTCGTGTGTCCAGAGAAGGGCAATGGAGCAGGGGATGAGTGTGGAGCACAAGTCTGATGAGGAGCAGCTGAGGGAGCTGGAGGGGCTGAGGTTGGGGAAGAGGAGGCTCAGGGGGGACCTTCTCACTCTCTACAACTCCCTGACAGGAGGGTGGAGCCAGGTGGGGCTCAGGCTCTGCTCTCAGGGAACAAAAAACAGGATGAGAAGAAATGGCCTCACTTGTACCAGGGGGAGTTTGGATTGGATAACAGGAAGAAATGACCACGCAGTGCCTAGGGGTGGTCAGGCATTGGAATAAGTTGCCCAGGGAATTGTAAATGCCATCCCTGTAAGTGTTCAAAAAAGGTGTGGATGTGCACTTGGGGATGTGGTTTAGTGGTGATCATGGTGGTGCTGGGTGAACAGTGTGACTTGATGATCTTAGAGGTCTTTCCCAACCTGAACAATTCTGTGACTCTGTGATTCTGTTCCTGTTAGACTGTGAGCACCTGAGAACAGCCATTGCATGTCTGTCTGCCCCTCCCATGTCCAGCTGCTTCTCCATCACTGGGATGCACAAGTCAGAGACAGCAAACTCAAAGGTCTGCTGGGGTTCAGTCCTTATTGCCCCATCCTGCTCTGGAGTCAAATGGTTCTAGCAGCCTATGGAAACCCCTCAGCCTTCTGCTCGTGTCTCTTTATAAATAGCCAGGCACCTTAGGGCAGACAGGAAAGCCCTGCTGGGATGCTGCTGTTTTCCCAGTCCTCTGGCTTTGCAACATTTGCTCTGCAGTTCACCTTTAAAAGGACAAAAATGCTGATGAGCCTGAGATCAGGCTGGCCCCTGGTTACACTCAGGAGCCTTGACTCATGTTGATAATGAAAATCTTGCAGGAAGGACTAACATAGTGCAGGGCTGCAGCTCTCTGGGAGAATGGATCTCTTGGAGCATAGACAGGGAAGGGCATTGGTATCTGCCAATGTAGATGAACCTGCAGTGGTGGCCACTGGCATTTATTCCCTGTGCACTGCTCCTGATAAGGCTAATGGGAACCTCTAAAGGAAATTTTTAAATACCTTTTAAAAAAGGAGTCAGTTTTAGATCAGCTGTTTTTCATTTGTCTTTTGGGCTGTTTTCCTGACACTCAGTGTAAAGAGGTATAATAGGAGGGGATTTGTCCCCATGGGGTTATAATCCTGCTGACTTTAAAACATGCCCTTGGTGGGGTTTGCCAGGAATGGGGGGAGTTATGTGAAAAAAAATACTCCATCAATCACAAAATCAGAACAGCTGATCATGAAACACAGGGAGGAGTTTTTTCTCAGTCTTTTCAATAAGGAAAGGTGCCTTTTCCAGCAGCAGTTCTGCCAGATCCCCTGCAACCCGCAAGGAGCTGAACAGATGTAATAAAAAAGAGAACAGTGGAAGTACATCCCATACTTTTGTTGTGGTTTTGCCCTCACGGTGCCTTTGGACCTCCACTCTTGTTGAGGTGGGAGTTCCACTGCAGCTCAGGGACTGCCCAGTACGGCTGGGCTTTGTGGTCCCAGTGCTACTTCCCTCCTCCATCCTCCCCACAGGCTGTGTCTGTGCAGGAGGCAGGCCCTGACTGCTGATTATCTGTGGGCTGGAGGTTCCCAGAGATGTCTGACATTCCCAACTAACAGCTTTTTCTCAGCAGCTCAGCATGCCGGCCTCTTTAATCACCTTCCTAGTGGCAAACACCCTCAATTGCATCCTGTGGGATGGGAAGAGAAGGCTCAGGGAGTCAATTCCGACCCACCACCACCCTAGCCCAGGTCTGAGGGGACAGGAAAATTGCTGAACTGTTCAGAGCTGGTGAGTGGGCAGCAGCAGGCATGAGCACAAAGGTTTTTTGGGCTGTGCCACACAGGGGAGTTTCTCCTGTTGGGAGAGCATCCTCCATAGGCAGTGGTGAGGGGAAGTGAAGCCTCCCTTCACCCATCAGGAGACATCAGCCCAGCAGGCTGGCCTGCCTCTGTGATACCCAGGGATGGCCTCTGCATCCCCAGCTCCTGCAATATTAATGCACCTGATCTGGTAAATGGCGTGGGTTTTACTCTTTGTTAGGTGGATGAGTGACCCTGCAGCTGCCCCAGCCACCATGGGCCCTCCAGAGAGCTCTGTGGCTGCCTAAAGAGAGCTTGTGAAGCGTCATTCCCACAGCCTTGTGCAGATGAATTAGGTTGCAGAGAGCTCACACATGGATAAATGCAGTTTTGGGGACACACAGGTTAGCAATGTTGAGGTAAAACCTGTGGGGGCAAAGGCACAAGTGTTTGCTGAAACTGTGCAGTGAGTCTGTTTAAGCACCAGGGAAGGAGGGATCCATGGTGAAAAGTGACAGACCTTCCCTAAAGCCCGGAAAATAGCTGAGGAAAGAGGAAAGTGTAGCAAGCAGGACAAAGCCTTGCCTCCAAGCCATGATCTGCTGCAGGACTGGGATGTCCCCTGAGAGCCCAGGCCACTGCAGCCCTGCAGGGAGGAGGGTGAGGAGGAAGAGGAGAAAAAGAAGATGGAGGAGGAAGAAATCTCCAGGGTCTTCCCTGCAATGCAGTGGGAGGTGTGGGGAGGCCCTTCTCCAAGGGATGTCCCCAGATTGCCAATGTGCCTCTGGCACTTCACTGTGCCACACTGACCCCCCAGTTACACACCAGAGCTCAGTCCCAGGCTGCTCCCTGCATCAGCAGCAGCAGGAAATCCATCTTTGCCCCCTGCCAAATGTGGATGTGGGAGAGCCCCTGCCTGCACTCCCTGGGCAGGGACTGAACTGCTAATTAGGAGCCCAGGCTGAGGCTCTCAGGACCACCCCAAAGAGGGATTTGGAGACATGCCCTGCAGTCATTCCGGTCTGTTGAAACCAGTAAAGACCTGAGCCTAACACAAGATTTCTGTCTGCATCCTAATCTTGGAACTGGGTGTCTCAGGGTTGCCTCCCCCTCTTCACAGATTTCTGTCTCTAGCATCTTGCAGGCTGCACCAAGCACCTTCAAATCCAGCTTTCAGCCCTGGAGAAATTCGTGGGGTTATTTGGTGGTGAGCAAAGTGACACACAGAGACCATGGCCCTCCAAACATCATCTTTAATGGTTCACTCTTAAGGGGAAGGCAAGGAAGCGTGCTGGATTTTCACTTGTATTTATTACTGTTCACCCATGGAACCACAGGCCGTGAACCAGTTTTGTGCATAGGCATTTTCACATTTTTTGCAGCCTGGTTTCATGTGACAGCTACAGCACAGATAATGTTGCTGCAATAACAATTTGTTGGAATGTGTTGGACTCCAAACCTCTTTGGTAGTGACTTCCCTGGCAGAGGGAAGAGCCCCTTTTTTAGCAGCACATGGAGAAATGATGTCGGAGAGTTTCTCTCCAGCAAGTAGAGCCCTCTGAACCAGAACCCTTATGCAATTATGTGTGTTTTTTGGACTCCAGATCCTACGAATGTCCCTCTTGAATAGCATGATTCTTGCTAGTTCGTTCATCTGTGAATTTCCCTGGCAGGTAGCGTATAAATAGCTCTGAGACACAGGCGATCCACGAGTTCTTTTCAAAATACAGCATTGAGTCATTTTAAAGCCTCCTACTGTAGCTCTTTTAAAGATTAACTCATTATTTTGAGTGTAAGATTTATGCCTGAGAAAGAAGGATAAAACCCTGGTTTAAGCTGTTCTTCCAACAAAGTACCTTGTTTAAAAACCCCTAAATAAAATGTCGTGGGAGTTGGCCTGTGAAGTGAGCAGGGGACATCTGCCCATCCCCACCAGGGGCTGTCTGTTCATCACCCAGAGGCTACACTGCTTTCTAGAGCCAGGAATAGAAACCAGGGTTCCTTATTCCCAGGAGCCCTTTGCCATGTAGGGCAGAGCAATCCAGCTGCTTCCCCCCAGCCTTTTCTCTCTGTCTGACCCCAGGCACTGCTCAGCTTTCAGTAATTAGGGCAGAATTAGGGCAAGATCCCAGGGGATGGAGGCTGCTGGAGCAGGGCTTGCACAGAGGGCAGAGCTCTTCTATGTATTGAGCTGAGCCTCCTTTACCACCTGGAAGTGTTGTCCAAAGAGAATTAGGGGATTTCACACACTTGTACAGGTCTGGCATCCCAGCAGGTTACAGCAACAGCTCTGTCCCTGGGTATCCAGAAATACCAGATGTGTCTGTGGTGCATATTCAGATAAACACCTGCTGTGGGTGCACTGGGCATCCAGAGCTTCCACTGGCACAGGCTGGAACACCAAAGCAGGCAGGAAAACCGAAAAGACATCATTTCTCTCGTGCCACTGCTCATGGTTTGCAGTGTTAGCAGCCTGAGGAACAATACAGTGTGGCTGGTGCTGACTGCACACATCAGATGAATAACATGTTTCATTCAAGCACTAGGAGAGCTCCCAAACAGACCAAAATATGGTGTCCTGCTATGGAAACAGCCCAAGATTCTTCTTCTCATATGTAAAATACTACTGCACTGTTCATGCTTAATTAGTTAAGGGCTGTGTTGTGTTGTGCATTGTCTTTCATATGGATGTACCCCAGCACAATTTTCAAGAGCTGGGTCAGGATTTACTTCCCCATTAAGTTAGACCAACTTTTTTCCTTTCCTTTTTTTTTTTTTTCTTTTGGAGGGAGGGAGTTTTGGGAGGAGGGGACAGCTCTGGGACTGTTGTCAGTAAATCTGAAGTGGGGTATGCAACCCGATGAAACCTGCAAAGAGAGTTTCAGTAGGATACCTGGGTGGAATTTTCCTTTCCTTGATGATCAAAACATGCCTGACTGCCCTGCCCAGAGCTGCTGTCTCCTTTGCTAGATGCACTGTGCACATGTATATTGGAGTTAGTCCTGTGCTTTCTGTCCAGCTTCCTACAATGTGGCATCAGAATTCTGCCCTCAGCGTGAAGTGCGGGAGTGACTTGTCCCTCCTGCAGGGTCAGAGGAACACAGGCAAATTCTGTAAATCATAAACATCTCTGACGTCTCTACAAGTTCAAGGCGAAAATCAAAAATAGCCATTTGATGCTCAAGACTTTTGATGCATCTTTAGGTTGTGATTCTGCTGACAGGAGCTCTGTGAGTCACACAAGCCATCAGCACCCTGCTGTTTCCCAGAGCACTTTTAGAGGTCCTTCTTGGGACATTCCTGCCACATCTGCTGTCAGCTAGGAGCCACAGAGCAGCAAGATGTAAAGGTGATGCCCACAGGGACACAGTTTACGTGAGGCACTTGGGCTGGGACTGACATTGTGAGTGGAAATAATCTGCTGAAGGTCAGGCCCCCTGTGCTGTGTTAAAGATGGACAATGACCCGCTGAAGTTTGCAGCCTTAATGGCTGCTGATATTATGATAAAGAAATATATCAAAGTAAAAAGTGTTCCTTCTTTAAGACCAAGTGAATAGATTTGAATCTATCTATTATTGAAAAGGCAATAAGCAATATGCTGTGCTGGGTCTCTCACAGAGGCTCCCTAATGCATTAGTGCATTGCTCCTTGGCTTGGGAGGTTGCACAACTTGACATTGTAGTTACCTTCCTGGAGAGTTCAAGTATCCATAAGGGCTAAAAATACATTGGGAATTGTGGTGCATGAGCGTGGGCACTTGGGATACAGCAGAGTTGAGATGGAAGTGCAGGAGGAGGAGCACGTGGCCTTCTCCATTCACTGGAACAGCTTAATGTGAGGAGAGGGGAAAAGAAAAAAAGCAAAGCTAAAGCTCAGTTGCATTTCATGGATGGAGGGTTACTGGTGGAAGGAAATGGTCCTCCTTGGATTTAAATCAGAATTAAAAATTGCATCATTTAATCTGACATCCTCCAGAACTCATGCTTAAAGATTTCATCTTATAGTGCTATGGCAAGGTCAAACTCACTCTGTCAGTAATTACCTTGGAAGTCAGAGTGTGTCTCTGTGCATGTCCATGTTTGAAAAGGATGGGAAATAGAAGAAGCCTTTTCATTTCTTCCTAGCTTTTGGTATATTTGAAATAAGTGCCTTCTCTTGTTTTGTGTGGCTCTTCAACAGTTTTGATGGATTCTGATTCACATGTGCTGCCTCTTCCCATAGCGGGTGTGGAATTATCAAGGCCAACAGAGTAAACAGATGGGGAAATTAAGTAGGGTGCCCAAAGGCACACACCTCTCCCCAAACCAGGCACAGCATGAGTTTGCAGCCCTGTGTTGTGTGCAGTCTGCCTGACCCCATCTCTCTCTTCTGTACAATCCACGAGTGTGAAAACACATGAAGACTTTTCTTTATCAAGTCCTCTTCTGCTCTGTGGCTCAAAGCTGGAAATGATTTCACAGCACTTCTTTTAATCTTCTTTGACAGTTTTTTTGTTGAAAAATAAAGCAGTTTTGACAGTGGGATAAAGCAGCACTCACAAGTGTTTGCTCAAGTCCTGATCAAGTGCTAGGTGGCTCATCCAGCAATGCTCCTCTTCATTTCAGAGGGGCTGTTCCTTGATAATGGGGATATTTGTTATTCATAATCTGCTGCTGGTTACTGTCATCATCAGCTGAAGGAGGCAACATAATGTGAGTTAATTGTTTAGTTCCACAGCGTCTAATGAGTAGTGTATATATTCCAATATAACAATTTGCCATAGCTCCATGGGAGAGAGTATTAAGTGTTCAGTGACAACATGCAAATAATGAACGCATTTATAGAAAGCAGAACTGAGAGACAATAAAAGAGCCCAGGTTTATGGATAATTTATTTGGAACTAATAATATTATAGTAAAGGAGATCCAGATTAAAAACCTTGATATGCCATTTGGGAACTCAGATAGAATTCCTAGCTTTTTAAAAGTTCAAGCCTTTTACAGAGTTTATTGAAAGCAGTGGGAGGACATCTGTGAAAGATGTGGCTGCTCAGTGTTTGGTTAAAAGCAATCCAGCCTTTTTGTCTGGCACTGGTGATACAGTTCCCTCATAAGCAAATTTCTTGCCAACATGTTTTCAGCAAGGCAGTGCTTGATTCTTACTTCCAGCCCTCAGAAAACCATGGATCTCAGGTGAGCACACTCAGAAAATGTCTTATTATCACATCCATCTTACAACATCAGTCAAGGTCAAGGCACTATTGAGATTGGTACTCTACGGATATGCAGTAGGAGAGATCCTCCCTCAGAGATGCACAGAACCAAAATAGTAAATGGTCCCAGTTCCACTGGCACGACTTCTTTGTGTTCCCCATTTCTCCTTCACTTTCTGCCTCTGGCTTTTCAGGCTGTAGCCATTTGGGGCAACACTCCCTTCTTTGCTCAGCTTTCAGCATATAGGAGTATAAATCACTACTGGTGCTTCAATTTATTGAAATTCAAGTAATTGACAATAACAATACGTGCACTACAGTAATGGATTGTGTTCTTGTGGGCAAGAGCACAGGTTTTTACAGCCCTAAGGTACCAGTGCACCAGATGTGCACCAGAGACACAGATGACATCTTTAAGAGCATTTCTCTTTGGAAAGTATGGCTTGAAAGTCAGGCTAGAACCTGTTTTGGACCTATTTTGAGCACCCTGCATTTATGTATTCTAAGAACAGTGTCGTGTGGAGACACTGTAGGAGACAATAAACCCACCTGCAATGCACAGTGACTGAGCATGAGTGGGGAGCAGTTGTATCTCCTCGTACAGATCAGCACCAGCAGTTGCTACTGCTCCACCTCTGCTTTTAGCGAGCACAACAGAGCCTTTGAAGAGCTCTTGAAATTCCCATGTTGCTTCTTAAGAGACAGGCAAGGCTTTCCAGGCTGGCTTTTTTAAAGGGTACTTCATTGTAATTGTCTGTTAAATCTACATTATTACAGGTTTCATTGACCCCTCGACACAGTGATCAAAGGACATTTGCCACACTTGATGGCAATGACAGCCACAGACTTCAAGTAGAAGGATAAATGAATTAGTTGGGTGATAGGTTTCTTTCTTTCTTTTAAACACCCAAGCCAAAAATCAATCCTTATAGTGACAAGGTTTATTGTGCTAAATTCCCTTGGCATTACAAACTCTCTTTTTCTTTCCCTACCCTTAAAAAAAAAAACCCAGGCAGATATAGCTGATGCTGTGTCTCATCCCACGCGCTCGCGTTGCTCCTGCAGTCTGTTGCTTTTTGGGATTCACACACATTTGCATTTGCAAGCGCCACTATTGCTTTGCAGTAAACACTGCTCACGGCTCTCTCCTCAGAGAATCCAGATGTCTTCCTCTCAGGACTCTGCATTTATCTTTAGATTCCTCAGCCTATCGCTGCATGCACTGGATGTTCTTTGCTTTTGCATAGAAACCCCGATCCTCATCGCAAGAATTGCATTTCGTGGTGAGGATACTGATTGGGAGTGAAAGGTATTTATCTTCCAAAAAACAAGTTTCAGTTTCATTCTCCTGATCCCATCAGGTCGCTGTGGGTAGGTCTGTGCTCGGAGCACTTTTCCCGTGCAGCCAACTCTGCCTCCATCAGCCATGTGCTCTTTGATTGCACATGGTGTGTGCAGGTATTTGCTGGCTTTTGGGAGATGAGTAAGAGAAGGATTTTAGTTTTTCAGTAGTTTAAATGAGGGGGGGGGAAAAGGAGAGAAGACATTCAGCTCATTTTTTTTAGCAAAGGAAGGAGCAATCTGAATGAAGAAAGGGGTCAAACCCCTCTTGTTGGTGAAGAAATGAGGAGTGAATCCCAATCACCCTGAAGCCTGGTGGAGTTTCCAGTGAGCGCAAGGATCAGGGTATCATCCTGTGAAGTGTTGCAGCAAGTTCAGTGAGATCTGGAGAAGGGTGCATGGATAGGTTCATGTGTTTGCTCTCCCTCCCCCTTCAGCCCAATCTTTGTGCTGTTACAGCACCTCAGACGTGGCCGTCAGAGCTGTTTGCCAGAGTCAGAGCAGCGCTGCAGCCGTCATGGCCTGGGGACACATGAGGCACAACTGGTAAGGAGAGATAACAACTTCTAATGGACCAGCTAATATTGGTAGGGAAAACAGACAGCTCCCAGGCACAAGTGCTCCCTCGTGTCTCCTCCTGTTTGCCAGGGGCCGTCTCCAGCACTGCGGACGTTCAGAATGAGGATTTGCATCTCCAGGGCACCAAGTTCCTGCTGATCGGGATAAAGGACCAGCTCCTCAAGCTCAGCACAGGCAGAGGGTGATTGTTATAAGTGAGCAATTCTGTTTGCATCCCTGGGTAGAAACCTTTTCTTTTTTTTTTTTTTTTCCACATGATTTCCCAAATCAGGACACTAATCAGGTTCAGATGGCTATTGGGTGCAGAGTCACCAGCTGCCTCTCTTTCCTCTGTTTTGCTACAGCAAAGGAAAGGAGAGGGGTTTTTAGCAATCAGTAGGATTTACTAATCCTTCTAGGTGAGGTGTATGGGAACTGTATTTTCCCTAACCCCACTGGTGTGTCATCCTGGAGGACTGAAGTTATCACAGAACTGTGGAAGGTCTAGCAAAACAGTAAAAAGAATAGTATTATGAAAGGAAGCCAGCTGAGTGCTGGCATTGTGTGTAGTCTGATGTACACTTGAAGAGGGTTATAAACACGTTTGTGAATGGACCAGCATAACGTCTGCTAAACGAGAGACACGAGTAAGGAGATCAAGCCAAGAGATGGTTGCACTCAAGGGCATGGTTTTCATACAGGAGACATCTGCAGAGAAGGGGAGAGAGAGAAAAAAATATGTCCCTATTACAAAATGTTTGGCTGCATGCAACCACGGGCAGCCTCCAGGGAAAGCTCTGTGGAGCCATCAGGGTGGTCCAGTCATGGAGTGGGAAAAGGCTTTTTAACAGCCTACCCTGTGGGTGGAAACACTCCATGCCACACCCTGCTCTGCCCTGAGTGCTCCCTGATTCCAGCAGTGCCACAGGGACATCTCTGACCCCTCCTGTGCTGCTTCTCTTGGCCCTGGCCCCCATACAGCTCAGTACTAGCCATGGAGTTGGCCATGGCCACCAGCATGTTCCCTGCCTCACTTGGACCCTCTGTCTCCTCTCCCCCTCTCGCCATAACTTCTTGTAGGAGGGAAATCATCTACTGGAGTGTGGCATTTTGCTGTCTTTTTTCCAGAGGTGGGTGGAGAGGGGAAAATAGAAGTAATTTGATATTTGATCTCTTTCACTTTTTGTCTACTTTATAATCTCAATGTGCAGGAGAGGAGTTCCTGCAGGAGAAAACCAGGATGACTACAATGTCCAGGACCAGGACTGTAGCAAGGGGAGTTAGTTTGACCTGTAATGCAGTGAGATTTCATTTGTAAAATACTTACTGTCACTACCAGAGGTCAGCGTTTTCCTCCCTGCACGGGCAGTGACTCAGCTGGTCTCATGCATGTGTAAGATCAGGGGCTCAAAGGGGATTTGATTTAGCATGACCTGCTGTTTCAGCTGGTACACATGGCTTCCATAAGCTCCCAACTTATCAAAACATGTGCCTGCAACAGAGCAGGGAATTCACATCTCATCTGCCACTGGATTGCTGGTTTGCACATGGGGGATGCTCTTGAGGCAGCGTGGGTTTGAGTGAAGATTTATTACAGGACAAATGCTGAAACCACCCAAAAAATGGGGAGATTATGTTTTCAGTTTTCAGTGCATTACTTGTGAATGGAACTGCTGACAGCCAAATACTTTAGCAGATAAAATGATCCACTTCAGTGCTTGTTGAGCCAAAGCAGAGGGAGTTCACCTGCCTCGAGTGGCCCTCTCCTGCATACCCCCCTTACTGCACAATGTACCTTAGTGGTATTTTTAGTACAGACTAACATCTTTGTTTCTTAAAACAGGGAAGCTTTATCCAGTGTGTTTGAAATTTGAAATTAGCGTTAGCATTCCCACTCATGCTGCATTTGGAGGGTGGAT
Organism: Ifrita kowaldi; assembly: GCA_013398055.1. Lineage (NCBI taxonomy): Eukaryota > Metazoa > Chordata > Aves > Passeriformes > Cinclosomatidae > Ifrita > Ifrita kowaldi. The sequence goes on from VZRS01007043.1 coordinate 38,361, forward strand.
TCCATACCCAATAGCAAGGACTGGGCTCTGGACTGATTCAAGCCCTCCAAAGCCATTCTGCCTTCTGCACTTACCCAGAGAAGCAGATTATTTACTGCCCGAAATGGCTGTCTGCAAATCTCACTATTTCCCTCAACAGTTGCAGAGCACAGGTGTTTCAAAGTTAAAATCTGGAAATTAAAAAAGCATCTTAGATCCTTTACCCCCTCCCCTTTCCTAAGTGGTATTGAGGATTACCACATGTGGTTACATAATAATTTCCCTCCCCCTGAGCTTTTTAGCAATTAATTAGTCAGGGATTTGAGGGAAAATATGTCTAAAATGGCTGAATATTTGCTTACTGGTCCACAAACATGCCCTATTTTGTCGAAGCTGCTGTTCTAAAAGCCAAAAATAAATCTTTTAAAATTGGAAAAATTCATGACAATTTTTTTTTGCTTTCATTTTATGTATCTTTATTCAGTGACCACGGGTAGGGAGGATATGGAAAGCTAACACACAGCAGGGAGAACACCACTCCTAGTGTCAATAGGTTATGCAGAGCCTCTTCCACCCATCCAAAGGTGATTCAGGTACTTCTCTTTCTCAAACTTCTGTTTCCTTGCTGTGTCTCTCAGACAAAACACTTCTGTAACCCCCAGCGTGGCTCTAAAATTGCTCAGAGCTGGGGAGTGTGAGATCTGCTTCATTCAGTGCCCAAGATCAAAGCCATCCAGGTTGTTAACACCATCCTCTGAGCCATGCAACAACCTGCTGGGTCAGCCAGAGCCTTTCAAAGCTGCTGGTTCCTAACAAGCTTTGTAAAACCTTTGACTGTTTTGAGGTCTGCGTGTGAATCGTGCGATGTAGGGGCTCGTTTATTTACTACTGTCTCCCACCAAAACCCTTATGACAAGGAGAGGAAAAGTCACCAGGATTCCTTGGCTCAGAGAGGAAACTTTCCTGTGAGCTGAAAATAGAGGATGTGCCCTGTTACAGGTATCTACAGGCAGAGCTTTCAAAGCAGAGCTGTGGTTTTTTCCAGCCCCTGTATAAGCTTTGTTGAGATGCTCCTTATCCTTTGGAAGATACCACCTCTTCTTCCTCCATCCCTCTCCTGTCTCTGTGCTAAAAAGGGCTGTAGAACATCTTTGTCCCCAATAAAGATCCCACTGAAGGAGTGTTTCCAGCTTTACGGGCTTCCCTTCTTATTTCTGCCTGCAGACACCAGCTCACAGCAGTGCGACGAGTGGGTGCTAATTATGGAGAACCACATTCGACAACAGAGCCTTGCTGCTGGTGAATACAGAAAAATTGCTCATTAGAGCAGCATGGTATTTAGTCAGATTGGCTTCCCTGGATATTAACATTCTGGCATTAATGCAGACTGGCAGCGTGATACTTGAATAAAACTATCTCAGGGTAAGATGTGCAGGAGGGCTTGTAAAATGTCTGTCCCACCTGTGGGGTTTGCAGGGCGTTTCTGCTGGGGGCTCCCACGTGCTGCTTTAGGAAAAAAAAAACCACCCGTGGATTTCAATCACTTGCACATACAATTTCTTGGTGGTTTTTTCCTGCCTCACAGGGCATGGTGCATCAAGCATATGCTTTATTTCTCTGGAATTAAACACGCTGTGCTTGATTATCTTTCTGGCCATCCAGCCTTTCCCTGGACTGTTTGGTGTGACGGTGCTGTATCCATGGTGCAGGTGGCAGGGCTCTCTGCTTGGCGGCTCTCTGTGCACAGCACGGCCTGTGTGACACTGAGGCCACCCTGGAAAATGTATTGTTTTTACCTGTTGCACAGAATAACTTCATAGAGGAGGCTCAGCCAAAGCTGGTTTGAACACAAAAAGCTTCAGGTGCCTAGTTTTAATGCAGGGAGGGTTTAGCATGAAGGTTTCCCCGTGCTGTTTTATAAACAGCAAGAACCAAAGCTGGGGTTTGTGTGCTGCAAGGAGAGGTGCCTTTTCCTGGGCATGGCTCCTTGTTCCCCCCTCTGCAGCATCGGGACACCTCCAGCTTGGCTTCTGGGCTGGCTTTGCAGAGCTGCCCACGCCTCTAAAGCTGCGTGGGGAGAGCCAGAGCTTTGCTGGCTGCACGGACTGGTGTTCATCCGTGCAGCTGTGCGAGCTGGAGCCATAGCCACAGGGAATTCCTCGATCCCATGCCCTGCCCTCTTGCACCTCTGGGCTTACATCAGCAGCAGCCGCTCCACTGGGCTAATGCATGTGCTATAAACACACACACAGAGGACAGAGCTGTTCAGCGGCCAGCAGAGCTCATCCAGCCACACACATGCCAGAATTTCCTCTCCTGCAGCCCTCTGGTCTCCACTTTGACTTGAATACCAGCGTTTGCTAATTAGCTCCGCTTTACCTAATTAGCACCCAAATGGGAGTGCCTCCCTCAGCTGCCTCTGTGCTTGCAAAGAGCCCAGAGCTGAGGATTTATGCGGGGGAGAGATTTTCCTTGGGGTTTGTGTGGTGTGTCCTGACCTCTGTGCACTGGGAAGGTGTGTGAGTGTGTCCTTGCACTGGTGTTACCCTGTTGGTCACTACAGAAGCTGGACACAGCTGCACTAAATTGTCACTGCCTCAGCCAACCTGTTTCTTGCCTGTGAGTTTACTGTGTGGGTTTTTTCCTCCTTTTTTATAATGGTCATGGTATTTTGCCTGCAGTTTGCCTTGGGAAATAGAGTGTGTCCTACATCCATATCTATTTTAAGACTCTGCTCTATTGCCTGCTACCAGCTGGGGACAGGGCTGGAAGGAGCAGTGGTTTCATGTTATAAGGGGAAACACTGGATGTTTCTAGGAGCTTATAACTATACAATGCTAAATATGTTTATAAGCCAGGATATTGTGATCTTAGTGATAGTACTCATTTCACCTGAGTTTAGTATTTTAAAAGCTGTCTTTCTGGCTTATCTGGATGTAGTAAGATCTACTTACAGATGATGGAGAATGAGACACACACAGAAAGCAAATTATTCTGTTTCTGATATTTGTATTTTATTATGAAGAATATTTTTTCCCTTTGTGTTAGTCCTGCTCTGACTTGTTTGGGTTTAGGGGGGCCAGTAGAGATTTTGTTATGAAAACCTGTTAATTTTTGTGGTCTGTCCAGATTGAAGTATCAGCAATTTCTTCTAAAGTTAAAACAGACAGACAGAACCCCTGCTTGTCAGAAAAGCATGAGAATGTTTCCACACAGCTGAAATTCAAAGATTTGGAAGCAGGTGCCTTTCTTAATGTTGCACATCTTGTGTTCATGCCTGTGAAGGTCTCCTAGTCCACAACTTTCCAGCTCAAACATTGGATCATTTTCATCCTGACTGCTTGTGTCCCACGTGTGTTTTATTCAGTGAGTTGATTAACATTGTTTTAGCTAAATCCCACTTTAGGCAGTAATGTGGCCTAGAACCGGCTCCATATGGGAGTCAGGGGTCTGACTCCATCCTCTGTGTGCATTGGCCCCATTCTGGAAGGTTTTATGCCCTCAGAAACCCTTGGGTGCTCTCCTGCCACGAGTCTGGATCTGCCAGTCTTGGGTGATGCTGCACAAATACCACTGTGCTGCATGGCATGGTGCTTGTGTGCACAGATTAAAAAAAAAACAACCCAAACCAACAGAGCACAAAAAAAACTCTGAACCAACCAACCAAAACAAAAAAACCTTCCAATTATTCCAAAAACCTCTATGGCCAGAGATGGCCAAGAGGAATCCCAGGGCAAGTGTTTTGTGGTGTCTCTGGATTACTTTTTTTAGTATTTTGGCCTGGGTGTAAAGATGGACAAGGGTACATAAATGTGACTTTTTAACTCACAGGTGAGGAGCTACTTGGTAAACCTGGCATAAACTGTTCCACGGTTCAGGGTGGCTTTCTCTGAAGTGCTTCTGTTTTGGTTAGACAGCTGTTTTCTTCAGAGAGCTGGATAGTTGGTGGGTTTATGTGCTTTTCATGAATTACCAGGTAACACTGTTCTCTGAAGGGTCTTTCCCTGCATTCAGTGATTCTCCAGTTTTTCTTCTCCAGGGAGGTTCAAAACCACTTGTAAACCTGCAGCTCACCTCCTGAGATTGAAGAGGAGCAGAACTTTCTCAGTCAGGGTTTTCCAGCCACTTCCATCTAAAATTTAAGATGCAGCACAAAAGTTACAGCTTATGCGATAGTGCTGGGGAGTGAATTTTGTATTGATTTTAAAATTAGTCATTTTTAGCTTACTGTTTTATGCACCAGAAAATGGCGTCAGCTTCATTAAGAATGCTGTATATTATTAATATACATCATTAATTTATTCTTGGCACTGGGCTAGTAAAAGCACTTAAATCATTGCCTTGTCCTTAAAGTTGGACAAGTGGGATAGTAATAAATGTGATGGGGAGCAAAGCCATTTCAGCACAGAGATGCTGGTCCCACCCCTGTTTTCCTTGCACCCCTCTTTTTTGGGGGGTCACTTGCATCTCCAGCTGGTGATGCCATGATGATTTTTGTCTTTTCTTTTATACCCCTGTTATACCTTTTTACAACTTCTGTATTCTTAGTGCTTTTTGCCTGCATTCTTGGTCTTGTTTGTCAGGCTAGGAGACTCAACATTTTAGAGGTTTCGTAGTTAGGGATCAGTGTGCTCCAGACATCAAGGTGCTCTCCAGAGCACGTTTTGTAAACCAAGATAGAACCATCCAGGGGAAGGTTCCTTGGGGAGGGGGGGCTCATTTGAGCCTCTCATTAGGGAATTTTTGATAGATATGCTAATTAGTAAGACCTATAATGTTACACCAGATCTTTTGGGGGGGCATTGGGGTGGGCATTGGGGTGCATTCGACCTGGACATGGTGCACCTAAGGATCCTTAAAATAAATACCAAGGTAAAATCCCTTTTATCCCTTCTAACTGTGTCTGATTCTTGATTTTAAGACCAGGAAAAGGCATCACTGGGTCTGCACGAGAGTGGTGAGTCTGGAGGTGCTGGACTCACCATCTGCAGGTCTGCTTTTTGGCACCCAGGCCATTGGCTCAGAGGCTGGGAAGCCCAAATAGTTGATAAAGCAGCTGATTTGGGTTGAGGAAAAGGGATGGGGAGGGAATCTGCCCTTGCTTGGGACATTAGTGCCTTATCCTTGTTTTCAGGAGGGCTGGGCACAACCTGCACCCCAGCAGGGCAAGTGCAGGAGCCTCCATGCAGCCAACTGGAGATGGAAAGTACCTCCCAGGCAAAGGACCCAGTTTCAGTCCCTGTTCTTATGCTGGTTTATTTATAAGCTATTAAAGATGTATAAAGTGATTTTTGGAGCAGGCAGTGGAGCCTGTGCCTCTCTGCTTCCAAGTGCATGGTCTGATTGACTGGTTACAGACTCCTGCTTGCTTTCCCATGACCTTTTTTTTTGGTGTTAGATTATCCCATATTGGACACTGCTATTTCTCAACTGGCATAAAAATTGAACTTTTTCAGGGTATGGACCCATCCTGGTAAATCAGCAGCCTTTCTGTGCAGGGTGTTTCATGTGACACTTCCCACCAGAATTGCTGATAGCTGTATTCCTGCTGACTGGACAGGGTTCCGTCTTCTCTGCCAGTTTTGCGGGCAAGTGGCACTCACTAATTTAAAAATACTTTTGGTTGGACTCTTATTTGGAAAAGAACCGTAATTTCAGCATTAGAAGTACATTGATAGAATGGTTTAGGTTAGAAGGGACATTAAAAAGTTCTAGTTCCACCTCCCTGCAAAGGGCAGGGACACCTTCCACTAGACCAGGTTTTGCAGAGCCCCATCTAGCCTGGCCTGGAACACTTCCAGGGATGGGGCAGCCGCAGCTTCTGTGAGTAGCCTTTTCCCCATCGCCCTCACAGACAAGAATTTTTTTTTCTAACATCTATTCCTCTGCTCTAAAATTATTTTGCTGCTTGCAACCTGCTTGCTTTTATGGCATCCTGAAAATGAAGTCCTTTATCATTGTTCTGCCAATGCAATTAAAAGAAAAATGTAGAAAGAGACCCTGCTGCATCTGAAGAGTGCACTCGTTCTCCTCTGGCAGGAATCTGTTTTACACAAATGCATGATTTTGTAGCAAGGCCACCTTAAAACAAACAAACAAAACCCCCTCAAAGCACTTTGTGGGCATCATGATTCACCCAAGTTATCTGCTGAGGTCTGTTGTTGCACAGATATTGAGGTGTGACATCTGAGGTGGACTGATGGTGCTTTCAACTATCCCATCCTTCTTGGTGTTAGTTCAAGAAATACACCATGACAGATGGCATTGTTTTAAAGCTTGAATATGCTGTGCAAAACACTGAGAAGCCCTGAACCTCAGAAAAAGCATTTTGTAAACTGGCATTCTAGAGTCTCTTCAGTCTCCTTATTATCACTTACAGCTGGACACATGACACAAAAAAGCCCTGTGGATGTGCCTTTAGGAACAGACAACGATCTTTTTAAGCTCTTGGATATTTGAGGATGTACAAGGCAGAAGGTATTGTCATCGTGTGGTTTTACTGTTGTAAAAGCAATTGTAGTAAAAGTTACAGTAATCCCTGGTGTTCTGCTTCAGAGCCCCTTGAAGTCTGCAATAATGGCTCCACTGAATCCCAGCAGCCTTTGAATCGCTTTTCCCATTGTAGGGTGGTACTGATCAAACCTGGGGCTCCAAAGCTCTCCTCAGAAATGCCTCTCGCTGCGCTTCCCCTATTCTCCAGGCACTTACAGACACCAACACAACCAGCATTTAGAAATTTTTCTCAGATCTGTTGATGAAAAGGACTCTCTAAGAGCTTGATATTATTCTGCCATCACACCTCAGGTTAGTGGGTTACAAAGTCTGTGCTACAGTGAGGAGCTTGCTGCCTTGGATGTCTGCATGAACCCATTTACCTCCCCTTTTATGCTCTGATGATGGAGCTTTCCTTTTGGGACCAAAAATCTATTATGATCAGTCTTTGACCAAGCTCAATAAATGCCTCTCGATTGCCGCTGCTTTGTCTGAATGCAAGTGCAATGCCCTAAAAGAGCTTTTTAAATTTGAAAATGTGCTTTTTTGGACTCTTTGGGTCTGTTCCACCCATGGTGCTGCAATAAGGCTGTGTGAGCCCCCAGAGGTGTTTGCTGTGGCTGTCAGGAATGACCTGCCAAGTGCACACGAGTGAGGGGACACATGGCAGACACCCATTTCGTGGGCTGAGCAGTGACCTGAGGTGGCCACTCGCTTCCTGACCTCCCAGTGTGGCTTTGGGCATATTATTTAAGTTTTCAATCTCATGCTTTCTCACCTGTGAAACAGGAAGTGTGGCTGCTCTCCCGGACTGGCCCTGTGCAGGGTCGCTCTCTCCAGCAGGATTGTTCTGCCCGGTGACTGCAGCACTGGAGAGGAAGCAGGTTGGGGACTGTCCCTGCCCTGCCATGCCTGCAGTGCTCCATGGCTGGGGAAAATGGGATACAAACCTGCAGCACTGCCTTGCAGAGCTGTGAAATTCCACTCTCTGTTCTGTGTGGTGCCGGAGCTGTTTGTGAGCAGCCTGACAGAGAGCTTTGCTGTCTGTAGCTCCCTCACTGAGCAGCAGGTTGTTGGGTTTATTCTTTTTTTCAATTGTCTTTCTTTCTAGTGTTCCCAGTCACTTGGTGACACCTGAAAATGCATTTTCCAATTTAATTGTTCTGACAAACCCTATTACTGGCTGATTGGGGAGCTCCCACTCTGCAGTTAGATTTGCAGCACCGATTCAGTGCAGGTCTTCCTGAGAGTGAATTTAAAAAGCAGTGAGCCTCTGCTCTCAAGGAGCAGTTCCTCTCCTTGTTTAAGAATGTCTGTAGGAAAATTCCCAGCACTTGGCAAAGTCTTCCTGTCTGCCCATGTGCTGTTCAGATCATCCCAAAGGGTCTTGTAGCTGGAATGTGTCTTTTTACCAGTTCTGGGCTAAGTTCCGTAGAAACTTATTAATTCCTCCCCTGGTTTGTTCCTATAGGGGATGGAGGTGACCTGACTGAAAGCTTTATGTAAGTAGAAACAATTCAGACTGGCTTTACTGAGTTTTCAGTGAGCTCTCAAATCTGTGAATAGCTGCAAAACTGGGATATCCATTCCTAAGAAACACTACAGGTAAAAATACACTTTGTAGCAGACCTGGACTCAGTTTGCTGCGATCATGCAGCTGGATGTGGAGAGCAGTTTTGGTACATGGGGAATCATCCATTATCAGCTAAATATTGTGCTGAGCCCCTGCACACATACACAAGCCCGTGGCATTTGCCTTTCCATGTTAGAGACTTGCTGGTCAGGTAGTTCTGCACAAAATACATCCCCAGCCTGTCTGCACTGAGAGCAGAGGCCGTGGGGACTCGTGGGCTGCTCTGCAGGACCGTATGGATTCATGCAATACTGTAAGCAGCTTTTTATTTACAGCTGCTCCCAGCACAGCAGACAGCATGTAATGAGAGCAATTAAGGGAAGAGGGGACAACCTTGTGGATCAGCATGTCAGAAAGGTGAGAAAGTACATGTCTGATGGGCTCTAGAAAGAGGAGATGAGGCTCTGGGAGAGGGCAGCAGGATATATTTGCATCTTGCCTTCATTATGCGTGGAAGAGAAAATACTGCATTAATGGGAAGGTATTGAACTGCTGTTAACTGAAGCTTTTTAAACTGACTTAGGAGAATTGGCCAAAGAGGTTTTTGGGAATGGGGAAAGCTGAAATTGAATCCAGTCTGGAACGCAGAGGACAGAAGGGACTGGGGAATTAAGCAAACACAGTGGTGGTACTTGTAAATAAGGTAAATGAAAAAGGATTAGCTTACAAAGCTGAATGGGGAGTGAGTTCTCTGAAAATCCACAGGGAGAGGTCACAAATTTGCCCCGAATTTTTGCAGGTGATTCTTACCTCCGTCTTGTCCATTATCCTGTGAAGAAAGAAAAGCTGTCTCTGTTCTGGAGGCAAATCTCCTGGGTCCACATCCCAGGGACTGTGTTTGCTGTGTTTGGCTGGTTTGCAGCTACTGCATGGGCAGGTCAGTATTTGGCTGGCTGCCTTTGCAGGCCTCTTGTTTAGGGCTTTGTTTAGGACTCCAGCTCCGGAGGTGGTTTCCAAAACAAGGACCCATGGATGCCTTGGAGCATGAGGTTAATGGAAAACATGTCAATGAGCCTGGGGACCTCTGGAGCAAGAGGGCAGTGAAAATGGCAAAAAATGTTTTTGTTGAGGTTTGCTAGGTGAAGAAATAGTGGAGGAAGAGAGAACTTAAGAGCCAGAAAATTCCTTGGGTGGGCTGGGAGCTGGAGAAGGAAGAGCCTGAGTTGAATTATAGGCTTGAATTATAGACAGTGAAGATGTCTTTGCAGCTCGTGAGTTGCAGCTTTTTGTATTTGCTATGATTTAGCAAAGCATGGGCTTATATTCTGTCTATTCCTCTGTTTTGTGTTAAACATGTAATTAAGAGGTCTGAGTAAGAACCTGTGGGCTCTGCAGAAGGAAGCAATTTGGTGCAGATCGAGTCAACAGAGGGGGAAACTCCAGCAGAAAGATTGGAAGCAGGACCAGGGCAGCACAGGCTGAGAACTGCAGCACACTGCATCCTCTTCCAGCCAGGGGTGCCACAAAACTCTGAAAGCTTTCTGGGATCTGAGCTTGACATTTAACCTGTCTCGAGTTAAATAATCATGATAGGGAAAATGGGCTTCTATTCCATGAAGTGCTGAAATCCAGGGATGGTGATAAAATAGCACCCAGAAGATGAGGGTGGTGGGACAGGGAGCTTGTGGTGCCCAGCAGAGCCGAGGGCCTGATTTCTGATCTCCTGTGCCCTGGATCTCATCGGGGTGCTGAAGTGACTCTCCTGGATATGGACCAGGCTGCTTTGGCACCTCCTGAAGTTTGGGATGTGAGAGATGGTGAGAAACACAGCCCACAGCTTCCTGGTCGTGGTTCTGTGCTCCCTGGCCAGCTGCTGCCAGCTTGGAGCTGGATACGAGCTGGGGTGAATGACTTGCTGTGGGTGCTGGTGAAATACTGCCTAACATGACAGCTTATCCTGAGATGTATTTAACAAAATGTGGCTGTGAATGTTGCACTGATCCTCTCTGTCCTCTGGAAGTGGGATAAAAGGGAGCAGGGTGTGGCAGTGTGCAGCGGTGGATGGGCTCCAGGGATCTCCAGGGATGCAGTGAGGGTGGCAGGAGGCTGTGTCCCCTTGGGGTGACCCTGAGGAGGTCTGTGGGGGTATGAAGCTCATGCAAGTGGGTGTGAGGGGCAGGGCAAGGCAGGCAGCCCCCCACTGCTGCCTTCCCTCCATGTCCTGCTTTCTTGAGAGCCAGAGAAGAAAACTTCTCCTCCACACGCCTGGGGAGGTGATGCTGGGGTCGCTGGGCCCTTCCCTGCAAATTAGCTCATGGCTTTGCCAGAAATGACATCACTTGTTAGGCAGATTTCTTCATTAGGAAGCTTTCTAATCTCAGTCATGAGCAGCACAGAAACCCTCCCCACTCCCCAGGCGCCAAGGAAGCAGAGCTGCATTGCCAGTCTCTGCAGCACGCTCTGCTTATTTATCATTCATGGCATCATGTTTGTTTTATGACAAATGAACTTAATCACGATTTTCACAGTGGAATACACAGGAAAATACGCAGGATAACCATAGCTGCAGGTATAGGAAACCAAACTTAATTTAGAGAGGATATACAGGAGCAGTCTAAGCAGCTGAAGAATTGAATTAATCTAGTAAAAAGACTCAGCTGTACATAATTCTTCATGCTGAAACAAAAGCCCCATGAGACAGGATGGTGCTCAGGTTCTGCATTAAACTTTTTTCTTTTGTGCTTAATGCTCAGCCAAATCATTATTTGTTGCTGAAAAGTGCATTTGGGTGTTGGGAATATTTTTTTCCCTGCTATGTCTTAAAGTGGAGGAGGGCAGGAATTGCAGATCATTTATTAATGCTCTGCTCCATTGTGGTCCTAATCTCCAACAGATGGGCCAGGATACTCTGGCTAACATTCAGTGTGAGCCTGCTGACTTGCACAAAGCTTCCCAGTCCAAGCACAGTGATGCAGGCACTGAGTGTGATGGTCATCCTGAAATGTGATTCCAGCAATTCCAGAGGCTGGGAGTTAATCCCTGTGCTTGGGAGGGAAGGGGATATGCACGTAGGGGTGTGCACACACATGGGTGTGCCTTCCTATGGATGTGTTTTGGAGTAGTTTGGTTTTGATTCTTTGATGTGGCATTTACTGTGTGGCCATGCTTGCCAGGGAAACTCTGATAACTTCCTGAAAATGCTGTATGCTTCCTATTTCAGCACCATTTCTGATCCTTATCAGTGTTTCTCTTCCTCACGTGATACCAGAGCAGAAATTATGATGGTTGAACCAGGAAGAATAATGCTTCAGAAACCACCCTACTGCTATCAGTGGATTTTCATGCTGTTCCAGCCAGCTGAAATTATGGTGTGAGCTGCCTGCACTGCACTAAAATGCATTTCTGTGTGTAGAAACATCATTAAAGAGTGGCTTAAAGTACACAGCATCAAAGAGGAATTTAGGACAAAAAATAAAAGAAACTTTGTAGAGTGTAGCACCAGGCATCCTAGAGTCTCCAGGAGATTTAGTGTCCAAGGGTGGAGAGCTTTCCTTAGGAGACTGGTGACAGTAATTTGTTCAGTCTAGCAAAATGAGAGCTCCGAGGGAGTGATTGCTTCCTATAAATATTTTCAAGGGGCAAGATCTGATGCTGACAGAATAACTAATGGGCTGGAAATTTAGGAGACTCCTAAATATCAGACAGGTTGTGTAACAATTTTCTAATGAGTGTAAGGAATCAAAAGCCAAATTGCTTTTTAAGACAGAGGTTGATGTCCTGAAAAAGGCCCTGTGACAGTGTTTGTCATTGAGCAAGGGGATGGCTTTGCCTAGTAATCCCAATGTTCCCCACTTCTAGCTTTGAATTTTGTGGAAAACTGGTTCCCTTGCCAATGGAGTGTCCTTAAAATGTGTTGGAAAGCAGCAGGGGCCTGTGTGAGGGAGCAGCTTGGTTACAAAAGTCTGACTCCTTGGTTTAAAGGTGTGGTAGCTGGAGATAAACAGGATGGCCTTGTCTTGTCTGAAGACCCCAAAAAATGCAGTCGAGGAGAAAGTCGTGGAGATGCCAGACACTGAGGGGATGGGAAGGGCAGGAACCCGGAGTGTATCACCTTGTAGTGTGCCAGCCCTTGCCTTGCTCATCTGGGAGGCATTTCCCTGCTTCCATTAGCCCCTTTGAACAGGCTGCAGCATCTCCTGCCAAGGACTGATAGGAAATAGGTTTATTTTTGAGGGCTGAAGTGTTGATGAGCAGAAGGGACTTTCAGCCATTTCCAAGGCTGGCAGCAAGCCTCAGATCTGAGATATCCATCTCCTTCTTTAAGTGTGGCATCAAGGCAGGCTGTGTTTGAACCTCTGCAACCTCTCCCATATCTCAAACCCTCCTGGGGCTTTGTTCCTGCGCTGCCCATGCTCTGCATGCCTTTGGATGGGATGACAGAGGAGAATTACAGGAGAGACTGGTTCCCATCTGGACACTTGTGCATTCTCCACCTTCTGCATGTGCATTAGCAATTTAATTCACCAGGAAAATGTGCTTCCAACCATCGAGCAGCACTTCTGCATCTTCACAGCCTCTGCTGCTGAGCCACAGCCCTGCCAGGGGTTCAGCACTGCTGCTGTATTTCCACCCAGCTTTACCTTCCTGCTATCTCCCTGCATCTCTGGTTTATTCCTCAGGCCACAGGATACAGCCCAACCAGCTAAATTCATTAAAGCCATCTCTGCTGCAGCCAGGCCTTCTGGAGCTCTGGTCTCAGAGACTTTGGGAATGGACCAGAATTGGGAAACATACCAATTTTTTAAGCAAGGATCTGTGTCTTCAAATTGCACATCAATTTAATGAGGATAAATCAGGCAGGCACTCAGACTCTGATGCACAGTACTGATATTTTTAGTGCCTAGACTCTCAGGAGGATGCGTCTCTGTCAGCTCAGCTGCTCTAAGAGGCAGTTGAGTAAAGTCAAATTGCAGATGGACCAAAGTCTTTTGTTTTTACCTCTCACAAAAGCGATGCCTCCAGTGCCATCCTATAAAATTCACCAATGTCCTATTTCATAAACTTCCAGGTGAATAAGACTGCACAATTTAGCCAGTAAAATCTAGCAGCCAAAGCGAAGGAACATAAAAAAAAAAAAGAGGATAGTTGGAAGATTGTTGCACGAGTCCTGTCAAACAGTGTTTAGCTCCTGCATCTCTGCACATGGGTGTCCCCAGCCAGCCCTCAGGGAGAGGGACAGATGCTTTTCAAAGCAGGCTAAGTGTGCCTGATGGTCAAATGGCGTGGGGCTGGGGGAGAGGGTCCTGTGGGGAAAGGGGGGTAGAGATGGCTTTGTGCATCTCCATGTGCTACCCCTTCATGTGGAGTCACTCCAACTGGAGTTTGAGCAGCCTTGAGGCAGGGTTAAGTCAGCCTCCAGCAGCCCTAAGGGGAAGAAACAGGAGGTGATGCTTCCTCAGACTCAATCCCTGCCTTCCTTGGTCTCCTACCCAAGAAGGGATGGGTGTTTTTTAACAAGTTCTGGGTTTTTCCTCTTCTAACTGGTTAAATCATTCCCAGTTGATGCTTATAGTGAGGGGCAGAGCAGCTGTAATATGCAGGGAACAGGACACAGCAGCTTATTTTACTGATTCAAGCACATAGATGACCCTGGGAGAAGGTTCAGCCTTAAATCAGCACATTTCTGCCTTAAGCTAATCCCCTCCCTGCCCAGTGTTTCCCACTGCAGCAATATCCAGCCCTGCTGATGAGGATGCACAGAGCATCCCTCCTGCCTCCCTGCTCCCTCCAGCAGCACGTCTGCTCCAGCCAAGGTCCCCACACCTGATGTGGAACAGAAATAGCATCAGGCTGCTGCTCCTGAACCTGTTTCGTGCTGTCATCCAGCAGACTGGCATGGCCGTGGTGCAGGGAGCAGCTCACGCGTTCACCACGCTCCTCTGCGTTTCTGCACATGTTGTTCCTCACGCTCTTTGCTGCTCCAGACTGGAAAAGCTCCTTCCCCGCAGGAAGACAGGTAGAATTCCATACAGGGAGGCCACCACCTCCTCATTCACTCCCAAACATCCTCCTCTTCGGGGCTGTGTGCGCCTCTGAGAATAGCTCCTTGCCACAGCCTCCTCCGCAGGAACAGCGTTATTTATTCACAGGCGTTGGGTTTGCTCTGATCGTCTTTCTGAATTTATTCTAAAAAGAGATCTGCCTTGTGCCTGGGAACTGCCTGGCCCTTCCTCCAAAATGGAAGTGAGAAAAGCTCCTTGTGTGTTTTTTGTGCATGGTTAAAAATAGCGTCCCAGAACTGTATGTTGGATAAATATGAATGAGGGAAGAACAAATGTAGTAACCTTCAGAGTCTACAAATGGACAGGTATGTGTGTCTATCCTAGAGCTTCTAAGATTTCTTTTCTCACCCATTTCATACTCCAGCCTCTGCTTTCTTCTCTACCTTTCTTTGTCCTTTGTTCCCATGGCTTTGTTTTAATTCTCCTGCATCGTTCTTTTTTTCATTTGACTCTTAACTCTGCTCTTCCTATTTCTCTCCCTTCCCATCAGTGTCCTTCCCCACCTCTGCTTTCCATCCTGCTCCTCCACACCTCATCTTTTTCTTCTTTCCCAATACTTCTCTCTGTTCTTAGCCAGTGCTCCCTGTTCTCCCTCTTGTCTCCTCATCCTTTTCACTCTGGGGACTCTCAATCCCCAAGACAACCCTGACCTGGGTCGCCAGCACAGCCTTTGGCTCAAGAACAGGGATGGCAGCCAAAGGGAGGTGCAGGCAGAAATATCTCACTGAAATGGCTGTTTACACTTGTCATAAAATCCTTAAGCCTGTATCTGATGTGCTTAAATGGATGAAAACGTTAGAAATGAAGAGTCTGCCCATATGTTGTGAGTGTCCTACAGTGACAGACCTGAATGTTTATCCACATGAAGGCCCTTTCACACTACGAAGCAGTGTTAAATGGCTTCAGGGTAAGTGGATTTGAGCCAGAGAGGGTATAAATAGCCTGCTGGAAATGCTCTTCGTGCTGTCTCCCATCCTCAACTTCCCTCATCTCTTCCATTTCCACTTTTTAAAGGAGAAGAATGTTGGTTGTTGTCTTTGGGGTGTTTCAGGTCAGTCTGGGAGCTGTGTGGGCCTCAGCAGCTCTTCTTGTGTCACAACCCCACGGCTGATGGGAGCATCCAATGGGCTCATGGGCTGTAGGGAAAGAGCCTGAGCCATGTGGCATTTGGATAAGAAAGCATCAGATGCTATTTAAAACTTCTCGAAATCCCTAACTTATTGTGGAAAGCCATTGCCTAATAAATTAGTTGTCTTTAACCTCTGAAAGACAGTTTTCCTCTTGGAAGAGGAATTTAATGGAAGGATGTAGTTACTTCTGTTTTAGAGCACGGGCAGCCTTGTTCTTCCTCCATTCAGTGCCCTCTGTCCATCCTCAGCTCTGTGCTAACTTAATTTCATGTGTGCTAAGGAATGTGCACTGTTCTAACATTCAGCATCTGAAAAAAAAAAGTGTTTATTATTCTTCTTAGTGAAAAGGAAGTGTTCAGAAAGCTCTATTGAAAAATTAAACCCCTGCGGGGTCATACTCTAAATTCTTGTGAAAAAAAGAGGGGAAAAGGTCTCAGTTTTAACATGTTTGCTTGGGCTACCAAAAATACTCATTGCCTGCATTTAAATTAAAGCACATTTTGTTCACTTCTGGAAACGTTGCTGTGAAGAGGCAGCTTTGGACAAGCTGGGCCTTTGGAAGTGGGGTTCCTTTTGCTTTTCGCCCTCCACAGCTCAGTGCCCCAATTGGTAGCACTGAGGGAGGACAGGAGGTGGTTAATCCACTGCCTGGATCAACTGGTGTTGGGAGAGGTGGAGAATGGAAAGCCATTCAGGCAAAGATGTCTCTTGCCCCTGCTGCACAACTCCTTCCAAAAGATGGGATTTGGGACCTGCAATTTATATTAATACTCAATAGGATGTTGCTATAGCAACTATATGATGTGGTGAATAGTTTCATGGGCTTCAATCCAAAATGCTGGGAGCTAAGATGGGTCTGAGCATGATTTAGGACTTTGGTCATGTGGGTTCTGTGCTGGAACGATTGGACTTGGGGAGAAGTTAGGGTAGAAGATAAAAGATGCTTCTCTGAAGGGAGCTGGTGCAGCTGGGGTGGGACAGTGAAAATTAAGGACACGCTCCAGAGTCCCCCTTTTGCACCAATTTGCACATGCTGCCATGAGGGACCCTGGTGCACAGCAGTTCCCTTTCAGTATCAGGAGTTTGCTGTAAACCAGATCTGACATTTAGCTTCAGGTTAAATTAAATTGATTTGACCTAGAATGATTTTTATTGGTTTGTTTTTGTTTCACGTTAAAAAAATCGTTAGAAAAAAAAAAAAAAGAAAATCTGTTGCAGCTCAGTTCCAAGCAGAATTACTTCCCTTTAATTTTCTCTCCTGCCAAACTGAAGAGTCTCTTATTTGCCCAGTTTTCATCTGCAGTGCTAATTTACAAGAGGCAAAATTGCGCTGTTCATGGTGGTGCCAGAAAAAGACATCTGGAACCCTGTCAAAGGGCACAACTGGAATTCATTCCCTCATCCAGATGAGCTGTAGTGGGGAGATGGTGGCACCCCTGCGCTCCATGTTACACTCCTCTGCCCTTTTCCCACAAGAAACACACCTTGACATGTAGCCTGATTTTATATCTTAACTTCAAGCCACTTTTTCTCCCATCCTCTAGGACTGTGACTCCCTTCACCTATACCTTGAGAGTATTTATAGACTGTGATCCTGTTCTCCCCCTCCCTTCTCCCTACTGTACAAAATAAATTTATCCATTATTCCCTCCTCCAAACAAACTGATCCCAGGTGTCCTGCCCTCCAGTGCTTGTGCCCTCAGCATCTCCTGTAGCTTCTCTGCATCTTCCTGTTCTTGTCCTGAGCAGGGGAAACAAACCACAGAAATGCCCAGCTCCTGGATTTTCCGTGCTAAAGGACAAGGTGCAAACAAATAACGGGGGTCTCTTCTCCCTGCCCTGTGCATCCCTGTCAGTGACTTTCTGTTTTACATTTCAGAGTTAGTCCATGAGCTCCTATTTCTTTTATTTCTGTCCATGGGCTGGCTCTGGCCTCCTTTAGTGCCCTGCTGGGTGTTCAGTGGTGCTCGGGCTGCAGCACTGCACACACACTCCCAGGGGAATGCACTGATGCATCCTGATGTTAGCATCCCTGATGTTAGCATCCCAGAGTTATCCACTGATGCATTCACACCACCCTGGCTGAGGTTTTTAACACAATGAATGATTACCAGTATCTGATACTGCACGTAAAGACCTCACTCCAGCACATCTTAGTGTCTTAATTGCCCTGTTATCATTTTATCCATCTGACTGATATCCTGTATGTACGTTATGAGTTGATTACCAGAGAGACTCAAATGTCAAAATTACAGGAGAAAATGAAGTTTCAAACACTCTGTATTTTTCCTTTGCTTCCTAAAGCCAATATTATAGCCAAGAAGTCTATTAGACTTAATTTTTTATTTTATTTTTTTTTTTAAGCACAAGCCAGAGGCTGGACATGACTGAGCAAAATGTGCTGGCAGCACAAAAAGTCAACTCTGTCCTGGTCTGCATCAGAACCAGAGTGGGTACCGGGTTAAGGGAGGGGATTCTGCCCCTCTGCTCCGCTGTGGTGAGACCCCACCTGGAAAGCTGCATCCAGCTGTGGAGTCCTCAGCACAGGAAGGACATTGAACTCTTGGAGCGAGTCCAGAGGAGGCCACCAAGATGCTCCAAGGGTTGGAGTTGCTCTGCTCTGGAGGGCTGAGAGAGGTGGGGGTGTTCAGCCTGGAGAAGAGAAGGCTCTGAGGTGACCTAATTGAAGCTCCTCAGTATCTAAAAGGGCCACAGGAGAGCAGGAGAGGGGCTGTTTACAAGGGCATGGAGTGACAGGACCTGGGGGAAATGGCTTCAAGATGACAGAAGGTGAAGTTAGAGTGGAGATTAGGAAGAAATTCTGGGCTCTGAGGGTGGTGAGGCCCCGGCCCACGCTGCCCACAGAAGCTGTGGCTGCCCCACCCCTGGCAGTGTTCCAGGCCAGCTTGGATGGGCCTTGGAGCAACCTGGCCTAGTGGAAGGTGTCCCTGCCCATGGCAGGGTGTTGGAACTGGATGGATCTATAAGGTCTCTCCCAACCCAACCCATTTTATGATTCTAATGCCGAAGCTTAGCTAGTAGTGATGCTCTTCCAAATGCCCTCTGGCTCCCTGACAGTGGTAGACTCTAAAAACGGGCTTTTCCCAGAAGACAGACTGCTTCACTTGCCCTGAAGTTTTCTGGATGTCCTATCTCTTTGAAAGCAGCTCAGAAAAAAACTGCTTGCCATATTTTCATATTCCCTTTGGACATTTTTATCGTTGTGGCGCAAATCTGTGGGTGAATCAGCAATATCTGCAGAGATGTCCTGTCCAGAACTTGTTCTAGAAGCTGCTCTCTCCTCAGCTGAAGTGCTGTATCTGCTGGGATGGGAAGGTTCTTGTTGGTCATCACAGATGCAGTTCTGACTGTTGTGTAGCTGTTTTCCAAAGGTAGCTCGTGCTAGAGCCTGAAGCAGGAGAGCTGCTCTGGAGGTCATGTATTTATCCTGTCTCTTCAAGCAGGAGCACCTCTACTCTGATTGCATCTGAGAGTTACTTCTGTACCTACTCTCAAAAATTTTCAATTGTTCAGGATCTGAAACCTTCCTGGGCTGCATAGGAAACCCTTTCAGTGCCTTCTGCCTCCTCTAAGGCCAGGATGGCATCAGGTTGGGAGTCTTGGGTGTTCCACTGGGGGAAGGGACATCCTTTGGAGGAAAACAGACCTCCCTGTGATTGAAAAATCTAAGTTTCCATTGCAGCTTTTCCTAGAAATCCTGCAGCAGGTGTGGGTGAGGCAGCAGCGCCGTCGGCACACGGATGGCAGGACAGGCAGAGCAACAGGAGAGCGCTCTGCTCCTGCCGTTCCCTGCAGCTTCCACAGGCACCTGACCCTTCTCATGCACTCTGGGAAAGCTGCACGAGGTATCAGGACCCGTGTAATTATCCCCAGCCTTTCCCTTGTGGAGCCAAACCCCAGCTGTGCCGCTGAGCGCCGGGAGAAGCTCCTGACAGGGAGGTTGGTCCTGGAGCTGCCGTGGAGCTGCTGCCCCCCTCCTGCTTTAATAACACACAGCAGTTCCAGCAAATGGTTGGTTTGAATCGAGGTTGCTCTGCCACAGCCTCGAAAGCTTTCAGGAGTGCAAAGTGTGCTGTCATTAACTCTGCAGAAGGCTCTGATTTAGCCACCAGCCTCGGCTGTGGGGAGCTGGGGCCCCCTGCGAGGAAGTAAGGAAGGAGCAGGAGCATCTCCTGGGCTCTCAGGGAGGGGGGCAGTCAAACTAGCCTGTGTTCCTTGAAACCTTAATTATGCTCCACTCAGACCACACACTTGAAACTTTCTAGCTGCTCTCCTGGGTGGGTGAATAGTTTTGGTGTCGTGTATTCACAGGAAAGAGAGGAAAGGGTTCGTGGTTGGATTGGTTCTTCACAAACATAGAGTGGAGGGTGGGATAGGTCTAAAAAACATCCTCCAGGGAAGTGAGATGTCTGGGGAGGATTTTCCTGTCTCTGTGTGGAGTGAACTCATCTGTCACAGGAGAAGAGATGCAGTGGCAGGTAAGGAAGGGAGAGACCTTGAAGGCAAGGACATTTATAACATTAGTTATAGCACACATGGCCTGATCCTCCTTGAGCAGAAGCTGGAGCCAGCAGGTCGATGCTGATTTATGACTGCAGTGGCTCTGCCCCAAATTCTGCACTACTTTGAGAGGCTTAACTTTTAATATACTTTTGGAAACTTTCTGATTGACTTTCAGATGCACCACCTTCTAGAAACAGAAATCGCTTAATGTGCAAGGAAACCCCAATAACACTTGGATCAGAGTCTGCTGCTTCGCCTGCCTCTGCAGAACCTCCCCATTTCCCTTTTTTTCTTTAAATATTTTCTGATACTGTAAGTTCTGGGTCCTACTCAATGCTCTACAGGGTCTTTTGTCCTAATGTTTCTGTTGCTGCCAGTAAAGGTAGACACAGGGGCTCGGCACACCTGGTCCTCTGGCCTTTCTGGAGCAAGTCACGTTGAGGTGGGAAAACCTTGGGTGGAAAGAGAGCTTGATGGGGATTTTTGACATTTTTCTGTGTCTGCCTGCATCAGCCTGGCACTGTCATGTCCTCACTGACCTAGATTTCCCTGCTGTCCCCTGGGCATTAGATTTGATCCTGATTCATGGCCAGTAATGCCTTGTCTTCAGACTCTATTTGTTGGCTCCCAGGGCCTCGTACTTCCCTGCCTGGTGACAGTTTTATGCAGGTGTAACTCTTGTGCCTTTGGTGGAGTCACTCCTGATTTACCCCAGCCCGCAGTACCTGACAGCTGGTTTTCTCCCTGAATTACTGTGCCTGACACATCACTGTAGGTGTTAGGCATTGTTACAAAATTAATTTTCCTCTCGAGAGCCCTCAGTGATTTCAGCTGAACTTCTTTGCAATTGTCGCTCTGTCTCCCTGGAAGATTCACGCTGCTGGAGTGGCTTCAGCCTTGGGGGGTGGGGAGCCAAGTCCACGTGCAAGACCACCCTGTTTGCTTTTTTTTCTCGTTTTTTAATAGCTGGATTTCTGTGAGACGTTGTGCTCAGGTATGAGTGGCATAGAGAACACTCAGCAGTCCCTCCAGATGTGTATCAGATTCTTACTAAAAAACTTGCATTTCAGCAAAGCTCTTCTCCAACACTGGGTTTTCCCTCCCTGTGGAAGAGCCTGAAGCTGCAGGGCAGTGATTCCTGCCCCGGGTTTATCTCAGCATCGAAAGCAGCTGGCATTGGCATTTCTCCCTTTTCCAGGCTGGGTTGGAATCTGTAGCTCTGTGGCTGGGGATTGACTTGGAGCAAACATGAAAAGCTGAATTTACAAGGACCTGGGACCCAGCAAAGGTGGGGCTGGATGGGCTGAAGGTGCCTGGGACTGGGCATTCCAGGGATGGAATCTGGCCAGGAGAGAAGGTGGTTCTGCAGGGGAGGTTGGAGGACAGCCTGGCCTGAATTTGAAGCATGACTGACTGCTTTGGAGCAGTCTCGGGGTAAAAACAGTGAGCAGCTGAATTTCCTGAATCATGCTGGAAATTGGATTTAGGTATTTTGAAACTTAAAAGATGAATGAGGCTTAACCAAACACATCCAGATTTTGTGAGATACTTTGGAGTCTATTGCTCTAAAGGGAGTTGGGTCCCATTTCGGGTAATGGAAAAGCATGATTTAGGTGCTAATTCACTCAGTGCTTGGAGTATTTTTGTCATGGGGCTAAGTGAAGTTTTATCATTCCAGGGAAATTGTGACTACAGTGAAATAAGAAAGAATTAATCTTATAAGTGGGCTTTAATTACCCTCAGGAAATTGCATTTGATGGTATTTTAGGTAGTATCTTGGTGTCATCGAAACCTATCAACCAGTCATGTTACTATCACTGGAGTGA
This sequence comes from Ifrita kowaldi, assembly GCA_013398055.1. Lineage (NCBI taxonomy): Eukaryota > Metazoa > Chordata > Aves > Passeriformes > Cinclosomatidae > Ifrita > Ifrita kowaldi. Next base: position 59,947 of record VZRS01007043.1, read on the forward strand.
AAAAACCTTTTTTTTTACCCGAACCAGATTTTTGCTAACTCACTAAATGATACTTGTGTATATATATATATATATATATATTTATGTTTTTTTTAAATAATGTTGCACATCTAGCAGCATTTGCAAATTTGTGCACATTCCAAATAATTCAGACCTTATGCCAGGGTTTTCCTGCCAGGTCAAACTGGAGCTCTCTGAGACCATTTATTGAAGCAGAAGGCCCCGAGGTCACACGGGGGTGGGAAGTGCTGAATCATTTACGGTGGGTTCACTTTGCACACTGATGGTTGGCTTTGGGGCACCTGCTTAGCATCCCCTGCTGAGTGCTGTGAGCTCTGTGGATGTCCATGGGAGCTGAGGATATTCAACAGCACCAAACCAAACTCTGCTCCCCTGTTTGACTTGGCTCGGTCTGGGGTGCACCACGACACCCACAGTGGCTACTCAGCAGCAGCAAAAAGATGGACCCTGGTATGTTTTTGGAGAGGCAGTGACAGGGAAGCAGTAGCTGCTGTGGTGCAGAATCTGTGGCCAGATTCTGTTGTTGATATCCTGCTGGGATGGAGTGGACCTGTCTTAATCTTATTAAAAGCTCAGCAGTGTTTCCTACACATCCATCCCACAAATGGGGCTATAGCATTCCACAGCAGAGCCAGGACCTGATCCATGCCTGCCCAGGTGTTGGAAGAAACCAGAAGCTGGTTAGGGCAACAGGCAGGGCCTTGGGGAGAACCATAACGTGATGGTGACCTGCCACCAGCTGCTGAGGGGCGTTTCTCAACCAGGCAAACTGAGGCTCCCAAAAGTGTGAGGGCCTCCAAGGGCTGGATCCTGAAAGGGATTTGTCCCCTGCTCCAGCCTCTGTGCTTACAAGAAGGTGGGGAGTTGATAAAGGTTGCTGATCCTCAGCAGCCAGGGTTTTTGGGGCTGGGATCCCAGCTGACCCCCATTCCCCCATGTATTTATCATGTGGAGGACTGAGATGGGGTATCCCTGGATCTGGAAGCTGCAATGCCTGTTTACAGTAGACATCTAAAGCTGTGGAAAAGTGATGAAACTCCAACTGGGAGTAACTCATATCCTCTGCAAAATGACCTGGAGGAGAGGTTTTACATGCACCAAAGCTTATCATTAACTTGATTGAATTTAGGATTCGCTTCCATCTCAGGGGGCGATGAATCAGAAGCCATTCCAGTGAAATCAATGGGGTAATCAGAGTGTCAGTGGGATTAAGCCTATTTTCTCCACACTGTCCTTTTGCCCTCCTACCTATGCAGGAGACAGCACCTGCCACGGCAGTGTTTCCTCCTCTCGTTGCTGCGGGATCTCAAGGGGAAGGATGAATGACTTGCACAGCCGAGGCACTGACTCACTCCTGTCCCCAGGAGCTGAGGCACAGCCTGTCAGCTGCTGGAGACAGCGGGAAGGAGCCTTCTTGCTGCTCTGTGTTTCCCCAACACAGTCAGGACCATGCGGAGAACCAGGGGGAAGGAATAATAGAATAGGATCGTGTATCCTCCCGATACATCCGGCTTTCTCGCAGCATCTATTGTGCAAATGAATCCCCAGACGACTCTCGGGGTGTGGCCGTCCATGTCTGCCGATGCGATTTGTGGTGATGTATCTTTGCTGCAGACACGATTACGAGAGTTCTGGAGGAAAGGAAGTTGCTAGCCTGTGAAGCAGTTTTGGGGATCCTGAGCTAAAACGAAGAGCACCATCTCCTGGCGGCTGGGAATGGCTGGCACTGCTTCCAGGGATGCGCGCTCTGTTGCAGCTCTCCTGCAGGCAGCTTGCTGCTTTCTCTGCCTAGCCTAGAGCATCTGGAGGTGGGATAGCACAGGGCTGACAGCTGGCTCTGGCCACTGGGAAAGGCTGATCCAGGGGACACCGGGAGCTGATCCAGGGGTGTTATCCACAGCACAGTGGTGCCTCTGCTTGGCACGAGAGTTCTCAGCCATTTGGGTTTCGAGCTCTACTCGAGTTGATACACAACTGCTAAAGTACTCTTGAGTTTTGTTTGGATATTGAAGTGTTTGGGGTTAGAAAATTCACGCTGAAGGGTCTTGCAGAATTGAGAGCATGACTCCCAAGTGGTACACTCAAATGTCCCTGAGGGTGGCCAGACTGTTTCGAAGCATCGTGTGATTTGGGAAGGGGTTGAGAGATGTCTCTGCCACTCGTGCAAGCTGCCCTTGCCACTTCCAGGAAGGCACTAGTCAAGGACATTTGGAAATCTGGAGCTTTCCTGAGGTTTGGGTTGAATTAGAAATCAAGCAGAGAGGAAAAAACAGCTTGGTCTGGATCCAAGAAAACGGTGTGCTTTGAATTTGGAGACAGACTTGGGACTGCTGGTCTGTCTGGGTAGGGTAAAGAGGCGTGGAAAAGTGATGTAACACTGAACAACTGTATAAAGATGTGTATGGATACAGATGAGAATACGGCAAGATATTCTGAGTTTTAAAAAGGAAGGTAACTGAGTTGGGGAACTAAAAAAGGAAAAAAATGAGACATCATGTAGCAGGGTCAAAAAATAGGAAAAATTATTTCCCCTTTTTTTACTCCTTTTTCAAGTGTAAGTGAGGAATAAAAAGAAGCCAAGGTCAAGCAAAGGTTTTTACTAGTGGCTGATGACAAAATTGTAAATTTGGTACAGAACAAAAAGGCAGGACTGTTTAATGGCTACTTCTGTTGTGCATTTGGAAGAAAGCAGGAAGATAAATTTTCCTAATGGCCGTGGCTGAGTGACAGAAATGAAGGAGAGGCTGAAATGTACACTGCTCTTGTGGGACTGGGAAACAGAGAGGACCCCCAGCTGGGGTTTGATCTCCAGATACAGATGTTTGGGTGATGGCAGCTCCTGGGCAATGGGACTCTCCTGCACCACTGTCAGGTGCCATGGAATGCCATGGTGGCTCCCACAGCCTTGCTGTGAAATCAGCCTTTCAAGGCAAGAGAGTAATTATAAAATAAAAAGCTTGGCAAAGTGCCACACTACCTCCCTTAAGCCTTTAAGAGACTATAAGATATGATTTTAAGAGCCAGGCTTTAGTCTCAGTGCTGAAATTAAGTTGCTGCATGTCCCTGAGCTCTGAGGTGGCTTCCAGGCTCTTGGATCAGAGTGGAGTTGCTGTTCTGGAAAACGCTCGTCGCTTAGCTTTGGCCTCTTTATCTAAAATCTCTGGGTGCCACCTGAAGGGCTGAGGTGCTGGGAGTGACCTGTGGCCTGAGAGACCCTCTAGTGTCATTTGAGGCCCATCAAACAAGAGTACTCCCCTGTTATCATCTCTAATTGATGAATTACCACAGGTCAGTGAGTGTCCAAATGGGACAAGCTGGACCTTGTTGCCATGGGAGAGAGCTGGGAAGACCCTGCTTCAGGGAGGTCACAGCTCTGCAGCCCTGGGACAGCCAGTAATGACTCCTGAAGCTCAATATCCAAAGCAAAAAGAGCCAACTATTTAAAAGACTTACAGGAATTTGCTGGAAGCTGCTTGCTCCCACTATTCTGCTTTTGTCTGAAAAGGTCGCTGAAACCTTGATTCCTCCAGTTGCAACCAAAGAGAGAGATTTTCTCTTCTCTACATAGCTTCAGGCTGTAAAAACTGCATCACCTAATTAAAGATTGGTTCTCCCCTCTCTTCTTCTGAAAAATTGATAGTTTTGACCAAATCAGTGTTGCACAATAAATATGGAACTTGGCACTGAGGAGTTGCCAGCTGTTCTGGGGAACTGAAATTTCATGTCACAGAATCATGGAATGGTTTGAGTTGAAAGGGACCTTAAAGATCATCTTGTTCCAAACCTCCTGCTGTGATCAGGGACACCTTCCACTAGACCAGGTCCCTCAAATATTAATCTGTCTGTGCCAGTGAAGATCACCAGAGCTGCATGTGAAGCTTGACAGGTTAATATGAAATAAGGTTATTTTATTGGAAGTTGAACACAATATTCTGGAGTGATCAATTTTAATAAGGCTGAGAATACTCTTGTTGGGGAAAAAAAAGAATCAGTTTTATTTAAATCAGGTCTTTTCCTTGTCCATAATCCTCAGCTAACTTTTTGTTCCCTCTTCCAGTATGCTGCAGCAGTGCAGCTTGCCTTCATCCAAATTGGTCTTCAGCTGCCTTTCTTAAATTAAGAGCTACTCTGCGTGGAACCAATGATTTCTTAATTATTTCCTGTCTCAATTGCTAAATAGCTCTAAACCCAGTTCTGTAGGAGAGGGTTTCTGGAGCATTCACTTATTCTGAGTGAACAAAACAGTCATTTTCCAATACTTTTTTTCCCTTTGCAGTTGATGAAAACACATGTAACTTGCTGAGCATCTCAGCTGTGCTGGAGTGATTGAATCAGACCCATTACTTCTTCGCTGGTCACAGGAAGTGAAATTATTTCCCGAGGGCTCGTGTTACGAGAGAGCACAACTGCTGCTCTCAGGAACTGAATAGCTTTCCTTCACCTGAATTGGCAGGCAGGTTTTTGGATAGTTTTGAGTGAAATCCAGATTTAAAAAAAACCCCAGCCTTTGTAACAAGGGTAAATACAGACCTGATACTGTCATCTGTTACCAGTGCTATTCAAGGCTTCTCCTTCCCACGGATATTGAACCAAATAAACTTAAAGTCAGAGAGGGCACTGCTTAATCACCAAGCTCTGAATACACCATTCTTCAGCAAAAATCTGCTCAGTTATTATCAGTTTCCATGTCTTTAATAGCCAGCCTAATAGCTGATAGATTCACACTTCCCAAATGAGAGGCAGTTTTAGCAATGGCTTTAAATCATTCCCAGTGGAAATGGGGAGTTACATTAAATCCTATTAATTAGGCAATTTCAGCTGTCTTCAGTGCTTTTGACTCTGCTGTCGCCTTGAGAATTGGGATCCCCATATGTCCTGCTAATGTGAACCCTCCCCTTGCTCAAATGTGCTCACATAACCTGTCACTCTCTCTCCTCCTCAAACCCAGTAGGAAATGCATTTTCTGTTTTCATTTTTAGTTGCAAAACTGCTGCAGGAAAAAAAAAAAAGAAAATGTTTATGATTGACAGTAATTCCATTCCAAATCAGCTCTTGCGTTAACATCTGCTACAGTACCAGGTTTGTACTATTTGAAAATGTGATGTTTGTCTCAGTGACTGTTTCAGGGTTATTTTTCTTTCTGCTGAGGAATAACCTAAAGAACAGGGTGGTATTTTCCCAGCATCTCTTTATCACCGTGGCTCTCCTGTGAGCTGCCCTGGCTCGCTGTAACTCCTGCAGTGAAGCACCTGACACAAATGCATTAGAAACCCTTTCCCTGCTCTATTGATCAGCATTGCTAAGAGCTGCAGACACTTGTGCATCTGGCTCCCATGTACTGTGGACAAAGCACAAATGAAAGCTGTGAACAGCATCTGTGAATATTGGTTTGGCGGCAGCTTCAATCTCCTTTGACTCTGTTTGTGCTCCCTCTCTCCTAGCAGTAGAGGGATGTTTGTAGGAATGGATTTTTGCCCACTGATGGTGTTGTGACTGCGTATTCCTCATGAGCAGAAAGTATTCCACAGCCACCCCGAGCTGGTCCACAGCCACTCAGAGTCAGTGGGACTTTTCTAGTGGATTCAGTGGGCTTTGGATCAGGTCCAGGAGGCACTGAGGAAACATTTAATGAAAGAGCAGCCCTGAAACCCCGTGATTTAGACAGCCACTCACCCAGCACAAATAGTAAATTACAAACAGCAGATACTGGCAGCAACAGGCCTGAATGGTCTGTAGTCAGCAATTCACAGCCTGAAATATGTTGGCGTAAACAATGCATCAGATAATTCCAGCTAACCACCACATTTGTGAAAATCCAAGCCTGTTTATGGATAATTTTCAAAAAGGTGACTTCAGCAAGAAGAGCATTTGCAAGGAATAGAACCTTTCCCTTTTTGCTTACTGCTCATTTAGAAATGTGTTCTGGGTATGAGCTGTCCTTGCAAGGCACTGGATGACCTCAGGTAGAATCTAGGTGCTGGGCAGCCCAGTTTGTCCCTCATTCTGCTTTGGTTTCGCTGTGGTTTTCCACTTAGGCTTCATTCTCACGTAGCTTTGCTGTTGGGGCTGAGTTATTTGGAGGATGGGAGCTGCCTGCAGCAAGTTACAAAAGCATCTTGCAGACCTGAGTGAGCTGACAGGAAAACAGTGAAATTTAGAGTAGGTAAAGTTGCATAGACAGAGAGGGGGAAATAAGCCCCAAGTTCACGTGTGTAGGAAAAATCTCCACAGTGACCCTCACCACTCCGAGGCAAGAGCTTGCCTTGATGATAAATGTTTCTGTGAAAAGTTCTGTGCAGCACTACCCAGCAGTGAGAACACCCAGCTGAAGGCCGGGAAGGACTGGGAATGGATGATTTTCCACCTGCTGCCTGCAGCACCCCTTGCTCTGTGCTCTCCTGGGGCAAAGGCTGCTGCAAATCCCTGGCTTAGGGGATGGAGCCGCTGCCTTCATGGTGTGTGCAAGAGCAGATTAGCAGGGAGGACTGGTGGGGAGCAGCAGCACCCAAAGCCAGGGAGGATGGGGACACAGCAGCAGGTAGCACAGGTAGGCTGAAAAGCAAGGAGAGGCACTTTCGGGTTGCTTTTCCCCTGTGCTAACAGGTTTGCCCTTGTAATAGGAGGGGCACCTTGTTCCCACCCTAGAGGCGATCCAGGGAAAAGAAGTTGCTTGCAGGACATCGCAACACTGAACAGTGCAAAAATACGATGAGGGAAATGATCACTCTGCCTTTGTGCAGGGCTTGGGGTGTGTGTGGGTGTGTGTCAGATCCAGCGAGGTTGTGCGGTAAAATAAAGCCTTCAGCTACAGCACTGAAGTATTAGAGGGGCGAAAATACTGCTTCAGGGCTCACTAAATGGGCTGCACATGCCTGATGCATGGAAGGCTGTGGGGAAAAGCATTTGTGATGGTGTTTAGAGGTGGTATCACTCTCTGTGTGCGAGGAGAAAGGAAATAACTCAAACGCAAGTAGCTCGGGAGCTTTCGCACTGACATTTCCCAGCTTCTGGCTTTGCAGCTGCAGCAATGTCCCTGTAGTATTACAGTGAAGTCTGCACTGTGTGTGGTAGCCCAGGCACGCGTGGAGCAGGTCGGGAGCCCCACGTCCCTTGCAGGTGATGAACAGAGGTCGGAGAAAGCCAGCCAGACCTTGAGATGCTTCAGCACACGAGGGGTTAACAGGCTACGCTCTCCCACGGGCACCAGCTCCTACAGACATTGGCTTTGCTCCTCCTCATCCCATTCCCTCGGCCCCTGTGGAAATCCGTCTCTCCCACCTCCCTCACGGGGGATCTTTGTGTTAATGCTGCAGAGAGAGAGTGGCCGCTGTTTCTAATTTAATTAGCGTCATCCCCAGGAACTGAGAGCGTGGCAGAGGGAATCACAGGCAGCGTACGAAAATGATGCATGGGTTTAACCACCTTCATGCCAGCGTGATTTGTAGATGATGCACACGGGCTTGCAGCTTTCTGGAATGTGTGGAAAACACTACATGAGGATGTTTAGTTTCTGCCTTGGTGTTTCAGAAATTTAAAGTGGCTACTCTTAAGAGAAAATGTGATCTAAATCTGCTTGCCAACTTTCCCTCTCAATTTCTGTCCGGTAGAATTTTTTATTTAATGAAAATTTCCTTTGTATGAAACTTCTCTAATTCTATGTATTTTTTTTAAAAAAATGGTTTTGTATTGGACATTAGATTTCTTTTAAGGATATTGGATGCTGAGCCCCTGAGTTGAATTGTGAGGGATGTGGTGAGGTTGCAATCACAGGGAGTTTTTATTCACAGGCTGGGCAAACACTGGCCAGGAACGCTTAGTTGCTATCAGGATCCTTATAGCTATTTAAAGATAGAGCAGCAGCTGGAAGCCTCGTGTGACAGATGTGCCTCTTCGTTGCCCAAAGGTAGAGAAAGAGACAGTCCCCAAGAGCTTGCAAGTAAGGTCAAGTCTGGTTCACAAACCAAATCTAAAATCAGCAGGGAGTGAGTGTGGCTTTGCAGAAAGCTCGATGCTTACAGGCATTTGTCTCTTACTGTGCCTCGTTTCTCTGTGTTTGCTTCAGGTGTCACAGGCTCATCACATCTCTTTGACTACGGCTCCACTGCCAATGGAGGGGACAACTCCTTCTACACCTCCCTGATCTCCGATGTCCACTACACCACCCCGCGGGACTCCACCTATTTCACGGGCATCTATCAGCAGGAAAACACCCCCATTCCCTGTTCAGGCAGCACGGAGGGCTTTAACACTCTGGGGCATCCTGTTCAGGATGTGACTGGGTTTGAGTCCCGTGGCTTGTTTAGCTCAGACTCGGGAATAGAGATGACTCCTGCAGAGTCTGCTGAAGTTGACAAAACCTTAGCAGATCCCATGAAAGTAGAAGCTTATAAATACATGGACATAAGTAGATCAGAAGAAATAAAGTACCAAGAAAAACATGACTCTGACTCAGAAGACGAGAGCCCAGGCCTTAGTGATAAGTACCGGGGAACACCCGCAGGGTCCAGCCACACCGCTGAACCTCTGCGGACGCCTTCTGAGAGCACCAAGGCAGCCAAGGAGCAAGACCTGCTGGAAGACAGAAAGTTTGGGGGTCAGCACAGTCCCTCTGTGGCTACAACCCCCGTCAAGATCACCCTCACTGAGACAGAAAGCACCAGGGAAGCTGCCAGCAACGAGCCGAGCCCGACTCAGCCAGACACGGGCCTGAAGCCGAGCCATGAGGTGGTGCCAACGGTGACGGTGTCGGAGCCGGAGGATGACAGCCCAGGGTCTGTCACACCACCCTCCTCTGGCACAGGTAATACTGGTGTTGGTGCAGGGCACGGGGGGTTTTGCTATTCAGAAAGTGGCTGCAATTGTAGCCCTGCACGCTGGAGAATTACCATGGATTTTTAGGGTGAGTGTAACGGGGTGTGAGAGGACACTGACAAGTCTCCATGGCTGGAGGTGTTCGTGCTCTGCTCTGGCACCAGTTTGTGTAGCCAAAGTGAAGGGGGATGCAAACCGTGCTCCCCATCACAACACCCTGCTCAGGATGGGCTGCCCTTGCTGTGTGGAAAGGGATCCAGGCCTGCTGAGCCAGTCCTCAGGGATCTCTCCTCGAGGGGAAGCACCGTGCCTGTGGGCATCACTGGGGGTATCTTCATCTAGGCCGTGGTTTGAGCTGGATCCTGGTGGTTTGGGGGTCTCTTGGTCACCCTGGCTGTGCAGATTCCCCGAGGGAAATGAGGCATGTGGGATCAGGGCAGTGCAAATGGCTGGGTTCATATTTTTAAAATTTTAATGGCTGGCTTAACACCTCTTTGTCCCTGTAGAAATAAGATTAAATTGTTCAAAGTCAGTGCTGTTTTCATGTGAAAGTGCCGCTTTTATAAAGTGCTGAGGAGGGAAATGCTGTCACCTCATTTGTAAAGGGGCCTGGAGGGACAAAGGGCCGGTCTCTTTAAAAGACTCCAGATTTCTATTGGAGGGCACCAAAACCCAATGTTTATACATTTTCTTATTGTCTGATTACTGCAGTAGTGCATATTGTCTATTCCTCATTTTCCTATTTTACACTGCTAAAATATGAAAGTAGCAAAGTGCTTTAAAAAGGGATATCTGTGACACGAAACAGAATTTTTAGTCTGAAAATTAAATTTCAACGTCCTGGATCAAAACCCTTTAACAATGAACATTTGACAATGAACATCCCCAAGCTGAAATTTCCACTGCTTTAAAGTCATTTAGAAGTATTTAAAAGAAACAAAAAAAAGCTAGAATTTCCTTAAAATGGCAGTCTGGCACCCACACTAATACCTCCCCTTAGAGAAATATTTGGTTCCTACAGAAAAGTGAGGGAGCATTTGTACACTGTCACACAGAAAAAGGAGATTGAGTCCACCACAGCTGTGAATTTATTCTGCCTGCATCAGCCAGAAACTTGAGATAATGAATAGACTTTAGAGCCACATTTTTCTTCTTTTGTTTGACTGAGTGAAATCACACACTACTCCTGAGACGTGCCACTGTTCATCGATTTACACTTTTTGCTACAAGGTAATTAAGAACTTCAGGCACTGTTACTTATTCAGTCCTGGTGACTGTTCAAGGCTGCCTTGGGGACACTCGGTATCTGTATCCCATCAAAACTGCTTATCCATTGTGTTAAGGAGAGAAGAAGGCATCTTCTTCTAGAGGCAGGCTCCCAAGGGGTGTTTTCTCTGGATTTTCCCCCCTTTCCGTCAGCTGGGGGTGTTCCATGCCCAGACCCTGCATACAAAAGCAAGGAAGAAATTTGAAACCTGCCCTTGCTATTCCCACCCAGTGACCCAGCAAAATCGTGGCTCCTAGGTGCCCCTAAAGCATTCTGGCAAAGCTGCCAGTCACGCCCTGCTTGGATCAAGACTTTTGAAAACGTTTTGCTTTTAATTTCTGGCCCTCATCTTCCTGGGGAAGGAAGGCATGGTCTGTCTCTGCGCTGCGCTGGCGCTGAAAGGCCGTGGGTATTTATCCACTTCCCAGTGCCAGCAGTAAATGTGACACCCTGCTGCTGGCCACAAAGGACTGTTTTATTCACAAGGTGAATGCCAGGGCTGAGAGTTACACGCTGCCAGCACAGGGAGGAGCGGGGTGAAGCCCAGGGACGGCGCGTTGCTGCGCTACGAGAGCTGGAAGTCACATGCCTGTTTGGACTCGTGCCGGATTCAGTCATGGCTCGGGGAGAAAATGCTCTCATGGGGTGATGCAGGAGAGCAGCGTGGCTCACTCAGCTTCCTGCAGCCAGAGGAGAAGGATGCACAAGCTCCCAATGCACCAGAAACTTCCCAGCATCCAGACAGGAGTGCTTTGTAACAGTGCCAGCACCTTAATCCTGTCTGTGGTCACAATCTGGGGTGCAGAAGGACTTCCTTGTGTGAAGGGGACGTGTTACAAGAGCTGTTTTGTCAGAGGAGCTGCAGATATACCAGCAAAACACTCTCAGTATCACTGATGATGTGTATTGGCACGTGCAGAAACCAGAATTGCTTGGAGGGGTTGTTTTTCTTGCCCATCTCCCGACAGGATATGATGGCACAGGTGTGCTGTTGTTGAAACATCCCCCTTTACCTGAATCATCTTGAGGAGGGCACATGATCAGGAAGAAATTGCCTGGACTGCTGCCATGAGAAGTTAAACCAGGAAATATCCAGAAATAGTAGTTACCATAGAATATTCTGAGTTGGGAACCTCAAGGATCATCAAGTTCAACTCCTGGCCCTGCACGGGACACCCCAGGAATGCCACCATGTGCCTGAGAGCCTTGTCCAAAAGCTGCTTGAACTCTGGCACTCGTGGTGCTGTTTTATCCCACATCCCATCTGATACAGCCTCTTCCCCACCCTCCGTTGCAAAGGAGCTTCCAGGCGTGGCCAGCACAGCTGGGTGGACTCAGGGGCTGCAAAGTCGGGCTGGGCAGGTCACCTCGGGGCACCATCTGCAACCACGGGGCTGGAAACCCTCCTCCCCTTGGCTGTGGTGCCCAGCCCTGTGGATGCAGGCACTGTCCTGTCATGGACCTCTTCACCAGCATCTGCAGGGGAAAACTTGGGGATTTATTCTCCTCGTGGACTTTCTTGACTCCTCACAACATGGGATGCCACTTAGTGACCCCATCACATTAATAATGACTTCAAATTAGGGGATGAACACTCAGGATTGCAGAGGACAAATTTCCCTGTGTGCCTGATGGCTGTTTCAATGTGACTGGGGAATTGCAGACTAGCTTGTTGATTGTTTTTGTTTCGTTTTGTTTCAAATTTTGGGTGACAAGCTAGTCATTATTTTGGTTAATTTGGTTTATGACGATATTAAGAATTACAGTAAAAAAAATTAGTTTCATTCTTGGACCCAACTGAGCTACAAGCAAGCTGAGAATTCACCACCCACACCCTGAAAAAAACCAAACTCCCAAATTAATAAAAAGTAAAAGAAAAAAAAACAAGTCAACAAAAAAAAAATTGAGAAAAGTTTCTGATCTTAAACTTTCCACACCTGAAAGTCTGGCAAAACTACAGGTAACTACACATGGGTTGTTAGGATCAGCTTAACCCACCAGCCCTGTGTGTGTATTTGTCCCCAGAACAGATGATTATCTACTGGTGACAGTCTGATGCTATCATGTGTGTCCTGAGCCCGTGTTCCTCTTGGCTGATGATTTTCCTGGTGAAAACCATGTTCTTGAGCCACTGGTCAAGCAGTGACCAGCATTGCCTTGTACCTCAGCTTTTTCCTCAGTAAACGATACTTCTTTTATAAGGAGTACACCTTATAATGGGAAGTGGGAAATGCTGTATGAGGTCAAGCTGTTACTACTGTTAGTCACCCCTGACAGGGAGACTTTGTGCCTGTGCTCCCAGCCCTGCTAGACAGATACGTGCTGGTGCGAAATCTACTGTGTTTGTTCCCTAAGCAGCCACAAAATAAGATTTTTTTTTTTTTTTTTTTCCTTCTCAGGTGGCAGAACCGTCCGGCTCAGAGTCGCAGGGCAAAGGCAGCCTGTCGGAGGACGAACTCATCAGTGCCATCAAGGAGGCAAAGAGCTTTTCCTTCGAGCCCTCGGAGGCGCAGCGGCCGCCAGCCCCCGCCGCGGAGAAAAGGGAGCAGCGGGCCAAGCCCGGCCGCGCTCCCGCCTCCTCGCACGCCGATAATGACGCCAGCAGCGCCGAGTCCGGCGACTCGGAGATCGAGCTGGTCTCAGAGGACCCCCTGGCTGCCGAGGAGGTGCTGCACTCCAACTACATGACCTTCAGCCACATCGGGGGGCCCCCTCCGTCGCCCGCCTCCCCCTCCATCCAGTACAGCATCCTGCGGGAGGAGCGGGAGGCGGAGCTCGACAGCGAGCTCATCATCGAGTCCTGCGATGCCTCGTCGGCCTCTGAGGAGAGCCCAAAGAGGGAGCAGGACTCCCCCCTGATGAAGCCCAAGGTCATGGACATTATCAAGGAAGAGAACAACTCGCGCACTGACGCCTCAGACTACGAGGCCAGTAAAATGACAGAGAGCAGGATGAACAGGGAAAACCTGGCAGAGTCCTCGTCCTACCTGAAAAGCTCCTTTGTTGCACCAAAAATAGGCGCTGAGCCCCCGACCTCTGCCGTCAGCACCGAGGAGCTGAAGGAAAGAGTAATCCTGAAGAAACCCATTGAAGAAACTGTTGTTAACCAAAGTAAAGTGTCTTCCAAGGACTTTGGCAAAAAAAGTCCCTTGGCTTCGTTCCTACTGCCGTTTTTAAATAAGCAGAAAGGTAAATGCACATGTTATGTTGGTTTTCGCAGCGCTGCTGAGAGGAGGGGGAGGGAGAAGCGCCTGTTCCCTGCAGGGGAGGTGTTTGTAGTGCGGAGCGGGGGAGCTGCTGGCACGGGATACCCTCAGGTGGGAGCTGGGCACGCCTGTAGCAATGCACACATCATCACTGACCTGCCCATCCTCTTAGGGAAAAAAAATACCAGCGACAGTAATTTTTAGGCTTAAACATAGATACAGGATGGTGCAGTAGCCCCAGTACCGTAAGGCTGATTTGTACATCAGGCATCTGGAGGACAAAGGAACAAATGATCAGCTTTCCTTTGAAATACTACTTGCCTTGTCCCAGGGAAGGGGTGCAATCAGAAATGTGGTTCTGCACCTCTCAGAAGTGTGAGGGTAAAGATTTTCAGGATGCATTTACGAAAAAAAAAAAAAGGAAAGATTTGGCGGAGGGGAGTTGGGTTTGGTGAGTCTGGGCATTTCTGGAATGCCATTTCTGGGAATTTCTGGAAGTGTTCAAGGCCAGGTTGGATGGGGCTTTGAACAACCTGGTCCAGTGGAAGGTGTCCCTGTCCGTGGATGTGGGGTTGGAACTGAATAATATTTAAGGTCACTTCCAACCCAAACCATTCAGTGAATCTACAATACTGGAGTTGGTGCAGTTTAAACAAATCTTTCTCATGGTGGCTGACACTCTCCATGCTTAATAATGAGAATGCTTCCAGTGCAGGGAAGTGGGTGGCTCATCCCAGCTCTGCAGGACTTAGGGGACATCCTGTGTGTTCCTCTGAGATCCCCTTCCTGAATCCAGTGGTGTGAATGGGAAGGGCAGGACACTTCCAGGTGAGCTAGAGGTTTCTCCCTGTAGAATCCCTTCAAAGCCGTTGCAGGTCCAGGCTTGCTGTGCCAAGCACTGTGGTCTAACAGGACCCACCAAACCTCTAGAGACACCACCAGGTTTTAGTCTGAGCTGAATCCTGAGGACCAAGGGGCAGCACGTGGTCGCTGCACCGCTGACACCGCCGGGGTCCCTGCAGCCTGCAAGGGGCTTGGTTCACAAACCACACGAGAGAAAAAGGCACTTTATTCTTTGCAAGATGCCAGCTTTAAGTAGCACTTTGTGCGCCCTGGCTTTGTAGGGTGGTGTGGGAGGGAGGGAGGGAGGGAGGGACACCGGGGCTGCCCCACAGCTGCCCCGCCTCCCCTCTGCCGTCCCCCGGCTGGGCTGGAGGGCAGTGACTGCCCGTGTCTCTTGTCAGATGTGTGGGTTTTGCAACACAGAGAGCTGCTGCTTCCTTGCAAACAGATGGATAGAGATTGAAGGAGGGGAAGAATCCCCACACACACTGCTTAAAGAGCATCTCTTTCCTCTGTCCACGTTTGTGCAGGCGTGTTCCACATGATGCGCCGGAGATGTGGCAGGCGTGTGTGAGTGGCACACTTAAAACCCATTTTCCTGCGTGCAAGTCTGGTCAGGAAACAGCCTGAACTTGCATGATGTGCTGAGGGCTGCAAGATCTGCAGCACAAACAAAATATGTTAATAGTGATTCTGAGTGGTAATGAACTAATGACATTAACAGTCTGAATGAGAAACATACGATTGTTGCCTGTAAGGGTGTTTTCCTGCCAGACTCTCAGAGCTCTCAATGCCGTGCTGTGCTTCTCATCTCCCTCACAAATAGACTAAGCTCAAACCATTTCTTTCCCACTTACCAAATGCCCATTTTTCAGGACTAGAGAAGCCTCTGTCCAAACCCTGCAAGCTGTAGGACTGATTAAATTAACTTTAAACACTGTTCCTTAGGTCTAACATCGGGTCTCTGCAATCCCAGTGTGTATGTGTATTGTTCTGGACAGAACATCAAAAATTTGGTCTTGGATTTGGGAAAGTAGTTGGGGACTATGATGTGGACTGCTACTGGCCTATCCTTCAATTTTGAGATTTCCAAACTTGTTACAATTTTTAGTACCCCTCAATAATATTCAGGTTTTTTTGGCCTAAGTTTCATGACTCTCTTTATTTCTGTCATTGCCTAAAGTGATGCTAACACAGACTTGTTCTCATATGGTGATCAGAGAAAATCCCTGTGTGCATGAGCAGACTTCGTCCCTGTGTGCATGTTTCCTATCTTTATTCCCCTAGGACAGTAGAGGCAGGAACTTTTCCTCACAAGACAGCTAATTACTTCTTAGTGGTGCACAGAGGACTATTTCAGTATGTGCTTTTTTGCCCTCAGGACACCCTCGTCCTAAGGCAAGGAAAACAAAAACATAGAGCCTCTTGAGAGTATTGTTGCTAAAACTTGTGTATCTTTTTTCAAAGCTGATTTCTAGATATGGGGAGGTGGGCTCAAGGTAAGGGTGATGGTAGGGTTCAGTTTACACTGCCTTCCAGTCACAGGTATTTGCTGTTTGGGTTGCTATATCTGGGCAATATTTAAATTTTTATGCTAAAGGTGGTGTATGGGGCTCTCCTTCTCTCCTGGGAAAGGAGAGCTGGTCCCTCACTCGGAGAATCTACATGAAACCCACAAGAAATCCACATGAAAGTCAGCACTTTATCAGTTATCAGAGGCGAACGGAGGGATGTGTTAACTGGCTTGGTGGAACCAGAGCATCCCCATGGGTCCTCCCAAGATACATCATCTGGCAGGGAAGTGATGTGGCAGAGCACATCCACTGGGACAGGGACGGCTTTCATGGCATCAGCTCGAGGTCTTGGCAGAGTTTTCCATCACAGCATCACATTTGTACCATGTGCCAACTCAGAGGCACCTGGCAGGCCTTTGGCAAGGGTCACACTCAGCCAAAGTGATGAGAACAGGGGCAGAAGTGGCAGTGACACACAAGAGAGGTGCAGCAGAGTAATGGCACCCAGAGCAAGAACGGTGTCACCATTCATTAATTGAGAGAATTATCTTAGTTATAGCTATCTGTCATTAAGAGAATACTAACAAGGTGCGACTATGTAGTTGTGAAAGGCAGAAATCAGAAAAGTATTGGTCGTTTCCTGTTACTTACTTGTTACACAAGACCAAATGAAGCTGTTCAACACACCTGGCTGTGTTTTTGACACCCCGCTGTAGATCTTTCTGTGGCCCTTGGCCAGCTCATAGCCAGGTATATGTCATTTAAAAACAGTCACCCACAAGCCTTAACTATTTCACAGTGTGGTACTGTAATCCTACCAGGTGTTTTTTCACCCCTATCCATAGCATTAAATGTATTTCGCGTGGCCCATCAGAAGAGTTTGCTCTGAGCTGGCGAGATGAAAATTGATTTTGAGTGCAGGAAAGACATGGAAAGGCTGTGCAAAGGAAAAGCCCAGCATTCAACCCGGCCCCAGGAACAGTCTTGCTGGTGGTGTTGGTGCCAGCCTGTGGCTTCTGGACCTCTCTGGTGCGTCTGCTGGGCGTGCTGGAACCACGGCCATCCCCCTGGATGACAGGGTGGAGCCCAGCGAGTGCGTGTGTGGTTTGCACAGTGGTCTCTGCTTAACGTCTATTGCCATCCAGCGGCAAGAACAAAAACGGGCAGTGACTTCCTACCTCCATTTTACTGGAGCTGTCAGGATTTGATGGAGTGGAGCTATTCCCACGCCGTTAATCACCCAGCAGCCTCTCCTGCTGTTCCGCATGGTCGGAGCGATGGCTTTGCTTGATACACCCCAGGCTGGGTTTTGGCCGGAGCTGAGCAGAGCTCCCTGTGTTAGTGCTGCCAACTCTCCTCCTCCTCCTGCGGAGCACAGAGGGGAAGGCAGAGCTGCAGCCAAGCATCTGCTGTTCGGCTGTTGCTGCCCTCACATCACTCCTGGCATCTCCTCCCACGGGTGGGCACAGCCCTTACGAAACAGGGCTTGGAGCACATCTGGCTGTGGCGCTGCAGGAAGGGATGGTGCCAGCTCAGTTTCTTCTTTCTTTTTATTCTTTTTTTAAAAATTATTGTGTGCTGGACTTGCACATGGCTTGGGCATACAGAAAATTTCAGAAAATACCTGTCGTCCTGGAAACACAAATCCTTTGGCCTGGGGCATTTTGCAAGAAGCCCAGAAGAAGCCTGGATTGAGGCAAGCTGAGAAGGAGCTCTTTGGCTGAGTTCTTTCCTGTCTTCTCTTGTGGTGGCCTGGCTTACCTTGTGCTGGTGTCCCACAGCCTGGGGATCTGGTTCTGGGAGGAGATCTCCCTTGTGCTGGAGCATCATGTCTCTCCCCAGCCCCTCCTTCAGTGACAGTGTTAGGAGATTCCTTCTTCTTGATCCGTTTAATGAAATATGCAGCAGCTTGTTACCTTTCAGATCAGATGCCTGATCTCAGGATATAAAAGAGATGTGGACATTCATAGTAACATTTATTTTCATTTCCTTTTTGCTTTATGGCAGAATTTCACTTAGGAAGAGGAAAGCCCAGGCCTGGGGCTGTGGGTTTGGCCGTCACTCACAGGTTAGATGACACAACTGGCAGGACCCAGGCTCCAGGCAGGATCCTGCTGGAAACACAGTCAAATAAAATAATCATTTCAAGTGCATTATTCTGAAGCCATCCTGTGCCAACCTGCCATGAAGCATCTTGATTTCGATGCCTTATGAAAGGCTTTCACAGGACTACTCTGGTCAGTCTCCTGCCAGTGTGTGTCCTTACCATACACCCTTGGTAGCTGCTGTGGCTCTGAGCACCCGTGAGGGACACCAAAGTTCAGGGCCACCTGTCTGTGTGGTGTCCTGATGTCTCTCGGGTAGTGTCACAAGCTGCAATCAGGATCACTTCTGGTTTTGGGGTGACAGTGGCAAATGGCCTGGGTTGAAAAAGATGTTTTCTCTCCTTCCTGGTGCCTCTCGTGCTGTCCCATGGTGTCCAGGGCTATCCCACAGGGGACAAGCACCAAGCAGTGTGGGCTTTTCCCCTCTTTGGTGTCACAGACAAACTGATTTTACGCAGTTCCTCAAGGAAATGGTTTTCCAGAAGAGATCTGGGAAAGACCTGAAGTTGTTGGGAATGCTTTTTTGTTCAGCTAAACATCATCTGCATTGAGTTAGCACATCCCTGCTGTTGGAGGAGCTGCTAGTGAGGCATTTTTCTGTGGGAAGGGGATGTTTGGTTGGGTGCTTTAGCAATCTGAAGCTCGTTTCTCATCTGCATGCTCTCACCAGGCTGGCTCTGCAATCAGCAGCAAGCCAGGCCAAGGCTTAAGCATACGGTAATGTTAGTTTAATATTTTAGTGCCATCTGCTGTAAGTGCCTCCACACTCTGGCCCATCTGCTTTCTGTGCTTCAGTTTGCTTTTTATGGGGCTCCGGTAGCTTTGCATCCTTTCGAAAGCCCCTGCTTGGAAAAGGTGTAGGGGAGAGGGATGTCCTGCCTGGGGGTAGAGTGTCTGCACCTTGTGATGCTGTAGGAGGAATGGGATAAAACCTGTCCAGAGAAGTAAACATGTGAACCTAGTCCTGGCCTTGCCACAAAATCTTGGAGTAGCTTGGAGATCCTCTGTGGACTTTCCTCCCACATGGAACGATTCAGGTGGGAAGAGGCCTGTGGAGGCCGCTGGTCCAACCCCTTGGTCTCAAAGCAGTTTGATCAGGTGCCTCAGGGCCTCCTCTGCCTCTCCATCCTCTCAGCAAAGGCAGAGGTTTGGGGGCAGCTGAGAGTTGGATCCTGCAAGTCTGGGTCAGTCCCGTGCTGACACCTCAGAGCCGTTGCCTGCAGGCAGAGCAGGGTAAAGGAGAAATGCCACTCAATGCAGCTCAGACAGAGCAGGAACTCCACAAGGTCCCAAGAGCCCATCTCCTGGCCCACAGCCACGATTCCTGGTAGAACACTCTTGACAGATGCTTGTGACTCATTTGGAAAGGCCTCTGTTGGCAGATCCTGTGCCAGTTCCCAGGTGTCTCTCAAAAACTGTTGCCATTCTTCCATCCTTCTTTACTTCAGGCGAAGCAATTCTGGTTTCTTAAATTTTTTTTCCTCTATGGTTATGTTTTTGAGCTTCCTGAGGTGTCTTGTTCCCTCTGTTCTTTCCTACCATTGGGCCCCAGACATCATCTCCAGCCTCTGTGGTTGGAGGAGTTTCCCCATCCCAGCACTGACTCTTCCTCTGCCCATGGAGGAGGAGAGGGAACTTCAGAGCTACACATTTCTGCCTTTGCACCAGGCTGTGCTCCACGTCCCCCCTTCTGGCCATTTCATGCAGTTCAGCTGCCACCTGACAGCTTGTTACACCCATCAAGCTGTGATAACTCAGCCAGAGCTGAGCTGGAGAGAGCTGGAGATGTGCAGGTCATGGTGGTGGAAATGAGCAGCGTGCACCCCAGCGGGTCTGCGCTGTATGGGGTTTCTCCTTCACTCCTTTTCTTTTTCAGGAGGCAAGGAATGAGTTTGGCCCCTTCTGACCTCAGGAGTGGTTGCAGTGTCACTTATCCCCTCTGCAGAGGGGACAAGGAGAGCTGATACACAGTCAGGTGCTGACTCTGCAGTTCTTCCTGGAGTCCTGGTTTGATGGGAGCATCGTAGGGTCTCCTAAGTGAGGAGGGGTCACTTAGAGGAGATGCCTCAACCCTGGAAAGGATCAGGACAAAGCAAAGAACGGGGGATTTTTTTTCTCCAGATAGTGGTTTGCTTGGGCGGTGGCTGGGATCAGTGGTGATTACTGCAGTAATCCCTCTCACAGTGAGCACCATGTACATACTGCAGAGTATGACCTTGACATGACCTTCAGAAATGTCTCAGTAAATCTCACCCCTTCATTCTACCACCTGTGTTATCCATAGCCTGAGTATTTGGCCTGCTTAATCTCTAGCATCTCTTTCCTTCCCTGATTTTTGCCTCTGGGGGTGAAAATTACTCCCCATCTATTGGGTAGGGTCAAACTTTTAATGCATGTGTGTCAAAGCATCTTAAACACGGCAACTGGATGCTCAGAGGGGCTTTTAAAATTGGGCATAGCTCTAACGTGGGAGGATCACATGTCTTCTCCTGGGACTGCTGTCTACTCCACTGCCTGTGAGTGTTAAGTACTGAGCTATAAAAAATTATAGGCTTTATCCTTCCGTTTTTATATATCTTCCCTTTCAGAGCAAGGGACAGCCTCCGAAGAGCTGTCACCAGTCACAGCACTCAGACAGAAGTGTGCCTTTCTGACAGATATGGCACAAGATGGTGTTTATGAAATCTTTCTGCCAGATCAAAATTACAGTGACCATCAGAAAAACAAACAAACAAACCCCAGAAAGCTACTTGTTTGGCTGTATGCAGGGACCTGATGGTTGTGTCATGTATTTAAGTATCAAGGCCATGAGTAGCAAAGTCCAGGCCAAGCACAGCGAGCTGGGGAGGATCTGTAGACAAATAGGAACCTGCTGACAGGACAAATGGAGAGGAAAGGTGTGTTATGTGCAAAGACTTGTCTCTGTGAGCCCACAGCTTGCTATATCCATATCCGTGTGTATGTCCATGCCCCACCAAGCTGAGCACCCAAAGCTGGCTCAGTTCTGCTCCTGGGAAAGGCTGCAAGGGCACAACTGCTCTTTTCACGAGTGATTTTTCTGTTAATTCAGGCGCACCTCAAGTGCAGAATCGCTCATAGCTTAAACACATTTTAAAAGTCAAAATCTTGTCACAGAGTCCCTTTTGGTGTCTGCTGGTGTCAGGGATCCGTGACTCAGCTTTCAGACAAGGCTGTGACACTGACAAGCTGATGGTGGCCAGATTTTGCAGATGCCTGGATGCAGGGATGCTTTGCCTAGATATTCCAGCAGATCTGG
Source organism: Ifrita kowaldi (assembly GCA_013398055.1). Classification (NCBI taxonomy): domain Eukaryota; kingdom Metazoa; phylum Chordata; class Aves; order Passeriformes; family Cinclosomatidae; genus Ifrita; species Ifrita kowaldi. The sequence goes on from VZRS01007043.1 coordinate 80,991, forward strand.
GATTTGTCATGGACAGAGAAATCTGACTCCTGTGGGATAGCAATGGTAGCTTTTCTGTGGCTGACACAGTATATAGTAAAGGAGGATGTTTATTCTGGGCATACAGAAACAGGGAAAAAACAAACCCCAAGTCATAAATAATGAAGGGGGAAAATTATGCAACCTGCAAGGGGTTTTTGTAAATTATATTAAAAGATCTTTCGTAGAATCACAAAATGGTTTGGATTGGAAGGGTTCTGAAAGATCATCTTGTTCCAACCCCCCGCCATGGGCAGGGACACCTTCCACTGGACCAGCTGGCCTTGAACACCTCCAGGGATGAGGCATCCATACCAATTCAAGGTTTTAGCTCAGAAGCTGCTTAGGGATGTTTATACAGTGGAATACAGATTAGGTGAAGGAAAAGTCAAAATATGTTCCTTTTGTTAACACAGAATATTTTTCTTATTAATGCAATTTTCTCATAAATTTAGTGTTTTGCAGGGAATTTCTGGAATGTTTTGTTTTCTGATCTAGAAATGCTGCTTCTGAAATTCTCTGTGAGCTGGGAATTATGTTTTTTCACCAGTTTCATTGATTAATTCATTTGAAGAGTTTGGACTCATTTCAGGTCAGATTTAAATTTAAGATTAAGCTCTGGTGATACAAAATATGCTTCTAGGTCTCAATGAGAGGTGGAATACAAATTCCTGAACCTGTTGGCTCTAATTCTTCATATGTTCAGCAGAATAAGGACTTCCTTGGGTATTGCTATTTGACATCTTACAGTATCATGAGGTTAAAATTAACGTATTTGACTGTAGTGAAGGGTGGGCGTGTGATAGATTTCCATGGGGAATAAAACCTGGAGGTGGGTATTGATTTTCCTGGTGTTTTTCCTTAGCTTCCGAGAGTGCACTGCTGATTGGGACATAATAGCTATATTGACTGAAAAGGGGATTTATTTTTTTGTTTTCCTTGGGGAGCTGCTGAGTTCATGTCAGTTCAGAACAATACAGAAATTAAGGGATATACAATCCAAAGGGCTTGAATTCCTGCCTGAAGGAAGCATCTCGTGTTCTTGTCACTTCAGCTCTTAATCTTACCTTGGTTACCACTTTCATTTGTTGTATTCCTCTGCAGTGTATTTTTTTTCTAACTCTCTTGACCTTTACCCAACCTGGGCGATTTAATCTGCTACTTTGTTCCACAGAGATATCACAAATATCCTCTTCCCCCTCTGGCTCTGAGAGCAGCTCGGTAGTTTCATGGGAGCTGTAGCAGTGAGAGGTCATTCTGGCGTTCTGGTTCTGCTGTGTTTCATTTGTATGTGAGGAATACAAACAAGTTTGGAAAAAAACCGTAATGCCACAAGAAGACAGGTTGATTTGGATGCCAATAATCTTCTGCCCCCACCACAGGTCTGCCAGATGCAAACCTGCCTGTGGTGGGGATATTTGAAGATGTCAGGGTTGCTTAAACCAGCTGTAGAAATGAAGGGGAAGGTTTGTCTTTTCCGTGGTGATGACCAATTTCACAAGTGCTCCAGCTGAGCCTCATTTGTGAAAATTTGGCATACAAAGCTCCTTGTGCTTCTGAAATAGGTGTTGCTCCACTCAAGATGACTGAGTGATTGTTTCCTGTACATTCAGGGCTTAGAAGACAAAAAACATGACTGATTTGCAGCTACCTTACATAGCAGTGAATGTTTTGTGGGGAAAAATTCCTGCCAGTTGGGTTGCCTTGGTGCCAGAGCCTTTGTTTTTGGGGTTTATCTTCCTTGCAGCTTCTACTTGACTCACTCTTTCAGTCTATGCACTGAAAACCCTTGGATATCCCTTGCTCAGAGAATCCCTTTCCCAGCTGGTGCCACAAGATTTTATATTGAATCGATGATCTCTTCCAAAGGTTTTGGCCGGTGTTGGAGTTTGCTTCGTGAGTGCAGCTCCCTGACTCTGCAGTCTCCTGTAACATGGGAACTGATTACATCCATCTGGGTGCTGCCAGTCCTCCAATGCTTTCCTGCAACTCTCCGACATCACTGGAGAAGATGTACAAGATTTCTCCCAGTTCATATCAAAAGAATCCACAACTCAGTTCATGAAAGTGCAAACTACAGTGAGAGGTGACCTCAGGAGTCCTCTGAGCTGGGGTAACTTGGGAGGCACTAAAAGGACACAGATAATCAGTATTACCTTTGCAAAAAAGCCGTGTCTTAGAAAGGGAGATAGAAGGCTTCCAAGGCAGCAAATTGAGCTTGCCTTAAGGATTTGTCATTCAACTATCCAGATTGCCAGGTAAAGTAGAAATCTCAGTAAAGACTGTCCTCTTTCAAACTGGATCCTAAAGAATAATTTGCCAGGGAAACAGCTTTTGATGTCGCTATATCATCCATCTGGGATGAGAGCAGCACATTTCATACAAATGAGCAAAATGTAATTTTTTTTTAATAGCTTCTTATCTTTCGAATAAAAAGTGCAAGGAGACTGTGAAATTCAAGGGATGAAAGAAATTCAGATTTCCAGGGCCTGGTACCACCACGGCCTGGCTGGTACAAGCTTTCTACCTTGCTTGGTGCTACTTGGGATCCACAGTGGTGTAAGATCAAAGTCCAGCCTCTGACAATCCCAGAGACACTGTTTTCTGAGCAACTCACATAAAAGCAGCCCAGGATCTCTGCTCACACAGTGTGTGCTGTTGGCAGAAGCAGGCATTGCACAGACAGGTTCTTCTGTTCTCTTTTAGGAATAGAGACAGTTCCTTATGGTGGATTCTGTGGGGAGGGGTCCTTGCAGACATCCTCATGAAATGCTGATAGCATCAACAAAACAAAGTCTGTATCTGAGCAACAAAAAAGGTAGGGGAGCCTGCAGAAAAGCCAGCAGAGATTAATAGTCAGGATTTCTGAAGGTTAGTTGGTCGGCTAATGTAGCATTGAAACACTGAGACACGAGCAGCTGTGCTTACTTGCTTAGGTTAAGTGCAAGAGTTGTTCCAAAGAATTGGAAGTTACTTCCCAAGGAGGGAGAACAGGCTGTATTCCCTGTTTGTCTGGGATTCCTGCACTGGAGCTTTGCTGCTGCTACTGCTGGAAAAACGGGGCCATGTTTCACTCTTAGCTGAAAGTGAAAGGCTTGTTGCTCCAACCAGGGAGTGATAAAACGAGTGGGATTTAATAAAAGCTATAGCAGCAGTTGTGCCTTCTGAAATGAGTACTCACCTTACCCTTCATGTCACAGACAGTGATTGCAGCTGGATATCACACACTGACCCCACTACATGTGCACACCCTTTTGTCTAGAAAAGCTGCTGAAAAAGGACTGGTATTGGCTAATTTGTTGTGCGAGTAATTGATTTGTTGGGTGTGATGAATTGCTTTCACTGCAATAACACCAGGAACACACAACAAAACTGGGAAATGACCTCAGGTTTTTTCTGAATTCTGGTTTGTGAGGTCATCCTTATTGCGTGGTTATTGAGCCCTACATCCAATAGATGTCTGTAAAAAAAATAGCAGGTTTTTCCATCATTAACAGAAGCAGTGAGCAGGAGCAGCAAGGCATCCAGCAGAATGATTAGCAGCACACCATTCCTATCAAAGAGGGAATTTCCATATATATAGTTATATTTCCATATAACTATGGCAGCGTGCTTTTTACTTGTAGATCTTGCTCTTCCAGCCGCAATGAAGGGGAGATTATGTTGGAATGTTTAAAGGGAGAAATAGACCAAAGAACTGATCCTACTAAGAGCTGAAACAGCTTTGGCACGTGCTTAATGTTGCTGAATTATTCATTGAGCTGGCTGGGCAAACTGACATTGCAAAAGGAAATAAATGGGGGTGCTGGAGGAAAAATGCTAAAGGATGTGTTAGCCAAATGTCGTGGTGTCACAGAGCTCACAGGGAATCGGGGCAGTGATCCCAGCCCCGAAGTGCCAGCGGCTGTCAGGTGCAAGCCTTCTGTAAAGGAGAGTGTGGATGTTTTGGCTGTGCACACAGGGGTGACTTTGGTGATGTTTGCAGGCCCAGGTTAACTCTGTTTGGGATATGAGACCTTCCCTTTGAGGGGAGGCAGTGCAAAGAGCAGGGAATTGCCAGCAGGCTGCTGCTTGGGGTCAGAGGCATTGGTGGGGCAACACGTAGAGAATGTGGAGCCGTGCAGACTGAAAGATTAACCTTTGTCAGACACATCTGTCTGGGGAGCCTGCCACCTCTTACCCCTTTTAAAGGAGTCTTGCTTCCTTCTGTTCCTGCACTCCTTGTTAAATTAAATCAGTGCCTTCCCTCAGTGCTTCTTCTCCAGGTGAGAGCCCCTTTTCCTGACCAATCCAGGCAGCTGTCTGCAGCTATTCCCCCTCTTCCCTCCCCTTCAAATCCCACAGAAGGAGCCCAACAATGGCTCATCCAACTATGCTGCATTACACCACTACATGTGAAGGAAGGGATGGAACTGAAGCCTGTCCCTTACCATAGCTGGGATCTGGCACTTCTCAGGGACAGTCTGAGCAGGGGCATTGCCTCTGCAGTGTTCCCTGCACTACAACCCCACAGCAGCAGCTAAGAGGAGCGTCTGGATGAGCAGTGGTCACTTAGCTCATGCTGATGCTGCATGGAGTGGGGTTGAAAAGATCAGTGTGATAATCATGGCCTCACAGGCCTGGCTGTGCTGTGGTTTGAGTCCTGCCTGGGGAGTAGAATCATTTCCTGGCACCTCTGTGTCTGCTAAGAGTAGAAATGTTGCCTCAAACCCTGTGTAAATATCTCTGTTACATATAGCTCTGCTCCCCTGGGTATTCTGCAAGGAAATATTCAGAGCACTTGGCTTCAGCTCCTGTTGTTGTTGCACTGGTTTGGAGATGCTGGCAGATGAGATTTTCAGGATTTATTCAGATGAGAGCTTTGCTTTTGCCCTGTGGGCAAGGCTGGAGTTCAGAGCTGCAGATTCTATTTGTGGAATTGAATCAGGCATAGACCCATATCATACCTGTCTGTATAACCCTCTACCTGAGCCATCTCCTGCCTGCTCCCTGCTTGCTCAGGAGAGAGTTCCCAGTGCTGCTAAGTGGAGGTTTTGCAGAGAAAGCAAGGGCACAGTCCTGCAGCAGGGACACATGCAGCAGGAACTGCCTGGGCTTTTGCAAACCCAGCATCAGCATGTCCAGCTGTGCTCAGCAGCTGCATCCAGATACCATATTCTTGATTTCTTTGGGCTCCTGCAGAGTCCAGTGCTCCAATGCTCCTTCCTGTTTCTGGAGCCAAAAGCAAATCAAGCCCCTGTGCCATCCCCAGCAGACCCAAGGGTAAAACCATCCCATCCATTTCCAGCATTCCATGGTTGTGGCTGTTGGGGTTTATCTCTATAGATGTCCCTGCTGGGTTGTGCTGTAGTGAACCCTGAGGTCCTGGTCCCCATTGCCCAGGATCCTCAGAAGGACACACAGCCCACCCAAGCCTCCGCTGGGGTTTCCTTGGGGTCTCACATCCAGGTTCAGCCAGGTGTGAGAGTCCATCTCTGTTGTTTTATCTCAGGTAATCCCCCCGAAGGGAAACAGATTTGAAAAATCAAGTCACCAAAGAAGCTTCTGCCACACACTTGGGTTTTGTGCAGTTTTAAAAAATCAGATTTAACTGTAGGGGTTTGAATCTTTCCAGAAAGGTGAGATTGCAACACACTTTCAGCTGTCACCCCCACAGGATCTCACTTTTGCTGACCAAAGTGAAGAGTCTGTAAAATGCTGAGGCATCCCCTATGCATCCTTTTAGCATATTTCGACCCAAAATAGGAAGAGAGGGGATGTAAATATTTACTGGAACTGTGTACCAGAGAGCACCCAGGGATCTGCAGTTGGATAATCTGCATTGCAAGAGAAGTCAAGGGAATAGCAGATGACTTTGAAAGGCCGCACTGCTGGATGTGTTTCTTAACACGCACAAATTGCTCCCTGATTTCTCAGGAAAAAGAAAGCTTTGGGCTGATTATTGTTTTTAGATCTTATTTTAGGTGCAGTGCCTGGAGACCCAGTCAAGATCTTTTGTTAGCCAAGAAAAGAGCAAGCAGTAAGGTCCTTTCCTCGGAGAGCTTGCAGGATGAATTTCAGTGTGAGGAGGATTATTAAATGCAGGAATTGCCACCATTTTGTGTTGTCTGGGGGTCAGCCCTGCTTTGCCTCGTGCCTCCTCCTTTTTTCAGTCCCCTCACAATGGTGTTACCCTTTGGGTGAAGTGGTGGGTGGAAAGGTGAGGGAGAGGGGAGACAAGCGAGGGGTCTGCTCTGCTTTGTTCCCAAACCTTTTCCCTATTTAGATGCATTTGAAAGGTGAGAATTGGCAAACTCCTGTGTTAGTGAGTCACTACACACCTGACAATGCCAGCCAGCCCCGTGTACCCCAACAGCACCTGTCCCATCACAGAGAGGAAGGATGAGGAAACGTGGCTAACATTTGCTTTGTAACACAGCCATACAAGAAGTCTGAAGAGATGTGTCTCCTCCTTCTCAGGAGCTGTTTTGGCCTGTTGCTTGTAACTAACATGAACACGAGACATTATCTGCAATCCCTGCGCCCCAGGTCTCTGATCAGTCTGCTCCCATTCCCATTTTATTTGAACTCAGCTTTAAAAATAGCTCACGGAGAAGGGTGCAGTGGGTTTGGTAGGAGATGAAGCAGAGCCAGTCCCTGTGATCACAAGACTCCTCCTGCCACGTACTATAAATGATGCTTCTGCCGTGCATTAGAGGAATGGAACTACACAAGGGCCAGAGGACCAAGTGGTCTGCTTTAATTATTCATCATTAGCAGTAGCTATTATTATTTAAGAGCCTGACATATTAACTGCTGGCCAGTTCCTTTCCTTGATTGCTACCATCCAGTGCCCTCCTCTTTTTGTTCTTGGGCCAAAGCAGAGCTCTTCTCCATCAAGCCAGCTCCAACCCTTTGCCATATCCTACTCACCCAGGCCTCCTGGACCTCTCCTCAAGGCCCTTGCTTGCAGTTCTTCATACCAAGCCAGACAGTGCTTTGGTGCTGGTGTTAATCCCAAGTTTGTGCTGGGTTTCCCATCAATATCCCCCTGAGTCTGACTCAGATGCTTCACACAATACGTTCACGGGAACAGTTCCCACCGACGGTGCCAGCATGCCTTACTATCATCCCCATTTCTCCCTGAGAGGCACAGGCCTTGTTTACTCCTCTTTTAATAACACAGATGGTTTTAATAGTTCTCTGCCTTCGCCCCCAGTTCCTTCTCCTTGTCTGTAGTCTGTTTAATGCTTCCTTCTAAGTGATGGCTTTGTCACTTAATCTCATTAAAACTTCTCTCCATTGAACTCCGTGAGCTGCTTATCAGACCGTAAGCCTAATCTCCCATTTGTAATTAATTTGTTCTGTGCCTCCTACAACTTGGCATCATTAGATAATGGCATCACCCTCAAGGTCACTGATACACAGCACGAGGTAAACACCCATGGCTCCAGCACAGGCTGTCCTGCTGGCCTCCTCCTTCCTCCTTCTCCCTTTGACACATGGCTTGATTTTATTGACCTGCTTCTCCCTTTCCCTCAGCCAGTCTCTGATGATGCTTCCTGTCCAGCCTGTGCTGCTGTGTGACTGCAGATCAATATCTCAGACTGTCTAGAGGAAAATGCTTTTCTGATATCCTCCTAGTGCAGGCTCATCTGCACCAGTTTTCTGCTCAGCTTTCAGTTCCTTCTTACTAGGTCCAAGAATTTAGTTGCACTGTTCTTCCTTTGCTGAGTTATGTGTTTTTAAAACTTGCAGAGCCTTTTCACAGAATTCTAGAATCACAGAATAGTTGGCTTTGGAAGGGACCTTAAACATCTTACAGTTCCAAACCCCCTGCCGTGGCCAGGGATGCCTTCCACTTGACCAGGTTGCTCAAAGCCCCATTCAACTCGGATTTCAACACTCCCAGGGCTCATGAGCTCACTCATGAGCTTGGAGTCAAGAATAGGATACAGGAGCCTTTCACCTTCAGGCCTTTGTGCCCAGTGGACACTCAATGGCTCACTTATCAATAGCATAGGTAGAAACATGCCACAAATCACTAATATAGTTTGATCAAATCATAATAATGCACAAATCATTATCATGACTTGGCATCCATATTTTTGAAAAAAAAGGAAAAATCCCAGACTATCACAGCTCATGGCACCAGCCAGTACCACCAGGCAATTTCCACTGGTGAGATGAAGAATACTAAGCTCTAGCCAGAGATGAAAACCAACCCAGTGCACCCTCCCTTTAAGCAGTGTGTTCACAGGCTTCTAAAGGAAGAAGGATATCTTTTGTGGTACTGCCATCAGCTCACTAGGATTTGCTGGTATTGAGTTGTCTGGGACCTTTTCAGGCTCTGGAAATAGGGTCAGTCCTGGTACAAGCTCAATCTCTTCATTTTCCCCAGTAGATTTATTTTCATCTCTCATATTTCCCTGTTTAGACGTAGTTTCTAAGAAACTCAAATGAACTTGACCCATTCTTTCAATTTTTGCTGTTCTCTGCCTGAAAACAATCAACTAAACTTAAGTCCTAGATGCACACAGGGCTGTCATTAGATCATAGGTATCGTTATTCAATATAGTATTGACCACAGTATTCAGAAATTCAGCATTCGGGCAGCTACAGAGAACAGCTCCAAATCCATTGCACACAGAGCTGTGGGGAGGAAATCTCCTTGCACTAAAAAACTCAGGATTTTTAACTCACTGCAGTCTGCAACTCTGTTTTCTAATTGGCAGCTTTTCTAAGTGCGCCTAATTTTTTTCCCAATAGTCAAGAAGGAAAAAATCCCAAACCTACTGGTGAGAGATTCTGCAGCCTTTTGGGACAAGGCAGGCTGCTGTACTAGAGATATATGTTTTTCTGAGGGGGGTAAATGCAGGAAGGACATTCTGCATTTGATCCTATAATGGCTGCACGCAGATCAGCGCTGGTGCCTCGCTGGGAGCTGGCACAAGGCCACCAGGTAGATCCAGCTTAGTCACTCGAGAGCAGCTACGTTCAAGTCACCAAGTGCCACATTTTGGCTAAAAGGCAGCTCTTACTTGGGGATAAATGGTAATTACTCCCAGTGAAATCTGCCTGGCTCAGCAGCAAGGTGTATCTGAAATTGGCTTGCAAACTATTAGGAACTGTGTTTTCTTTGGATGCGGTGGTGCCTCAAGATGCTCGTGTCAGGCCAGGAAAGTTTCATGGTTATAGGCAGAAATAAGTTTATGCTCAAAGGACATGTTGATAAGACACGTGACTGACCGACAGGCTGACTTCAGGAGACTCACTCCTGAGATCAGAACCAGGTTTGATCAACAGATAAACCTTTCCTTTTCCTAAACAATCCATATTTCCTAAACCATCCTTGGTTTCATCTCCCTCACTCCTCCAAACCATGCTGAAAACATGTTTTTAATCCATTTATGTAACTGCCTTTGTGTGCTGCGCTGCCATTCTCTGTGCCCATACAATCACTACTCCAGTGTGACCAACAAAAGAACAAAAATCATTTTATTTGGTGCATACTCTGTTTCCTCTGAGAATGAGCCCAAGTTTGGTTTCATTCAGCTATGATGTGCATGAGCCCCTGTCCCTAAAGAGCACTAAATACCAGCTATCTACTATCAAAAGGGATGTTTAAAATTTCAGTTTTGTTTTATTTTTAATGATCCATTTGTCTCTTCAGACTCGTGAGCAGGCAGTGAGATTGCTGTGATTTGCAGCCACAGGCTGCCCGTTTCCTCCTCTGCTTCCATGGAAACACATGTTGGATGAGGCACAACGAGGCATAGACTTAAAGTACATGATTTCCAAACTATTTGCTTTTCCTTGCAAGGAGTCCTTTACCTCTTGTTTTTACAAAACTCTGTGTGAGGAGGAAAACCCCTGAGGGAGAGGCAGCTTTTTGAGGTGTCTGACTGGTGTCGATGCAGAGGTTTGAAAGTCTCATCCCTGAGCATGTGGATGTGCTGCTCAGATGTGAAGTGCATGACGCAGGGCAGGGACAGTGGGTTTTGGAGCTGGTGTCACTCTGGCTGTGGCATTTGGGATCAGAAGAGTTTGTCTTTTATGTAAATCCCTTGCTTTACTTTCATCTCTTCCCTGGAGAGGTGAAGACTGTACCTTCCTCTGCACTTCAGGACCCCAAAGACACCAAATTTGCACATGTAATATCTCCATGTGTTCTCTGGGCGGCGCCTCTCCTCCCTGGATCATGGTAAAAAACCAGATTATTAGCAGTTTGGTGGCAAAATGAGGGAGGGCTGGGGAAAGGGCAGCAGCTCACACAGACCTGAATGTCATAGCTCGGTACAGCTATTTGGGTGGCTGGTGTGTTTTGTATGGGGAATTGATTCAGAAAGAAAGAAATTGTAGGGGAAAATGGACCTGAAGTGACCGCCACCAGCTCTTCCTACACCTCCCATGCAGCAGCCTCTTATTAGAAGGGCTCTCACCCTGCAGGGATACCAACTCGCTCTGCCACCCAGTGCCGAGCTGGAATCCCACTGCCTTGGGAGCCAGATCCTGCTTTGGGAGCCAGACCCTGCTGTGGTGGCTGAGTTTGCAGGATCTGAGGGCTCACCCCTGGCAGATGCACACCTGGTATCTTCTAGTTTTCTCCTGTTTGTCAGTAAGAGGGGAAAAAAGCCCTCTTAGATGTGGTGACTCTAATGAGGCACTGAGGGAAACGAGTTGCTGAGTGCTACATTTGCAGGGTGTCTTTCCTGCATGGAAAAGAAGTGTATTTCATCTTCCATCACTTGCAAAGCACTCACATTTTGAAGGCTGCTTGTGTCTGTGGCAGCCTAAGCACAAAGCAGGGCAGAAATCTTCTTTACAGAACAAACCCCAGGCCACGCCCTTTCAACTGCAGGAAAGGATGGAAGCCCCATCCCATCCTTGGCCTCTTAACAAAGCCCTGTCTCAGGCATCAAGAAGTAAATGTCACTCCATGCTGTCTGATGATTCCACAAGATTCACGCTAATCAGAGCCCTTCATTAATTATTTAGCTTCAGGGAAATGAGCCAAAGGGTTCTGACACTTTGGATGTACAAAGTAATTGCCGCGTTTACTTCCCAGCTAATGGGGAGGCCAAAATAAATTGTACCGGGCTGAGTGGTTGTGTGTGTGTGTGTGTGTGTGTGGGCGAGGGCAGGGGCAGGACCTTCCTGTGATTCATGTGATTCCATCCATACCCCAGAGCCCACAGAGCTTCCCCATGTCCCAAAGGGCTCCGTGTTGTCCCCCCGTGTGCCAGCATGGGCTGGACGTGTCACCACACTCATCCACGGCCATCTCCATCCTCCCCTCCGTGCATTCTGTCTCCCTGCATCACGTCTCCATGTGCCTTCTGCCCACCCCAGGGCTGCTCTGGCTCCTCCAGCCACCGAGGGGGCTGCTGGTGGGTTTGCTCCCAGCTGCCAGAGCAGGACTGGACCCGGTGTTGGGAGCAGTGCAGAGCCACGTCCTGCACAGAGGGCTCTGCTCCCTCCCGGCTGCTGAGCACACGGTGACAAACCAGCAGCTCCCCCTGCTCCAGAATAAGTAGGTCTCTGCTGCAGGTTTGCAACCTGAGAAAAACAAACAAATGCAGAGCAGCGTGGCTATATTTATCTGAAATTTAGAAGCTGTGGTTCACGGGGAACTTTGATCACTTTAAATGTCAGGCAGTCTGGGAAAAGAATGAGGAAAAGAAAAAAACGCAGTTAAGAAGAAAGTGTTTAGGAAAAGGTAAGAGCTGCTGCTGCTTCCAAAATGAAGTAAATCCTTCTCTTCTGGCCCCCAGTACTAATTATCCTAATCTTGAGGGCTGTTGTCTCTCAGCTTCAAGCTGGGGGTACTCAGAGGCTGAGGTTGCCAAAGCCCAGCCCCACAGGTGCTGAGGACCAGCAGGACTCAGAGTCCTGCCCAGAATTCAGCAAGAGCTGGTCACATCCTCCTGTGAAAGAAGAGGTTCTTCCAAAACAAAATATGGCAATTGGGGTTTGGGTTTTTTGGTTTGCAAACCAAAAAAAGATTGTGGTTCTCTTGAATTTATAATAATTTGAAATTAATCTCATGCCATTATGGTTTATCTCTGATTCATCTGCAAGACATTAATTTTAAGTACCTGGCATTCAAAATTCAAGAACCTCAGATGGGACACAGGGATATTGTGCTTTGCATCCCTGGATGGATTTTTTAAGAATGAACTAACTGATACAACACAACGAGGCATTTGGTGGTACCTGTCTCAGTCAGGGAGTTTCATTAAAGCCCCACTTACAGAAAAGTTTTCAAGGAGGGAAACACTTAAGGAAAGCAGTTCTGAAATCCCAGCAGACCTTTTGCAATGCTTGCCCAGCCCTATTTTACTGTTCTCTTTGGAAATCACCCATTTCTGTAAAAGCCAAACCTGTTGCAAAGGAATTCACCATTCATGCAGCAAATGTAGTATGCTATCCTTCCACCTTACATTGCTTATGTGCAGTGCTCTGGGATAACTGCTATTTCTGGATCTCTGCAAATCTGCACAGTTACCCTGAAATTCCTGATGCTTCTACCATATCCACATGCTATTATTGCAGCAGAGTGCTTAAATGTGCTCTCAATAAGGAAAACACCTCCCCTTTCTCAGTTTTGTCCAGTGGACTTTCAAGCTACTTATTAATTGATAAATATGGAAAAATAGTTCTATTTTTCATATAGATATTGAAATTCACCCTATACCTTCTATTTTACTCACACTCATCCCAGGATAGAGAGCTATCAGTCCTTTTGCAGAAGCAATCAGGAAAATGTGGCTTATGGTGTTTAACAATATTGCTGGGGAAATCAGAATTCCTCAGGCTTTTTCATTTGGTTTTCTAAATGTGAAATAGTTTTGCTGATCTATCTTTAATCCTTTGGCCTTGAAAATGGGAAATTAAATTGTCTTTTCTCAGATACTTGATGTCAGCATCCAAATCAGGACTTTCTCATCGTGTGCAGAGAGGGAGCGAGGTTATGTGATATTCAAGTGCTCAGAGATAGGATCTGTTCTTCAGAGAGAAACCCATTTCCACAAATTCAGTGGGTTCAACTCGGTCCTGCATCTTTTTTCTTCTCGTTTTCCTCCTTTTGCATCTGTTTGCATAAGATAACTAGTTTTAGGGATGACTGATCTTAAGTTCCTAATGAGCTGGCTCCAGGGTGTGGATTTTCATGGCATATTCTGCTGATTGGATGCTGGAAGCTTGCTTGACCTTGCTTATGGTATCTTCTGTAAGATACATACATATGATCTGTCCTGCCCTCTTCCATCTCCCCCATGTGAGGGGATGTGCTGGGGCAGGGCCAGCCCCCCACTATTTAAACCATTTCTGCTTTTCTGTGTTGCTTTACTGCCAACCGATGTCCTAAAATGCCACACAAAACCATTTTCCTTGTTCATTTCCCCAGCAAACACAACTCTGACCACTTTTCAGCCAACACTTCTGGCACATCATTTCCTGATCTAATTCTTCTAATTGCCCTAGAGGCCCATAATAACATTTAAAACTCAGAGTGCTGCTTCGCCTTCCAAAGCATTTCTCCAGCCAGTGCCCACACAGACTCTCAACAGAGCTCTGCCCTCTTCTCTCCTTGCTTTCCCCTTCTCACAGCCTTGCACTGGCACTCCTGCCTTACACACTGCTATTTTATGCCCTTCATTGCTCCTTTTGGGATCTTTTCCCCCACTTTGTGCCACGCAGCAGCGTTGGCATGGCTGCAATAAGCAGCCACACTGCCTCCGCCATCGCTTTTGCAAGGACTGTAGGCTGTGTTTGCTCAGGACAGGAGCAGCTGCTTCTTAACCTCCCCCTGTCCAACCCGTCCTCCATTTCTCAGCCAGGATTTTCCCATGTTAACAGCCGGCTTCCCAGGCTGGGTATGACTGGAGCTGACCCTTTGCAGAGAGCATCTCAGTACCCAGGTGTCTCTCGCCCATGGAGCAGGCGGTGTGGCTGCTGAATCCAGCAGTGTGTCGGTGATCTGTTGCTGTTTTCCAGGGAAAGCTGGGGTTGCCATGACAATTGTGTGCCGGCCCGAGCCGGTGCATGGCCGCAGTATCCACACCCCTCCACCACTAATGCTTTTTATCCTCCCTGCAGGGCGGGGTGGGGGATGCAAAGATGCCCGTGGTTACTTGCTTGAAGCAGCTCTCCAGCATGGTGAGAAGCTCAGGCCCTTCTGGTTAGCACCCTCCCCTAAAGAAAATTATTTTTTGGGAGCATCTGGAGCTGGGGAAAGGGGCTTGATCTACATTAAGTCATTCTGCACCCTCTCCCCTGGCCTGAGTTGGGCTGGCAGCGGAGTGCCAGGTACAGGAGCAGCAAAGCCAGCAGAAATGCTGCAAACCACAGCTCATTCTCAAGCACCCCTGGCTGCTTATGATCATCCCAACCCGAATTAAGGGCTTGTGGCACTGCTGCAAATGTAGCCTCAGTCTCCTGAGCCTCTGCCTGCAGGCTGTTGGTGTAATTTGCAGTCACATTTGCAAAATTTGTAGCCTCTGAATCAGCACCTGGAGCTTCAAAACTTGGGTCTGATCCCAGCAGAGCAGGAGCAAAGGGCGGCCCTGCAAACTGGAAACAAAATTTTTGTGGGAACATCTTCCCTGGGGGTTCACCAGAGCTGCCTGAGCTCAGGACCTGGATGTGCAGAGGAGCAAAGGGCAGGGCAGGACCTCACCTTGGTGGCTTGTGGCACTGCCACGTGGGCACAGCCTCATTTCCCCAGCTCAGACACTGGGAACTAGACCTTGCTTCAAGAATTTGCTAAAAATTCATCATTGTCATCTCTTTGGGGCATGCTTGGCCAAAGAGGAGAGTCCTCTGTGCCCCTTACACAACACCAGGCAGGATTTCTCCATTTCCAAGAGCAGTGCAATCCAAATTCACCTTTACAACCTTGCTTGATCTCCCCTGGTCCAAGGATGGCAGCCAGTAGCACCAGCCTTGCAAGCTGTGTTGCAAAAATGAGCAAAGCTCCTTTGTTAGAGCCGCAGATGTTGTGCTGGGTGCTGCAGAAACAAAACTCAAAAAGCAGATGATGCCCCAAATTTAAATAGACCAAGCAGACCCAGAGACCTCAGAGAGATGATTCCCAAGGTCATGTAGGAAGCCTGTGGCAGGAGCGGGGACTGAACAGAGATCTCCTGAGGCTCAGCCACGCTGTGGTCTCAGGACTGTCTTCTCTTTTGTCTTCCAGTACATTAAGAAGATCAGTTAATGAAATGGAATTAATAATGCCAGCTGCAGCACCAGCAATGCTGTAAGAGAGCAAAATTTCACGGCACAGGCTTAAAAACAGAAGGCTTGAAAATGGGAATAAGCTGCAAGCACTTCCCTTTGTAATGGGGGAGTGCAGGAGGTCAGACAGAGTTTTAGGGTCTCTTCAGCTTTACTGATCAAATCTTAAAGGAAGAATGAAGATGTAGCAACTACCTCCCCCAGAGGAGAGAAACTCATGATTTTAAGGTTCCCAGCAACTGAAAAAAGTAGTCCCACTGGAAAGAATCAAAAGACTTTTCTAGGTCAATGGCAGGAATAGAGCCTTTATTTCTATGAACCTCACAGTTCAAAAATAACATTAAAGAACCAAGAGAAATTATCCACCTCTGAAGAACCAGGAGTAAATCAAAACTGATTGTTATGTGTTAGTTGTGCTGCTGCCTGCAGTAATCAGGGAGCTCAAATGGCACCACAGGAGTCCTGGCCATCCCTGGGATGGCTGCTGAAGAAGGTCTGTGCCGTGTTCTCTGAGGAACATCAGAGGCTCAAAACCCAAAATTGTTGCTTTGCAGTAATGCTGAATCTAAGGAGTTCCCTCAAAGGGCTCATTTACTAGGATTCAAGGAAAGGCCTCTTCACTCCCAGGGAAGGAAACAAGCACAGAGCTTGTCTCACCTGAGTCTGTCACCCATTCATCTGGCTCATGTCACCGGGTTGTTGCCAAAACTCTTATGGTAATAAGCTTTTATGATACAGTTATATATGGTTATTACACAGTTACATATGGTAATTTTACAGACCTCTTAAATAGTTGGGACTCTTGAACCTGGAGGAGAGAAGGGGAGACCTCAGAGCATCTTCCAGTGCCTAAAGGGGGCTGTCAAGAGAGCTGGAGAGGGACTTTGGACAAGGGCATAGGGTGATGGAAGGGGGAATGGCTTCATCTGACGGAAGGCAGGTTTGGATTGGATGTTGGGGAGAAAATCTCCCCTGTGAGAGTGGTGAGGCCCTGGCACAAGATGCCCAGGAAAGCTGTTGCTGCCACATCCCTGGCAGTGTTCCAGGCCAGGTTGGATGGGGCTCTGACCAGCCTGGTCTGGTGGAAGCTGTCCCTGCCCATGGCAGGGGTTGGGAACGGGATGATCTTTAAGGTCCCTTCCAATTCACGCTTCTATGATTAGATATATCCATATATATCTGTTTATAGATACATACATCTATAATTTCAGCCTTTGAGCAAAGATGGGTACGAAGAACAGTTTTGCTGAGCAGAAAGTGAAACAGAGGCAGCAGAGCAGAAGCTTAGCACGTCTCAAAATCACACTTCTTGTCCTTGTGAACAACCCAAATATTTTGACTGATGATTAAAAAAAAAACAACCTATAAATCCAGGCATTTCAAGACTTAAAAAGAAATCACAGGGAGGCTGGAACATTATGTGACATGCCAGGACATGGGGCTTCTTTTGTTGAGATTGTTCAGCTTTGGACTTTAATTGTGCCAGTTTAAGACCATATTGTCTTTTTCACCAACTTATTCATTCCTTTTGTGGTCTGGAGACCTAAGGAAAAAGGTAATTCATCACTGCATTACCTCTTCCAAGAGAAAGCAGCAAAGACCTGGGGCAAAAGACAGCAAGGACAGAGCTGTCCATGTGCTTCCTGTACTGTGAGAAGCGATGGACCTGAAATAGCCATCAGCGTCTCCCAGCTCACGGCCTTGCCTTTTGAGCTGCCTCTGAGCAACTCTGCAGACCAGAAAATGTGCAAGAATGAGCACAAGACAGTGAAAAGGATGAGAGCAGGAGCCAGGATTTGGCCCATCCTTCTGCTATTGACAGCCTACTCACGAAAATGTAATTGCTGGCTGCCCTTGCTTGGAGTGCTCAGGCAAAAATTCCCCGTCGCTCTTTAGAGCTTCGAGACATATTAATGCAACTTTTAAAATAGCATCCTCTCTATTTTTGTTGCTAATGCTAAGAACAAATTAGCTTAGAAAAAAACCCCAGCGATCTCCCTTAATGCTATTGTTCTCCTAAAGTGCTAAGTGTCAGGATCTTTCAGCACCGCTCTGCAGATCTGGCGCTGCCCTCAATGTGTCCCGTGGAGCCTTGACACGGAGTGATGCAGGAGAACGCAATCGGTCCAAAGTGCCTTCAGAGTCACTGTGCTCCAAACAGTGGTTTCAGCTCTGTCTTTGGATTTTTAATCATTAAATAATCTTTGAAACCAACTGAAACCAGCTGACTTCCACCCCTGCACTCCAGCAGAATTGTTAGAGGACAGCCCTGAAGTTTAGTTCCTGTGGTAGAACAGTTGGTGTTTCTGAGCTCTTATGGGCTGTTATGTCCATTCAAGTATATTTATCTAAAAATCCTTAAACGTTGCTAACTCTGACCTCATCAGAGCTCATCAGTGGTGCACAGGTGGGTTGGGTCACCATGGAATCAGGAGGACCTTTGGAGGGAGGCAAGGTAGGGCTGGAGCACCTGTCCTGCTGAAGGATTTCCTGTGTTCCTGTAAGGAGCACAACCCTGCTGGCCACACACCATGGCAGGGTGCCCCTGTCCTCTGCAGAGCTACAGTCTGCACCCATTTGGCCATCCAGATGCGGGTGCCCCATCCCTGGAATTGTTCTAGGCCAGATTGGGTGGGGCTTTGAGAAACCTTGTCTAGTGGATGGCATCCCTGCCTATGGACAAAGGGTTTGGAACTAGATGACATTTAAAGTCCCTTCCAGCCCAAATCATTCTATGATTCTGTGATTCTGTGATCTCTGTTGGAGTTGGAGGGAGGGCAAGAAACGAGGCAGACAGCAACACCCTACTCGTGTGCTCGCTTGGCCAGTGGTTTCCTGCAATGATCCCATGGGTAACTTTGTTTTACTGAGTCCTTACCCCCCACATCCTACATACACGGGTCAGTATCTCCAGCAGAGATGGTTAACAGGCAAGTGTTGGTGAGGCCACTTGGCTTGTGACTGTGCCATCAACACTGAGCTTCATGTGACCTCACTAACACATCTTAAGGTCTGTAATAATTTCAGTAACATGGACAGTAGAAGGAGGCTTCCAATGGACAGTGCCCTGAAGGGAAGCAAATTCCACATGCTACTTTTCATCCAGCTTCTATTTGTGATCACAGGAAAGCTCTCCCCCACCACTGAACTTTCCTGCAGCTGGTGCCAAGATTTCTGTGCATGTCTCACTCTTTTAAGATCCAGGCAGTGCAATGTTTATTTGTGCCTTCCAGCCTGCTCAGTAGAGGTTGAGCTGGTGGTCCTGGTTTAGCTCTGTGGCAAAGAACTAGTTCTTAACCTCAGGACTGATGGCCAAGTGCTTAGTCCTAATTCTGGCTCACTACTTACTGAATGAGTAATTTAAAATCTCATTGTGGAAATGCATTTTTTATCAATGGCCATTTTAGTCCTGGATCCACCCAGCGCTGATGGAGATTTTGTGCAATTTCTGTCGTCACACATAGAGTTGCTTCTGTCCCCCACCTGCCCCAGGTCCTGGGACAAGTGAGTGCACACTGGAAGCTCTTCTTAGCCCCTCTGCATTTTCTAAGTGTGTTCATCTCACTGTTCCAGTTCAGTTCTGTTTCTGACACAAATGCAGTGTTCTTGTTACTGCTGGTAAAGTGATGGGTTCTGGTGCCTGTGGATTAAAATAGTTCTGGAAGTAGTGTGGGAGAGTCCAATCACATGGGCCAGGTCTGAAGAGACACTTTTCCAAAAGGGAGTAAGAATTTAAACAGGAAGCCTGATGGTGTGGTTCGTTTTGGTAGGCTGGAAGAGGAAATGGAGACATGAAGTCTGAGGCAAGAAAAATTCTTACCAACAATAAAGGCAAGGAGAAGTCATTAGTGGGATATTAAATGTACATGGACCACTCTTCAGTCCAAAGGGAATTTGTCCTTTATACTTGATTAAGAAATGTGAGTTACAGTGAGACCAAACAAAGATCTTTTGCCTTCTCACTGCTGTGTTGCTGGTGGTACGTGCCCAGTAGCCATGAATTTCACCTGTGCACTATGTTTGGGTGTCTGTGGCTATTCCAGGGACAAGGATATAGAAGTTTTATTTGAATTATGTCTCTGTTATATACACACTGCTTGTAAATACTTCATATTATGACTTGGTGCTGGAAACCCCATCGCAGAGCTGCGGAGAGTTTGCAGGGTAAAATGTATCAATAGGGATATTTTCTGCTCTTGCAGAGGGTCTAAACCAATGAGTCCATGCTTAGAAATCCTCCCTTTCCAACTTCTTTCTTCCTTTATTTTTTTTTGCTTTGTTTTGTTTTGTTTTTTGTTTTGTTTAACAAAGCCTGGAAGAACACAAACCCCAGATTTGTAACATTGTAGACGGTTTAATCTTACTATATACAATGACAGTTGAAGCCAGTTCTGCCCCAATTAGTTAATGATTTCCCCATTAGGGGAATGAAGGTGCTGGGTTCAAGCCTAAGCAAGTGTTTTGGGGGATCTCAGGGATGGTTTAGGAACATGAACAGTAGCTGTTGGCCACTGTATTCCCAGCAGAGTTTCCTAGGTAAAGAATAAAATAATACTATCCTTAAATTTTGGCTTTCTTCTGTAAGATGAGTTACCTGAGGGGAGGATAAGTGACTACTGCCAGTTGGAGGAGATATCTCTTAACTCAGGTATTAAAGACCTTTTATTTTTGCAGCCAAAAGAGCAGAGGGGCTCAAACTCCATTCCCCATGCTGATGGGTACATGACCCACTGTGTCTGTGTTGGTGTCTGTTTCCACATAAAAAAGCAAAATTCAGTAAAACACAGCTAAAGTGAAATTATTTAATGAACTGTCATGATCTAAAGGTTTAAATCCAGCCTCAGAGCTGAGAGGTCCCCAGCTGGGGTCATTCTGCCCAAAATGAGTGGACATGGTCTGATACACTGTATCTCAGGTCACTCTCCAGTGAAATGGGGTGACTTTTTGAGGAGCTTCTTAATATTACTAGCCACCCCAAAATCTGAAAATGCGAACAGGTTGAGTGGCAAAGGATTTTGTTTCCCAGTGTCTGCCAAGTATGACCATTGCATGGTTACGATTTCTCTGCAAGTCTGTTCATAATAGTTTATTGGTGGGGAAACTGAGGCAGAGGCCGTGTCCTGCTGGAGCAGGAGTGTTGGGGCCCGTGTTAAAATGCAGCTATTAGTGGGCCTTTCACAAATTGTCCTGTATTCCTGCACTCTTACACCTCAAATCTTGGTTCATGCAACATTTTGGGCAGCGAGAGGAGGCAGCACTCCCAAACTTGGGTGCAACTGGGATTCCTCAGCACTCTGGTGTGGCAGGGCTTGGCATGGGGGGCCACACGGGTCACCCCGTGCCCTCAGGGTTTTGGAAAAAAAAAAAAATTAAAAAATTAGCAAAATAGGGGTTGCTGTGTAGGGCTTGAATCCTGACCTTGTTTTTTTATCCTGCCTGCTCCCTGGGCAGAGGAGAGGGAGGCATCAAAACCCGGAGGGGTAGAGTGAAATGTAGCCTTCACAAAAAAAAAAGAAAAAAAAAAAAAGAAAAAACCACCAGATTCCATCACTGTCAAGAAATTTCTGGAACACGAACAGTCACAACCGTACAGGCACATAGGAAACACTGCTCACCCCTCATCGCCCCCCCTCTACCCACACCCAATTTGGTTTTATTTCTTTGCCATCAGGTTGCCTTAACCATTTCCATGGCTTAGGAGGCTAAGCCGCCCGAGTGCAAGCTTTTGATTTGAAAAGGGACTGCATCCCCTTTTGAAAGGAGCCTGCTCCCTAGGGCAACCACATCACACTGCTGATTTGCTGCAGTGGAGACCGCAGCGCGTACAATATGCCCTCCCCCTCCGCCTGTGCTGCTTACAGCATCAGTCCGGAGCCGAGCGGGGAGACGGCAGCGATACCCACTAACCCACCCATGCTCGGGAATGCCTGACTGGTAACGCAGTGCCTCCGACGAAAGGACCGGCAATCCCTCAGCTCTCCGAGATGCAAGCCAGTGCCGATTCCACCAAGATGGACTGTCTTTGGAGCAACTGGAAATGTCAGGGTATTATATCTATTCTAGTGTTGCATGCTAGGAGGACTGCATGGCAGAGGAGGCAAAGGCAGGATCCATCCATTTTTGCATTGTTCACCTGTGGGCCTTTGCATGCTGTTTCCTCTCCCTCCCCGCCAAGCTTTTCTTTGGGGGTAATTTAAGAAAGAAAGAAAGATTAAAAGCCCTTATTTCTGTTCTTGGCATGCGTTTCTCCCATCCCCAGGTGTCTCACCCTGAAAGCATCCAGGATACAGGTCCTCCCTTCCCACCTTACAGCTCATTCCCAAAGCATCCGCCCTTGCCGTTAGCGGCGTCATTCCTCATCCTCGACTCTCTCCGTCGGGATATCGCCGGCATGATTTCCTACCTTTCGGGCTTTAGGGAAGCCGGGTGACGGTGCATTGGTGCCCGCTGGGGCTGGCGAGGGTTGGAGGTGGTGGCGTTGGGCTCCTGGGTGCCTCCTGCCCACGGACACACCCAGAGCCAGGCTTAGCCTTGTGTCACACAAAGAAAACGCAGCTTCGGCAAGGAGGGCGACAGCGCCGGGCCACGGCGGGGTGGCCCCCCGCTTCCTACTTCGCTCTAGGATTGCTTTAAAAAAAACAAACATTAATCCTTTTATTATGCTCCCGAGCACTCGTTCGGGGGTGAAATATTGCGGTGATGTTGTCTGGCTGCCGCGTAGGCGAAGGGAACAATGGCATCTCCCTTTCGGGCTGATTTTCAGCGTGTTTTGAGCGGGTCGGTGTCTGCGCTGGGTGGGGCTGGCCACCTTCCCGGGTGCCTTGGACAGCTTTTCAGCCATTTTTAGTCGGCTTCACACTTCCCCGCCAGCATCCAGCCTTTGTTTTGATAAAAGACAGTCTCTGTGACGCTGCTCGGTGGGCAGATTAGAGGGAGAAAAGCTAGCGGCTGATCCTGCCAGGCGGGCTGGGGCTGCTTCGGGCAGGCTTTGTTTGGATGTATTTTTTAATTTGAAGGTGCATGTTTACGCTGAATAGTCAGTTCATGATGCTGGTGCTCTCAGCAGGGTCCCTGGGAGAGAGATTACTCCACAGCATCATCTCTCTAAAGGGTCCAGCGTGCTTGCAGACATAGTTTCATAAACGCAGCTCGATGCAACAGAAGCTGGAAACCCTTCCTAAAGTGCTTTCTGGGGAGGGGTGGGCATGGGAAGTCGTTTCAGATGCTTGTCTCTAGGGAGCTTGATATTTTTGCAATCTCAATTCGGCATCTAATTGTATTTAGGAGCTGAGGGTTTTTTAAGGAAGATGAGTAGCTGGAAAGTAAACAGATGCACCTGTTAAATGCCAGGCTCCAGCAGCTCCGGCTTTCCACACCGAAATGAAGGACAAGGGTTTTCCATACGTTTGTGGGATTCATTAAGCTTACACAGGAGAGTTACAACCCAACTTCAGGGTCTTTTCATCTGAGCTTTGCAGATAAACTTCCTCATAGGGTGGGGTTTGGGTTTGGTTTTTTTTCTTCAAAAATGCTCAATATTTTGCTGAGTCTTATAAAAACATTGATTTGCTGAGTCAGTTTGCTGAACCACCTGTTTTTGGAACCAAACGGAGTATTTCCTTTCTTTATCAGAAAAAAAAATTTCATAAATTAAAAAAAGGGGAATAACAAAGGGCATGCTGCTGTTGTTTAATTAATAATAATAGTGGGGTTTCTCTCCTTTAGTGCTTTCCTTTTTGAAAGTGGGGTAGATTTGATGAAAATTGAATGACACAATATGTCCCATGCTGATTTGAAAAAAAATCCCAGGTCTGAAAAAATCAACGCAGTTAAAATAAATCACTTGCTTCACTTCCACAGCATTTGCATATTTCTTTCTTTTCCTTGGGTGGTGCTTTATGATTCCAAAATGATCCTGCAGAAAACATGAAATAGCCATAGAATATTATTTCTGTCATCAAAATTCTTTGATCAGTCCCAGATAAAATAGAGGAAATTTAAAATTCAGAAGAATGAAGACTAAAGATGATTCATTGATTCCTTTAATATCTATTATTCATGTTGTCTCTGTCTCAACCTGGAATACCAGTTTTGTGCAAATCTGGAGTTGTATAATTTTGCCATCTTGGTTGTCAATGGAATTATGGTTCCTCCCTGAAAAGTCTGGAATGTGTCTGCGAGTGTAACAGATGCAGAGAGAAACCTCAGTAAATACAGAGCATATTCTTACTGAAATTATGCAGATACAACAATGAGGTTAACAAAAGTTTTGATTACTAAACAACGAAGCCTGCAACTAACTGTATCATTGAACTGATCGTGTACTACTTGTAATTGGTGTCAAATTGGGTGGGGATCACAAGAAGCTGCAGAGACTCTTGGTGAAGCTTTGACTTTGCCCCACTCAGTCGAGGTACTGTTATTTCCCTTGCAGTGAATCAACTGCTGCTGCTGCACGCATTTAGAAATATTGTTTTTTACCTGCCCGTCCTGCAGGATTAGAGCAAAGGTAGATTGTGATCCAGCCCTTGGGTGAGCAGGACAGTAATTCACCCCTGCTGGGCGTCTGCTTCATTCAAAATGTTGGCATGGGTGGCTTTGGGGAATTGCAGTGACTTCCACGCCCAAGTCATGTCCGCACTGGAAGGTGATGCATTTGAAGCAGGCTGGGATGGAGCCATGCATAATGCATGAGTGTGAGGGGAAATGTCCCCGCCCGGGTGTGCTGTGGGCCTCGGAGGAACAGCCTATAGCCAGTGCCAGCCGTGTGTGTGACACCAGTGTGTGACAGAGAGCGCAGCTTCCCGCTGGGAGCTGCTGGGCGAGGGCAGCCTCCAGCTTCAGGTGCAGGAGCAGGTCCCGGTGCCTTCCCCAGGGACTCAGCTCAGCAGGGGACAGGTTCACACCCTGCTAGAGAGGTTTCTCCGGATTAGGAAGGACAAAGAACCGTGCTGAATATCCTGAGTTAGAAGGGACCCACTATGATCATCAAATCCAATTCCTTGGACACCCCAACAATCCCACCCTGTGCCTGAGAGTGTTGTCCAAACACTCCTTGAGCTCTGTCAGGTGTGGTGCTGTGACCACTGTCCTGGGGAGCCTGTTCCAGTGCCCAACCACCCTCTGGGTGAGAACCTTTTCCCAATATCCAGCCTAAACCTCCCCTGACACAGCTCCAGCCATTCCCTCAGGTCCTGTCACTGGTCACCAGAGATAAGAGATCAATGCCCAAGTTTTCACCCCAGCTGGGTGGAGTTATTTGATGTCAGTACACTGGTCCTCACGAATATTCCCTTTTCCACTCTTCCTTTTACATGCCAATTCCTGGGTGGTCATAAGTGTCAGGCTTGCTCCTGCAGCTTCAGTCTTCTGCGAGATGTGTTAAAAAAGAAAAATGTAAAGATTCAGAGACACAGGCCCTTGAACTGTTCGTAGAAATGATCCTAAATATTACCCACATTATAATTATAACTTAATGTGGGAAAGGACTGCAGACTTCATCAAATCCATCTAGTTGACATAGCTCTGCTGGGACTGCAGTTATTGATTATCATTTTCTTGGCAGCTGTTTTCAGAGAGCCAGCTTCCTTACTTGATTGGTATATCCATTGGTTTCCAAAGGGTGATGGGAAGTTGTAGCAACTGTTCATGGTGATGTTCCCCACTTTAAGACTGATAAAGAATTTCGATGGCAATGACATGGTTGCATGCTGTTAATCTGTAATCTTATTGACAGTTGTGAAGTCTAATTACAGCTTTATAATGAGAATATAACTTCAGCCAGTTGGTGCCTTCAGTGCTTTCCTGAAAATATTGTGGGCTGATCTCTCAGCTGGGGTCCACTTGATAAAGATCTGTCCCAGTATTTGGTTCTTATGTTGGATCTTGGTAGGGCTAAAACCTTGGAACCAAGTAATCACTTGCTGTAACCAATTTAGCTAATAGTTTTGTAAAACTGGACCAAATTAGGGGGAATTTAGTTCCTAATTTGAGAGATGATTTCCTGTGAAGTTTGAAGGAAATTTGTCAAGATTATTTACCACTTTTGGATTTGCTTTAATTTTTTTCCTTTTTTTTTTTTTTTTGGTCACTGATGCAGAAATTGTATCAATTTTTTTTCCCGCATTTTCCCTTTTATGGCAAAAAAAAAAAAAAAAATCTGTGCTCTGCACACCTGCTGAGCCGTCACAGAATCACAGAATGGTTTGGGATGGAAGGGACCTTAAAGACCATCCAGTTCCAATGCCCCTTCCATGGCCAGGGACATCTTCCACCAGACCAGATTTCTCAGAGCCATGTCTTTTAAGAAATTATGGACAGTATGTTTCATTGCCAGGACAAGGTGAAAATTCCCCCAAAGTAGGAGTATTTTAAGGTATTCCCTGAGGATTAATTTAAACTCCGTCAAGAGGGTGATGGTGGGGCAATAGCTGAAGGCAGTATTGGAGGGCTGTTTTTGTTTTCATTAGGTCTTCTGGGAAGTGAGTTCTGGTGAGGCTTTTTGATATCAGAAGGGGTACTTTCTCCACATCATATTTAATTATAAATAACATAGATCTTAACCACTAATTTTAAAAATCTGCAGATTTTCAAATGTTTGGATAGAGTCTAAGAGGGAGTCCTGTTCTATTCCTTTGGTCCAGGAGTATCATGGGAAAATCTTAACATTTCCATAGCATTATGTGCACTCAGAGACTGCATTCAGGGGCTCTGCTTGGTCTCCTTGGTTTCTGCCCACTTAAGGTGAGAGCCATAACATCCTCCACAGAAACTGGCCGAGGCAGGCAGTGATACAATTTGATGAGCAGGAGCTGTGTGTTTCTCCTGCTGCTGTGCTCAATCCTGGTCTTAAAGCACCTCTCACGTGAAAATGAAAATAACAACAGTGTAACGATTAATAGCAGCACCAATCACATAATCATTAATAATTAGTAATAGTAGGTGCTACAATAGACTTGCGTGCAGTGTGGTTGTAGGGTTGATTTTTTACTGCCAATCCTCTTTTTCTGCCAGTCCTCTTCTGTCTGCCCAAGCCTTCTCTGGTGCCTCACACAAGGCAATCAATCAATATTTTCTTGCTCACATCTTGATCTTGCAGATGTTGTAGGATACAACATGGAGGGCATGTATGTATCAAGGTTTTCCTTTTCCCTGATCCTATTCTTGTTCCAGGTCTCCTCTCATCAGACTCTGGCGACCAAGAAGGTCTGAACTTTCAAGTTAAATCTTGAAACAGGTGGATGATAAAGATATAAAGCTGAACTGAGGATAGGAAGTTAATGGTCAGAGTGTGTACAAGAGGTAGAGGTTTGGAGAGATTCCTCAAGGCTGGAGATGAAGGATCAGGAGATACGCCTCATGAAACAGCACAGATACCCTGCCTTGGCTCTGCTGTTCATCACAGCAGTCTCCTGAAGGCACCAGGCTGCTCATTAAACTGTGTATCCATCTGTATTACATTAGAATCAAATCTGTTGTGGGGAGGGGAGCAATGTCCACATTGGATCCTTCACTGGGGAGGAGAGGGAAAGCCTGTCCTGTGGTTAAAGCTGCAAGCTGGGCTTGCTTTCAGTGTGAGCAATATTTATTTTTACTCCAAAACCTACAGCATTGTCATATTTGTTGTCAAATACTTATGTGACTGCTATAAACAAGATTGTTCTTCTTAAATTTTTAAAATTGTGTTTCCTGATCCTTTCACTCCCAGAAGGTCTGAGAAATGCCTTGTGAAAGCATTTATATTTATGAAGTTGTAGCATTACACAGTGTACAGAAGTAAAGGCTGTGTACAGAGAGGTTTTTCTCACTTCTCTTAAAAACTATTACTAGATAGGGAGTAAAGCTGTACAACCCATTGATCTTACCTCCTCAGGAGGCCTGGTGGTACCTCCATGGTGGGGAGGGCAGCTTGAGCACTTCCAAGGGTGTTAGTAGTGTGCTAAAGAGCATACAACCTTTTATATAATCATCAGTGCCCATGGGCCTCGTTTGAAGGCTGGCTACCAGGGGTTTACTCACACTTTTTGTACAATCTTTCATGGAAATCCTGCTTGATGCATGATCAATTTTCACAGTTGTTGCAGTAGTGGAAAAACTTGCCAAGTCAAAAGGAGAGAAGAGAGATTTTCAGAGAAGCTGTGGAAGACCTGAGTTGTCTGGTCTCTGCTTGGTCTGTCATTAATTTTCATACTAATATGCTTTCTTTGAGACATGGAATGGAAAGATCCCCGTTTTTCCCTCAGAAGTATTTTTGGAAAACATAACCATACAGGAGGACATTTTAGCTACAAGTCAGTTCAGATCCTCTGGGATCTCTGCTCAGGAGGCTGGGCCTGCAGCTGCCCCATACCACAAGGCTTCTGGGGACCATGTAAACCACCAAAGCCCAGCCCTTGTGTTTCCAAGTCCTAAGAAGAATGGATTCAGGAGCATTTTTAATTAGTCTACCTTGGCACTGCCCTTTCCAGCCCCCACATCTGTCTTCTGGCTTTTTTGGCACTGAATACTGAGGAGCAGAAACATTTTCTGCTGCAAGCCGCAGTAAGAGCTGTGAGAGCTTTCAGGCACTAGGCAGCCATTCCTTGCTGGCACAAGCACTGCCCGCTGCTGCTGTTTCTTACTTTTGTGAGGTTAATTTTAGCTTGCCCCACAAACATGGGTATTTACCAGCTGTTCATATCAACAGGTGGTTTCTTGTACCATAGAGTTCACCTTTGCTAGTCTGGGAGTTGGCCCCACGTGCAGGATCCCCTTAGCTTAGTCAGATGAGGTTCTGCCATAAAGTACGGCTTTAAAGCACTGTTCTGGCACCCTTGAAAAATCTTTCAACTAGAGGACTACTTGAGTAACATTTTGCAAGTTCTGCTGTGAGTTAAAAAGCACAAGCAGGCGATACTTGCAGACAAACAGCTCATCAGACACGCTTCTCCAGAAAAATTCTTCAAAGGCAGTGGCAGTGACCTGCAGCACTGCTGTCTTAAAGATGGCTGGTAAGTCTTCCTTAATAAATGCAAATAGTTTTGAGTCTGAGGCAGCTCTGGCAAAACCCAGAGTCCTTTTATACTTCCACAAATGACTCAGACCTCTGGTGAGTTGTACTGTAAAGAGTGCAGAGTGATGTTGCTTCCCTCCTTCCAGGAAGCTGAAGGGAGATCATGGAAAGCTACAGCTGAACAGCTTCTGCATGTTAATGGGCATGGTCAGGATTTTACAATCATGATTTTCAAAACAGAAGGAGCCCAGCCCTCAAGTGAAGCCAAGGCTGATTTCAATGCCCAAAACCCCTTTTGCAAATCCTCACTGCAAACTGGGTGGTTTGAAGTTGGCGTTTTGGCTCTCGGAAGTGGATCTCGCTCAGCCAAACAGACTGAGCCCCTGTCCAATTGCATGCACATCACACATCGACAGCCTCACGTGGCACCAGCCTCCTGCCTCATGAATATTCAGCGTGCATTGCTCAGAATTGTGCCATTGTGGTGGGGTCTGGGCAGCACCATGCACACACGCACCCCCTCCCAGTAAAACGCCCAGCGCTTGCAGGACCCTGCACCACGCTAGGACCTTGTATTCTTTCCCTTCTGATTGACCAAAGCACTTAATTATTATGTGGTTAGTTCATGCTGTGAGGAATCCTCTGTCCTTTAATTTACCTGGGGAATGCTGTACCCACCTTAGAGCTGGGCTGGAAGCTGTCTCGGCCTGGCCAAGCGTGGGGCCAGCACGTGCTGGCGAGTGGCTCCGCAGAGGAGTGAGTGTGTGAAAGCTGCAGTTCCAGCTCGGCTCCTGGCCCTGTCATCCCCACTGCCACTGTGTCCCCATGTGCTGGGGAGGCTGCTCTGAGCCTGGCTGGTTGTCTCTTCAGTATGCCAAGGAAGGGGTGCAGGCAGGAACAGGCAGCTGCCCTTCAGAAAAGGCTCAGGCACTGGTTATACTTAGTGACCTGTTGAAAGACATTAAACCCATGGGGTCAGAGAGTGTTTGGGAGGAGTTCTTTGGTATCTTAGTCTGTTTTACATAAATACAGGCTGAGATGAAGCTCAAAGCAGGCATATAAATGTGGTGGACGACCTCATCTTTCATTTTCATTTGTTTAGAATGAAAAAGAAAGGGTGTGAGGAGGGTTGATACAAGGCTGGATTGATGTTATGGTCAAGGAGAAAATTTCTTATTCCTTTGCCCCTTGGTCTCTATTTACAGCACCAGACACTGATGTGACAAATATTTTGGCTCTGGCATAAATGGTTACAGGAGAAAATGGCACTCTGAGGAAGCCAAGCAAAGGATCCCAGCTGGTGCATTCTTCACCCAGTGCACCTCTGCCTGCTTTTAAGGGAGATTTGTTTACGTAAGGAAATGTAGGACAAAAATGTGTTTGACGACTGTCTCAGCAGGGAGCATTTCTTTACCAAGAGGGTGGCAAAACCCTGGAACAAGCTCCAGAGAGACGGTCAGTGCCCCAAACCTGTTTCAGGTTTCAGAGGCGTTTGGAAAATGCCCTCAACAATGTGCTTAACTTTTGGTCAGCCCTGAATCGGTCAGGCTGTTAGAGTAGGTGGTGGTTGTAGGTGCCTCCCAACTGAAATAGTCAGTCTATTCTATTCTATTCTATTCTATTCTATTCTATTCTATTCTATTCTATTCTATTCTATTCTCTCCCATTCCATTCCAATAATGTAAAAAGCCTTTGAAGTGACTGAAGCTGCAACTGAAGGAGAAAATATGGCTCTGAAAGGTGTTGCTCAGGTGTTTTTAGCAGCGTCTAAATTCCAGGGGAGCTGATACAGCTCAAATTCCTGAGGCCTATCAGCCAAATTCTCCCCAAGTCTCCACTGATTTCCAGTTCTGGATTCTCCTTCTCCCCCTTCCCTGCACAAGGAGCTGTGAAATTCACCTTCCTCCTGTATCACCTTTTGCTAAGAGGTTCGGCTGAGCCCCTTCTCCTTAAGGGAGAGGAGGAGGAATGGCTGCAGGAGCAGCAAATCCCACCCAAACAGCTGGACAGGGCAGCAGTGCTGCAGCTCCCTGTCCCTTCGAGGGATGAGGAGAAGGCAGATGTGCTTCCTGCCCTTGAAAATCCTGACGGATCTGGCAGGCCATGGGTGGGGGGAGGAGTGTGTTCCCAGGCTGGACCTGGGCACTGGGAGAGCCCTGCAAAAATCATTCAACTCGTATCTCCCTTTTCTGTGCTGAGATTTTCCAACTAGCAGTTGGCATTTTTTTTTTTCTCCATGAACATGGGAATATTTGCCTCAGGTCTAAAAGACACAGGATCCCTCTAATCCAGGTCTCCTTTGGCTGGTGAAAGAGGCCAGATGCTTTTCATCTCCTCCCTCGTGCATCCATGTCCCCAGAACTGTGTCACTTGGCCTCTGTCCATCTCTGATCCTTTCCTTACCTGATACAGCTGAGTAAATATCCCAGTCATTCCATGGCAGGAACAGACAACTTTCAGGATATACACATACCTGGTCAAGTCTCTCTTGAGTAACTCAGCATCTTCCTTTTTGAGGGGAATGAGAAAATGCAGTTTGGCATCTCTCTGCATGAGAATGCAGCCCACTGCCAGTCTGCAGGAGTATGGGTTGGAAGATCATTGAAAGAAAAAGGCATAGTTGCTCGTTTTGGATCTTATAATTAATTGGGATTGACTCAGGGAGCTCTGTTGGAGTCGGGTTTGTATTTTTTGGCTCAGCTGTCATTTGTTTGCCTCTCTACTGCCTGTGTCCCAGGGAGTGTTTTCCCCTGCTATGTGTCCTTTTTCTGTCACCAGCAGATGATGTGCCACATACACCAGGCTCACCTGGGCTTATTTAATTTAATGTTGAAGGTTTGTGTGATAGAAAACTTAAGTATCTCAAAGTCAGATTTGCATAAATTTCCAGTAGTGACCTCTGACAGAGTAGTTTTTGAGCACAAAAAATATCAGCTTGTGAATAATCACAGAATTGTAGAATTCTTTGGGTTGGAAGGAACTTTAAAGATCATCTCATTCCAACCTTCCTGCCATGGGCAGGGACAACTCCCACTTGTGCCAAGCCCCATCCAACCTGGCCTGGAACACTTCCAGGGATGGGGCAGCCACAGCTTCTCTGGGCAACCTGTGCCAGGGCCTCAACACCCTCACAGAAAATATAATACCTCCTGTCCAAATGCTGGTGAAAGCACCCAGTTGTTGTCCTGCAGGATTTTGCAGCACCTTTCCTGAAAAAGAATATGAAAAATGGCCAAACCTGCACACTGGTGTTCTGGATGCCATTTTGTAAGGAGGGTTTGCAAGGATGGAGTCGCCTGCTCCAGCACTTCGGCTCTGTGAGCAATCTGTGGAGCTCCAGCTGGCTCCTGCAGCACAGCTGTGTCTGCTGCTGAACCTCCTCATACAGGTGCTCTGACCATGCTGTAACTGCATTTTGGAGCATTCCCCACTCCCTGTGCCGGGGTTTCTGCAGGAAGCAGACATGGGCATATATCTGTAAAGGACTGGTCCCTGTTTTGTGGAGTCAGTGCCCAGCATCCCAAAACAGGCACCAAGGTCCCTTGTCCTGCGGCTTCCATGCAGCCCATAGGATCCAGTCATGTGTGCTCATGATCACTGGTGCTGAATGCTTAAAAATAGTAAAAGGTTATTATAGAGTGTATATTGATGGGGAATAGAATTGGGTGTGAATGGTGCACGAAGAGAAGAGAGCTCAGCAATGCAACACCAATTTTTGCATTCAAGCCCAGCACTGTAAAGCCAGGCTAATACATGTAATAGTAATGAGTAATATAACTCATTGACTCAAAGCAAACACGCCGTGGTGACTCACAATTTTTGGAGATTAGATGATAAGGACTAGGAGGCTGGATCAATTTTGTTTCTTTCAGTATCGGTGACTTCTTTTTTTTTCCCTGACAGATTGCAGTTTTCCTGAATTTACTCTTTGTTCAGAATGATTTGACAAGTGGCATCTCTCAAATCTGTTTGGCTGGTGGTGTGTTCAAGCTGTTCTTGAGGACTTGTGCAGTGTGTGAAATTAAAGCTGTTTTGTTTAGATTGTCATGAGCATGTTCTCTGGCTGGATGAAGAGTCCTCTCAGAAACAGGTTGTGGGTGTAAACAGATTAAATTCACCTTTATGGACTGGATATTCCACAATCCTTTCAGTAAATTTTGCTTTTTAGTGGCTGTCTCTGATGCTAAATTTTTTTGCTGGAGAGGTTGAAATAAACTATACAAAGTGGGTGAAAAACACTGTAAAAATTAACTGCTTAACAAATGTAAAAATGCACTAGTTGAAAAGGGTCTTATGCACTTGTTTTGTTCTAACCAGCACCTCCTGTGGACAGGGGAAGTTATATAACAACCAGACAGCTTTCTTTTTCTTTTTCTTTTTTTTTTCTTTTTTTTTCTTTTTAATATTTCTGAGATGGTGAGATTGAGTAGCAAGAGAGATTTATTCTGTATTTGAAGGCCTTACCTGAAAAATGGTTTCCTGCTCATGGAACTATTAAGCAGTGGTAAAGCCAGGAGTCTTCCTTTCTCACAACTAATGAAATAACAAAATTGAATTGTCAAAACTTTGAATGGGAAAGTGGTTTATAGTGGCTAGCCCCGAACTTTCTCATTCATTTATCAACAACCAAAACTGGAAAACGCTTTGATCAAGCATTTGGCATTTGAACTTGTGAAAAAAGAAATAAAAATTTGGAATTTTCAGACTGAATAAACGCAAGGAAGGTTGAAATCTTCCATACAGCCCTAGCAACAACACAAACCCCAGCTTGCACTCTCCTTGCTGCTGCAAGAGACCCACCCACCGTGCTGCGCTTGGAGATACTCATCCATCTTATCTAACCCAGGCACAGGCACAAGGAAAACAAGGATTTCAAGTAGGTCATCGGTTGTAATTTCCTCAGCGCGTCACTCAAGTCCCTTCACTGCTCCTGCTGAGGAGCTCCTGTTGGTGCTGCTGTGAGCAGGAGCATCACTGCTCCCCTCGCCCTCCTGCAAGGACTCCGAGGGTCACAGTGGCCACCCTCGATGGCCACCTTTTTAACAATTTGGTCTTCTCCCCCCAGCTATCGACCTGTTGTACTGGCGTGACATCAAGCAGACAGGGATCGTGTTCGGCAGCCTCCTGTTGCTGCTCTTCTCCCTGACCCAGTTCAGCGTCGTCAGCGTCGTGGCCTACCTGGCCCTGGCCGGCCTCTCGGCCACCATCAGCTTCAGAATCTACAAATCGGTCCTACAGGCCGTGCAGAAGACGGACGAGGGCCACCCCTTCAAGTGAGTGGCTTTGTAGTGATGCCCAAGCGCTGCTTTTCGTGCTGGATGAAATTCTCTTCTTGCTCAAAATAATAATATTTTCTGTTCCACAGCGTCTCAAA
This sequence comes from Ifrita kowaldi, assembly GCA_013398055.1. Lineage (NCBI taxonomy): Eukaryota > Metazoa > Chordata > Aves > Passeriformes > Cinclosomatidae > Ifrita > Ifrita kowaldi. Next base: position 114,593 of record VZRS01007043.1, read on the forward strand.
AATTGTAAGGTTCTATTGGCTTAGATGCTGGAGAGAAAAACAAAAACAAAACATCACAAAAATCGTCATCCTCTAAGACATGTGTCTTAGACATCCACTAAGACACAAGGGTTTTTTTCTCAAAAAGATACAGGAAATTTTAAGCAAACAGAGAAAAAGAGTTTCGTTAGAGCTAGTGATAATACAGCTTACCTGTAAGCAAAAAGAGCATTGTTTCTGGGCACAATCTATTGGGCATAAAAGGAAACCATCTTTTCTCCAGCAACCCAATATCTAAGTGATGGTGCCAGTGCCTCCCCACTCTCCACAGGGTCTGGGGGGTTTGCTCCACGAGAACAGTGATGCTTTCCCCTCTGCTGTGCCAACCAGTTGGTAAAACAGGTCATGGAACTGGTGTGGTTTGCAAACACACACACACACATACAGAGAAAAAGAGTCTTGTTGGGGTGCTGCTCCTTCTGCTTCACTTGGGTCAGTTCTGAGCTGCAACTCAGTATGGGGGAGCTGCTCAGAGAACTGCACAGAAATTTGTGGGGAAACCTCCCAGGTCAGGGTGAGGAAAAGGGAGAAATCCCATCAAGGCCAGGCTCTCTGTGGGAAGAGGGTGAGGCTGGAGGCAAACAGCCCCAGCTCGGCAGTGACCCAGGGAGGTGGGTCATGCAAGGTGAGGAGGGTGTGCTGGTGGCCCTGTGCCTGCAGGGAGGGGAACAAGGTGCTCCAGCACACAGAAATGAGGTCTGGGAAGGAGGCAATGATGGGGTGGATGGGTACAAGAGTGAACAGCAGGGGAAATTTCCTGGGTTTGTAACAGAACCTGTGTTTCTGGCAGAGCCTACTTGGAGATGGAGATGAATCTTTCACAGGACCAGATCCAGAAATACACAGATTGTCTCCAGCTATATGTCAACAGCACAGTCAAAGAGCTGAGGAGACTCTTTCTCGTTCAGGACCTCGTGGATTCTTTAAAAGTAAGATTGCTTTAAATATTTTTAACCCCTCTCCAGAGGATCAATCTACATTTCAAAGAGCTGCTTCCCATGTTGACAGGGTTGTCATGAAACCTAGTTTTGTGTAGCTCCAAATATGAAAGTTGCTCTGCTTTTTGATTTTAAAACTGCTTGTTTCCAGCACTTTAGGTGTTTGGCACTCTGCATTTGAATGTATTGATAGGTAATAAGATAAATATGCAGAACCAGCTTAGCTCCACGTCAGTTCTAGAAGCATCCCTGCATTATGCTTTCTATTGCTTTGCTATAAAATTATGTTCCCCTCTGTTAATCTGGATGTCCTCCACTGGCAGCATTTCCTGCTGTGGATGAGGGTCTTTTTTCACTCCCTGCTGAAATAATTATTGATTTTTAGCCCTACACTCAACCAGGTGTCCTTTAGAGCCAAGAGAAGATCATTAAGAGAGCACACATGGATTAGGCTCCTAAATTAGTAAAGAATTTTAGGAAAATGTACCTATTTCAGCCTCAAGTGTTATCAGTCCCTGGGATTCAGGGCTCTGGTTAACCTGTTTGGGATGACCCCTGCCATAATCATAGAAATTGGGTGCAGAAATCTGCCTATGCCATTCTCAATGCAGAGTCCTATATGGGTGCAATTTAAGCCGTAAATAGACATGAAAGCTCAGCTGAGAGGGCGAGAAGCAGAACAGGGAATGGGGTTTATACACCTAGAAAAACTACCTAGTTCCTAATGTGCCTTCCTTAATCACTCCCACATCCAGAAAGGCTGATGTGCTGTTATGTTAGCTAGTTAAGCAAATTAATTTCTTCTTATGCTGACATTGGAAGTGATGTAATGATCCATCTTTAATTCAGTTTGCAGTACTAATGTGGCTGCTGACTTACGTGGGAGCCCTCTTCAATGGCCTGACTCTTCTGATAATGGGTAAAAATCAACATTTCTTTTAAAAATTTATTTTTAACTTGAACTCCCCGTCGATTTCGACTTAGACAAAACAGAATATCCCTGGCATGCCTTCCCCTCAGTTAAACCACCACCATTTATTTCCCCTCCCACTGAATATTCACTGTTCTGTTATGCTGTGCGTCCTGCCAGAGCTACTTCACAGTTTCTGGTTTTGCAGCTCCCAGTCCCAGAGCAGTGGGGAATTCCATATTTGGGAGGCTTGAGCAAAGTGCATTTTTGATGCAAAGCTCCCTGGTGGATCAGCTGACCAAGTGGCACGATAATGTGTTTGCCACTGAAGTAGGTCTCTCCTCTGGAGGAATCTGATCTGCAGGAACATAACACTGTGCTCTTTTTCTCCTCAGCTGTGGTGTCTATGTTTACTCTCCCCGTTGTATATGACAAGTACCAGGTAGGTCTGTCTGCATGGTGCATTTTGGGGTGTCTGGGTGGCTCTGCCTCGTTGTTGCCTCGTTGACTTGGTCTCCTCTTGCTCTTTGCAGGCACAGATTGATCAATACTTGGGGCTGGTGCGGACCCACATAAACACGGTGGTGGCAAAGTGAGTTCAGCAGCTGAGTGCACCACAGCTCCTGCTGTGAGGTTGTGGTGCCCCGGGGGTGGCCAGGAGCTGGCTGGTCCTGGGGACGCCGTGTCCTATCAGTGGTGTCCTCCCCAGATCCTGGAAAGGGGGAGGTTGAGGGAGGGCAGATCCCTGGAGAAACACAGACCCTCCCAGCTGAGCGCAGACTAAGGCACTCCATCCTTCTCTCCCCTCTCCTGCCGTCTGGGGGAACCGTGGGCAGAGCAGCCCAGTCGTGGACTGATGTCCACACTGGTACCTGGCCAGGACAAACAGGAAGGAATGAGTTAATTCTCTTCCCCACTGACCACTCCAAGCCTGGTTTTTTTGCATTCAGGGGGTTAATAGCATTAATGACCAAAGTGGGAATTGGAACACCACCCTGTTACAGAAAGAAAATGCCTGGAAGCACCATGATCTTTAGTGTCTCAAACCCCCACAGAACAGGCAGAAGACCTGGGTGAAATTTTGTACTGAAAATTCATTTTTTAGACTTCCTTCCTGGCTTTCTATAGACAATAGACCATGGAGAAATAATGTTGGGGGGAGAATATCACTGAACACATCCCAAGATTACATGAACTGCCAAAAACCAGGGCTGTAAGAATACCTAGATGGGCATTGCTTCTGTTTCTCGTGGCACTTTAATTCACCTGTTGACACAATACACTGAACATGGCCTAGAGATTATCCCTGGATAAGAGTCCAAGTGGGAACCACTGGAATGGAATAACTGCCTCACCATATAATCATTTTTCTTTTTCTTCTTTATTTTTTTAGGATTCAAGCTAAAATCCCAGGTGCTAAGAGAAAGGCAGAGTAAAGCAGACATCAAGAATTCATCGACTACGGTAGTGCATAATGGGGAAATCTGGAGTGAAAACAGCTCTGTTCTTACACTTTACTGCAAATTTATCATTCTTTTTTTTTTCTCGACACCATAATCTTAGAAACATAAAACTCAGAAGCAGTGCTTTTCCCCTGCTGCTTCTGCACTTAGAATATTTGCAATCACTTGTGTCAAGCACTAAAGTATAGTAAAGAGAAAAGTGTACTAGATGTGGTTTTTTGTGTTGCTTATAAAGTGCATGATGGTGAGAGCCTAAATAATATTGACCTCTTTATTTAATTTTTTTTTTTTAGTGTTTTTCCTTCTTCTATTGGCATTGCTTCTATAACTTTTAATGTTACATGTGGCTAGGGGCTTTCCTGCTTAGCGCACTTGATGCAATAGTTAAAATTGCTTCTACGTCACTGGGTTGCTGGTTGGATTCATCTTTATTAACTATATAGAATTGTAGACTGATGTTTTAGTGTTTTCCAGCACAAATAAAATAAACAGTAATCGGTACTTATGGTAATCAGTTTTGTATAACTCAAAAACAGAAAAAAAGAAAACAAAACCCAGTACTTTTGTCGTAAAGGATTGACAGGCTGATTTACATGTATGGTAACTGGAAAGTTCCAGCATGTTCAATTTATTACAATTTGTATTACATTCTCTGTAGTTCCTAATGGACTTAATTATGGACTCTGAATATTTGCACTTATGTACTTGATACCGAATGCAGAAATAAATGTTACTAAATGTAAAAAGTTCTCCTTCTTGTCTCCACTGGGATTATCTTGACCTTTGGGAACTGGGCATGTACTGTGCAAAAAGGAGCATTTTTCCTCTCCCCTGGTCATCTGCACACTCTTTGCCCTTACATAACAGTGCAGTCCAACGAGCAGTACATAACTCAGGGTATGTAGCTCATCTAATATTTTTACATCTTGATGATCTTTCTTGCAATAAAACAAGGATCTCTGCACACAATTTGTTTATTTTTGTTGGTGGTGTAGCAAATATCAGGTACATGAACAAATGTCTCTTCCTCCATTTGCACACCATGTAAACCACGAGCAGCACAGTATGGAGGTGTCAGCACAGCCCCAAGGGCTTTTCAGTTTCCTTATCACCGAGCTGCTCTCGTACCCAAAAATTCTCTGTTCTCTGAAATCTGCTTTAAACAGAATCAGTATCAAATCCAGAGGCTGGGAGCTGAAACAACAATTTACTCTGGTTCATAAGTGAAGGTTTTTAAAAGTTGGCATTTGGTGTTTAAGAACAATCAGAGAGAATCAGCAGTTGAACACTATCCAAAGTGCTTCAAAACAAGCAGTTGTTTAAATGCTTGATTTCCCCATTTGTGGAACACACCTGTGGATTTTTTTTTCTTTTGTATAAAAAAGTGACATCAAAATATTTTCAGCCAAATTGCTGGTTTTCTCTTTTTCAGTCACAAAGGTTTTATGAAGAATTTCTTTTTATACAAAGAATTAGATTTTTAAACACTTATCCCAACTTTTAAAATTTGAAGTCTTTCCTTAGACTCATCCATTAATTCACCTTCATCTCAGTTCCACAGGGCCACAGTGACACCTGTCCAAGGCCAGACTGCAGTTCTCTTTGTATCTAAATGTAAAACCCAAATGCACATAAGGAGTTGGTAGAAACGTTAGTATGGCTGTGGGCTAGTTAAATCTTGTGACAAGTCTCAAATAACTTTATTTTCATTTAAGCTTTATATCTAAATAGTCTTCTTCATCATATTTAAAAGTAGTAGGTTGGGTTTTAAATGTCACCTGCAGATAGACAGGAACATTTTTCCTCAATGAAAAACTGAGTGTCTCAAAAGAGCATACACTGGTTTTTATCAAATGGAGTGTGTTTGTTTCAGCATGTGCAGTTTGCAGCCAGGAGTTAAAATTCAACATGAACTCCCAGCTTTAACTGCCTTGGAGTTCTCTGTGTCTCTGAGGAGGAGTAAAGACCATACAAAGCATCCTTGAGGATAAAGATTGACCTCCAGGATTCTTATTACTTACAAGATGAGTGTGTGGGCCCAACATGTTAATTTTGAAAATGAGCCCAGTTAATGTCCCATCCCCCTGGTCCTATAGATGTGTTCTTCCCTCACACCCCCAGTGCAGTAATATCCAAGACTGGCCTTTTGCAATTCTGAACCCTAAGCACCATTTAAAAGCTACGTCTCCTGCATATTTGGAAATAAAGCAAGATAAAACCTTCTGGAAGAGTACAAATATTCTCAAGAGCCTAAATCAACAGACACTAAGAATCCCATTCTTGTCTCCTCCAGCACCACCCTCTCCCAAGCCCCACATCCCTCCAATCCCTGTGCTCATCATCCTGACTGTACCACTGCACACATACCTCTCAAACCCACATCCTTTTCTCTTTTCTCACATCCCACCTTGCCAAACAAACTCCCCAGCTTCCTCAGAGCCACTCTGACTTTCCATACATTTGGCAGTAACAGCCTGCAAGTGCTGCTGAGCAGCTGGGGTGGCTTAACCTGGTGGGTGGGACCAATTGGGTCCCTCGTGCTGTGATGTGGGAGAAGCAGAGGGTTTCAGAAAGAGTTTGGGTTGCTGATGTTGCTCATGGCCACCATCCCCTTACTGGGATCACAGCAGCACTTTCCATGATAACTTTGAACATGGAAGCTTGGAGAAAGCCAACCTCTGCTAATTTCTGGTCCTGCTACACACCTTGCAATAACAGAGTCCTTGTGCATGCAGGGAGTGAAGGTTTGTGACACCCTCCGTGTCCCTGGTAAGTCTCACTCATAGAGCAGCACCTTGGGGAGGGGTTGGACATCCATTTGTTTGGTTTTCAAAAAAGTCTGGGGGAAAATAACAAACACTGACCTCTGCTTTTTAAAATATTCCAGTGTGATTACAGTAGATGGCTGAAGATACAGAATGACACACATTCCTGAGCTCTGCTCTGAGATACACAGGCTGTGAAGACCTTTTGTTTCTGATCTTCATTTGCAGTCAAAGAGCAGCACTAGAAAAGCTTGAATAGTAAAAGCAGCAAACTTGTGGGGGTTTCTAGGCAGGTGAAACCTGGGAAGCAGCTCACTCTGCCTGGGTAAAACTCAGGGGAGGGTGTTAAACCATTCATTTCTCTTCAAAGTGTCCCTTGCCTGGTGAATGGACATCACATCACCAGTGATTCAAGGGTCAGCTTGTCCTCCTGCTTCAAGGGCTACTTTAACGAGATAAGAAAGTGATGGGTGTTTTGAGGTCCCACCTCACCAAGGAAGGTTGTTCAGGTGGTTGGAGTTAGGTGTGTGCCCAATACCTGGCCCAGGCTGTGCCTCTCCTCCTCATCTCTGGATAGTTTGTGATGCTGATGTTCCCTTTCTGGAGAGGAAGCTGAGAGGTCTCCAAGGTGAATGCCACAGGCTTGTTGAGATGCAGGGACAGGTACAGGCCAGGCCTTTCCATGGCTGGGAACTGGCTGGGTAATGTAAATACAACTTTTGATCTGCTCAGTGTGGTGCTGCCTTTCAAGGAAGGTAACAAGTTTACCTGCTGAGCTGACCTTTGAAAGCCAGCCCAAATGACTGTGCTAATTTGATCTGAAAATAATTTAACTCTGACTTGGGGATATGAAATCAGGAGTGGCATGCTGGCAGGAGACAAATCTTTGCCAGAACATCTACATATGTCTTTTCTCATCCTCTATGACTTTAAAATATCTTCTACATGGTTTCACTTGTACCTTCCAGAAAATTTATAACCCTGCTCCTAAACTGCTGCCTGTAAAGTAGAGGCTCAATGGTTACTTAAGAGTTCTCTCAGAGCTTTATGTCACTTAAACGTCTGTCCCTGTACCTTGAAATGATTACTGCATTGGTAGTTTCATGTGAAATGTGGATATTCTCTAAGGTCACTGGTTTTGATTCCCTGGTTCTTGGTGCTTCAGCAGCATTCCACTCCTCTATGCACTGTATTTGCCTCTGTTGCTAATGTCTTCTATGCTCCTTCTGCTCTTTATCTAGTGAGAGTAGGATCATAAAGCACATGAGTGTCAGGAAAGCCGTGGAATTGGGAGGAGATAAGAATGTTATAATATTCTGTGAGCAGCTAATCCATTTAAAGAGAATCTGTCTGCTCCCCCATAGTTTTGTGCTCTCCCTGCTTGCTTTCAGATGGCAGCTGGCTCCCATCCCTGTCCTGGTGGGTTACAAGTCAGTCAGCTGTGAGCTTACCAGCCTTTCCTTCTCCATGTGGGCCCAGGGAAATGTGTGGCAAGCCCATGTATTTGCCCAGTGCAGCTTTGAGAAGACCAAGAGTGATGTATTTCTTCTTGGCTCCTCTTAATAAATTCTTTTCCTAGCCACAAGATTAAAAGATGTTCCATCAGGGAGCGTGCATGTGGGTTTCCTGGGATCAGGAATGAGTGGAGTGAGGCTGCTGGCATGAGGGAGCCTGGTAAGACTGGCTGGCACACGCAGCACTGCAGGACATATGGTATTTGGGTCAGGGTGAGATATGTCCGCTGATAAGAGTCAAAAGCTGCAGGCCTGAAGCAGAAGGAGGAGTGGGCTCTGCCCATTGCTGCCAGGCTTCCTTGGTGCTCAGCACCTGTACGGGAGAGAGTGGCAGAGCCCTGCTCTCTGACACAACAGGGGAAAGATATTGAGAGTGGGGGACCCTTCTCCGCGGGTGCACAGGGAAATGGGAGCGGATTCTAAGCAGGCAAATGGGCTTGACCTTCTCTCATTTATCTGAACTGCTCATTTCCTTGCCTTTGGGCAAGGGAACAGCCAGATAACTGTGTGCTGGAGCTCTCCTCTGGTCAGCATCTGATCCAAGTGGCTGCCACTAAATCTACAAGTATGCCAGATCTGTAATCTGGGGACACCACGGTGTGTGTGCAAGGCAGGGTAGTGCCCAGTGCAGTTGCTGTTCTGTCCAGCATTCCAGCAATCCCTCTGTGACTGGGATGTGCTCATCTCTGCGTTGCCCCTGTTCTCCTGTTCCCTTTCACTCCTGCTGCCTCAGCCAAACCACTGGGAGATGCTGCAGGGACGGGGGTCAGCATTAGAGGATGGATAGAGCTGCAGAAGGAGTCTCTCTAAGAAAACCAAAAGACCAAGTATGCCTGTGCTGACATGCTTTCATTCCTTTTCCCTCCTATCTGCTCCTCCACCAGCGAGTCAGGCTCATTTCACTTGTTCATTGAATATTAAAGAGGTTCAGCCTCAAGGTTGCAATTTATGCCTCCTCATGAGTCTTTTTGTTTTAGCTGAAAAAATAATTCAGTCCAGCAAAGCTAATTGTCATTCACAGTAAGGTCCCTCTGCACACATTTCCCTTTATGAGGGAGCTGTAAAGAGGATTTAGTTACATTTTTACTTCTTTTGAACAGCCCTCTAATTTAGATGCAATGATATAAAGTACCCCAGACCAGTCTAAAAATCACAGAATTATAGAATCACAGAATGGTTTGGGTAGGAAGGAACCTTAAAGCTTATCTAGTTTCAACCCCCTGCCATGGGCAGCGAATTCTTCCACTAGCCCAGGTTGCTCCAAGCCCCATCCAAGCTGGCCTGGAACACTTCCAGGGATGGAGCAGCCACAGCTTCTGCGGGCAGCGTGGGCCAGGGCCTCAGCACCCTCACAGAGAAGGATTTCTTCCCAATATCTCATCTAACTCTGCCCTCTGGCCGTGGGAAGCCATTCCCCCTTGTCCTGTCCCTCCATCCCTCATCCAAAGTCTCTCTCCAGCTTTTCTGGAGCTCCTTTAGGTTTTGCTTCAAAGGGGTTCTAAGGTCTCTGCAGAGCCTTCTCTTTTCCAGGCCAAACAACCCCAAGCTCTCCCAGCCTTTTCTCACAGCAGAGGTGCTCTGGCCCTCAAAGCATCTTTGTGGCCTCCTCTGGACTCACTGCAACAGAACTACAGGATCATCAAAAATTGCTATCCTATTTTATAGATGTGCCAAAACAAAAGAAACATCCAGGCAGTGGAGTGACTTCAATAGCAGATGTTTTTACACAAAATATTCTTCATTTGCCAAGTTAGACATGAGGTCTAATTTCATTTCTCCTAATTCCACAGATTCTTGCTTGGAGAAACCAGCATCCACTCAATCCTTACACCGAGTGAAAAAGTATCACTTTTGGCACGGGTTAAACATGACTTCTGAACTGTTACCAGCAGAACATCAGCTTGACTTCTCAGCTTTCAGCAAATCTGAGGTGCTTAATCAGGAAGAGGTGGGCTGTAACCTTCTTAGAAGAACCTACATGGGGAAGCACCTCTTGAATTCCTTCTAGCTGGAAATCTTGAAGTCCTGGAAACCTTCTTTACACCTCTCTCCCCTCAAAAACTATACAATTTACAACTTTTTCCGGCTGTAATATAGAAATGTGATGAACTGCAGTGAGAAAAACTCTGAAAAAAAACTCTCCGAGTTTTCACGTGCCAGCTTAAAAAAACCTGAAGGAGCATAAAATTCTGATAGTACTACTGTCTCTTTTGAACACCAGACTTTCAGGAAATCAGCTTAGATTTTATTTCTGACATCATCATATAATCAAGGATCTGTCTTCATCTCAAGTGTTTTCTCTCGCCCACTTTCCCCAGAGCAGTCACACGTCTGTGACTCACGTACTATACCAATAGTGCAAATTAAAAGAAAACATTTTTCCTACTGCCATGTAGCCAGAGGCACTCCCACAGCTCTCCAGTCACAAGAGACTTGAGTAAGTCGGCCTTCTAGGGAGAAATGGGGCTGTCTCTGCTCTGCAGGATGAACTGAGGCTCATAACTTAATTTTGTGAAGAAAAAATCAGCCAGAGAAGCCCTTAGAGTGGAGTACCTGGAGTCAAGGTATCATGGATATGGTGCCATGAGAGACATTATGAGTGAAGCAGATAAAACTTTGATTCATGCAAGATTTTGAAGGAGATCTCCAGGAGCAAATGGGAATTGGTAACATAAAATGAAAATTAAAAAGCTCCTGAGCTTTGCTTAAGATACAAAGTGGTGAAGTGTCAGGAGGAGATCACCGGATGCCATGGGGAAGGAGAGGGATGATCATGAAGCCCATGGGCAATAAAAATCAGATTGTATTTTGCATTGCAGAGTTCTGTCCTGGACTGATAAGAGAAAATTCCCTTGTTGGCTAGAAGGCTGCTGGTTAAAAACAAATACTGATGAGAAAATTCTGATTAAACACTGTGTGAAAACACTCAGTGGGGCAGAGAAATACTCTTGAGGTTATACAAGGGGATGTGGGGCATTACAGGAATGAAGTCCAGAAGAGTTCAGCTTTGTTACTCTGAAATGGAGGCTGGGAAGAGGGAATATAATTGCTCTTCACATGTACATTGGGCATAAAATCAGGAAGGCTAAAATCCATCTAAGATGGTGCTTAATTAAGGTGCTAAATGATGACATAGGGGAAAAAAATTGCATTCCATGGTTTTGTACATTAAAATTTATTATTGGTCAGGGAAATTAACACTGGCTCCCAAATAGGAGTTAGGAACCAGCACTGTGAATCTCTGAGTCATTCAAGGTGGGAAATAGGTTATGTAAAAGGCAGTGTCTTGTTGGTAACGTGCAGGTGGCAATTCCCCACGTGGCTCTCCTTTGTGAAAAGCAAATTTACAAAAAAAGTGATTTTACAAGAGAGGATTGAAGAGAGCCACACACATCTTTTCCCCCCAGCAATTACTGCACCAGTACATTTAGCCATCAGGGAGTGCCTGTGTTTATTTATAAGGAGGAGAATATCACATGGATGTGGATATGAACAAGCAGATCTGCTGAAGCCAGAGAAGCTCTCTCCAGATCACATGAACTTAAAATTTGGCCCATTCTCTCTGGGAAGAAAAGATTGCTCTTGTCATTTATTATGAACTGGCAATGTCTGTGATCCCAAGAAGGGTGTTCCAGGCTCAGCTGAGGCACTCAGAGAGGCACCAGTGAGGCCATCGTTAAGCTTGTGACAAAATTGAAAGGCTTGTCAATCCTTCCAAATGCAGGTGGTGCTTCATGACTCCTCTTGTTTCCTGGGGCTTAGAAAGATGCTATAAAGGCAGACTGGTCCATGTCTTCCTCTGTGAATCTGGTTTGCTGTGACATAATTTTGCAGGTGGGGAAAAGGGTAACCAGATTAGATTCAGGTTGTGATGGATAGGTTAATAGAAATGAGTGCAAACAAACCCACAGGGGGTTTTTTGTTCGGCATAAGTAAATAGAAGTGGAAAAAATCTACTAGAATTCCCTTTTTAGTTTTTAATAAACTTGTCAGGATGCAGGTGATCTATGAGAGATGGAAATTTCCATTCACATTGAACACGCATTTGTTCAGACTGAGAGTTGTAGTGTAAGGAAGGAGGGAGCAGATCCTCCCACACAAAACTATCTCTGCTAACTCAGGCCCAGCATCCTGGTGGCTCTTGTAGGCTAGTGCTGCATTTCCCAGCCAGTCTCACCTTCAGGCTGGGCAGGGATTTGTCTGTCCCCATTTGATGACAGTTGCAGTAGCTGAATTTATTTCAGATGCAGGGCAGCAGTAAATCCCTAGAAGTCTGGGGCTAGAAATCAGAGTATTTCTTAGCTTAAATGTCCTGCAGCAGCAGTAAAACCACCCCAGTTCATGACTTATCCTTTGCTTATGCACTTTATGTGTCAGTACCTTATTTAACACCCTCATCTTTGACAGGAATTTGAAAGCAAGGCCTGCAGATAACATTTTATTGGACTTGCAGAGGCAGCGTGATGGCAATGGAAAAGGAATTTCTCTAGGACAGGAGAGAGCCCTGTGGAGGACCTTTTGTGTAGGAGTCACCAGACATCTTCTTTTAAGTGTTAAAGGACTGAAATTCCTGTGCTACTCTGTAGAGCTGTTTTAAGTGAAGCCCTGGCTTGAAATATCTGCTGGAAAAAATAAGTCTGATATTTCAAAGCAGAAGTTCTGATTTTGAGGCTGTTTTTACAGAAGGAAAAAAAAATGTTATATTGTTCATAAAGAAAAAGGAAAATAACTATTATTTTTCCATTAAGGTCTGGAATTCCACTGATGCATTTCTACAAAGCTTTGCCACCACCACTGGGGGACCATAATATATTAAGAAAAAAGTGAAGAATAGGTAAATATTCTACCTAGAAATGTTTTATTGCTTGTAAAGGAACTAACCTATAATTCTTCCTCAAGCGTAATTTCCAGTTGAGGGACTAAACTCACTGAGAGAATGGAGTACTTTAGTATTACAGTGCTGGGTTAATGGTTGGACTTGATGATCTTAGAGGTCTTTTCCAAGCTCAGCGATTCTGTGATTCTAAATCAATTTGTTTACTTGGCCCAGAGCTGCCTGAATTTTGGTCAGGTACAAAACTGCAACTACCGAGTTCACTGAGGCCTGAGTCCTGTTTAAGACTTGAAAAGATATTCAGAAGGAGAGGGCCTTCCCTTCTTCCCAGCCAAGTTTAATTGTTAATTACTCATTTGGCTGTCATGCAATGAACAGATGATGTTTTTCCACCATAAAGCCAGGTAAAACAGGTCTTCTGCTATTCCAGGGATAACTGTGTTCACCCAGATAATGGTATTTTGCCTGCAGGGTAATGGAGACATGGATCCATCTATTTTGGGGGTGAACTGGAGACACTTTGCACATTCAAACCACAGAAGAGCTTTGATCCAGCCCGCAAGGCAGGGTGCACTGATGTCCCCCATCCCTTGCAAACGTCAGGAGGAGGGATGGGAAGATGCTCCCCTCGCTTGGGATCAGGTCCTGTGCAGGTGCCCGACACACAGATCATTTAACCCCTGGCTGTTCCCGGCACAGTTCAATTTCCAAAGCAATTTCTCGGAGTGCTGGAGGTGAAGGATGGCCCCACCTTTGCTGCTGGTCCTTTGCTGAGCCATAAATCGACCCTGATTTGGAACGGGGAAGGTCTCCAGAAACAGCCTGGCAAGGTGGCAGCAGCTGTAAATGTGATGGAGAGAAAGGAGCCATCTCCTGTCAAGCTGATTGTCTCCAGAGGAAAGTTGCAGCACTTTTTATTGGACTTTTTTTAGATAACTGAAAAAGGGTGAGGCTGTCCTGCTGGTTCTTTGTCTCTATGAGCCTGTTTGACACAGAAATGATCAGCAGTGCCACCTGATATTCCCTCATACAATCACTACTCCGTCTTCAGTTTTGAATTGAGGGTATTTGTACTTAGACCCCACTGTGATAACTGTAAAACTGTAAAAGATGGCTGCATTTAAACACACCCATGGGAAAGCCCCAAAATGCAACTCAACTGCAATGTGCAGGCTTGGAAGAGAAAATAAAGCATGTAAGCTTTATTACTAGTATTTTTTATTCTTGTTTTGAAAGGTTGGAATGCCAGCATAGTCTCCAAGGCCAGGAATTATTTCTTTTAGCTGCTGGGACCTAGAAATACTGTATGCACTGTGTTTTGTGAACTGACCATTTTTTTGTATTATACATGTTTTCTCATGTGGGGATGTTTGGAGCCAAGGATTAATAGGGAAAATGAGGATTATTTTAACTTATTATTCCTAATTTTTTTTTGTTTAAATGTCTGCCTAAGAAAACATAGCTAATGTTATCCCCATGGATGCAGTGGCTATGGACCATCTTTTCCTGTTTTCTGGGGTAATTTAAAAGACATAAAATCCAAAGGGAAGAGTCACAGCAAGTGTTTGGTGGAGAAGGACCATGTGTTCCTAGATGAGGTGGCTGCCATGGTTATTAATGCCTTTCCTCCTTGTCTTTTTGGTTTTACTATCACATATGGGGCCATCTGGTTCCTCTGTGGGACTCCCAAGGCTTTTTGGCAAGCACACACATGACGATGTCTAGGGTTTTTCCTCTTCGAGCCTTTCTACTACATCTTATTTCCGGAAACCCTGCTCAAAAAAAGAGCTGCAGTCTCTACCTGTCACACAAACCTCGCTGTCACCAGTGCTGATGTTGTAGGGTAGCACTGGGAAAATCCTCCTTCACCTACAAGTCTGGTGGCACAGCAAGGAAGTGGCTGCACCTTGCACGGTGGTTCAGTGGCAGGTGGTGAGAGACAGATGCTCCTTGTCCCCTCGGCCTCTGAAGTGATCATGTGGCCTGGGATCTGAAGGCAGAAGGAAATTTGAAATATGCTCAGAGCACAAATTCATTCTTTTCAGGTCTTGAGAGGTTAGAAGCTCTTGAACTGTCTTGAATGTTAATTTTTTTCCCCTGTGCCATATGAGACAAGAACTGGGTTATGGAGCTGTTGGGCTTTCTTGGAAGATAAATGTGACCTATTGAATCCCATTTATCATGGTGACTGCTGTAAGAAATACAGCCTGCTGTCAGGGTACCTGGATGGATTACAGGGATGCAAAGCTGGAACAATTCAGCAATCAGCATCTCGGTGTGAAGGCCTTCCTGAAAGAGATGAAGTAATGGCTAAAAACAGAATAAATTTGTTTCAGAAGGCAAGATTAATCATCATGCAGGAGAAGGATTGCTTCAAGTGCAAGCAAGGAAATTGCACTATGAGTAATAAAGTTGCCCAGAGAAGAAAAGCACCAAATAAGCTAAGTACCAGGAGACACATTTCAAACAAGTTTTATCCGTCTCTAAAATGCCCCTCTTAGAGATGTAGGGGCAGATGTGGCTGAGCAACCTGCAGGGATGGATTCCACACTGCCTTTGGTTGTCATTCCAAATTGTCCAGTTTCAGAACATTCAAAACTTTCCATTGTTGTCAAATCTGTTCAACTGTAATGGAAAGTTATTCTTGTCTAACAAAACACGTTTCTTATAAATAGTGAGGGTTTGGCACAGCTTGTGCTTATACATGTACATCACAAAAGATTCACTTCTGGAGGCCTCAGCTGTCAGAATAAGGACTGTATGGGATGGGGGCCTGAGCTGCCCTGCTGCCTTTGGGATGAGTTTCAGGGCAGCTTGGTTTCAAGTGCTGCACGTTTATAATGTCCCTCAAAGAGCTTTTAACCAGGAGGTCAGAAAAAGGCACTCACAGATCAGACAAATGGCTGGGGGTGACATGAGCTGTTTCAGGAGATGTAAGATGGTCTGGAAACACTTTACTGTCCATGATCTCAGCACTCTGCCCTCCTGGCCACTGTCAGGCTGCTGTTCATCCCGTGCCCAAAGGAGCCAGGGAGGTTGAGGAGGGATTTCAAGTGGGACAAAGCAGTGACTCTGCTGTGTCCGTGACAGTGATGCCAGTGAACAGGCACAGGGAAGGGACGGACTCCAAATCCCTGCAGGGATTTAAAAGACGTGTGGATGTGGTTTAGTGGTGGGCTTGGCAGTGCTGGGGGAACTGCTGGGCTTGATGGTCTTAAAGGTCTTTTCCAACCTGAATAATTCCATGGGTTTTGAGAACATGGTGTGCAAGCAGTGCTCTGCTGTGCAGGGAAGGTGAAGTGGTGCTGTTCTGCAGCCAGAAGTTTGTGCCTGTGGCAATGAGTGAGAGAGTCCAGGAGGGATGGAAAAGGGTCAGCTGATATTTTTTTGCATACCACCTTAATTTTTAAGCCGCTTTTAAAAGGCTTAAAGGTTTGATTAGGAGTAAAACTTCAGCAGTGAAGAGGCTGGGGTAAAAGGCTGGCTGGATTTTGGAGGAGCATGTAGGAAAAAATGGTCAGATTTTCCAGAGGAATCTTTTTTTCTTAATAAAATGCCTCTATCTGAGAAAGATATACTTCAGTAATGTGAGGTTGTGGGATGGCATTTATTTTGGGTTTAAAAACAGGCAGAGAAGGAAATTGAAAATATCGAAATGCTTTATCTCAAATTTTCTTTTCTTTTTTTTTTTTTCTGAATGAGATATTTAATCTAGGAAACAGATACTTTGAGAGAACAAGTGAAAGAGACTTTTTAATGCCTTTCAGTCCCTGAAGAGGCCACAAGAAACCTGCAGAAGGGCTGTGTACAAGGGCCTGGAGGGCAAGCACCAGGGGCAGTGGCTTCCCACTGACAGAGGGCAACACTTAAGTTAGATTTTATCATGTATCTTCATTTATGCACAACATGCTTTAAATTTTCTGCTTTTTCTGGGGAAAATAACTCACAGCTCCATTGACCTGAAGGTGGCAAAAAAATCTGTGATTTCAGACTGCTGTTGTTAGAAAGAATTGCCTGGGGTTGCTACAAATTGGTGAAGTCAGGGCAAGTTCTGCCCTTCCAGAACAGCAACTCTGCTCTTACAGAACACCCACTCTGCTCTTTCCTGCATTTATGGACTTGTTTCCCAACATTTCTCCTGTTGATAGTTCACAGAAAATACCATGCCAGCAGCTGGTCATCATCAGGGACAAGATGGGCAGGTAGGGCTGAGGTAGGAGCTTCTCCTGGCCTCTGTCCCCATTAATTGTGGATAAGGATCCCATGGTCGTGGGGCAGCTGCTCCTTTTCCTACAAGTTAGTAGGTCAAATTAACACCAGAGCTCTCATCTCTGCTGGCCAAGTGCCTCATCTTCACTACAAATTCACTTATTCACGGATTACAAATTTTCTTTTTTCCCCTCCTCTGAGGATTTAGGCTCTGTTACAAAATCAGGATATAAAAAAAATTTCGTGCCATTGTAATAGGTACGATAGTATTTTGGATGAATTCAAATCCCTGCAGTTATTATTCCAGCTCAAGCTAAATTAAAATTTACAACACAAAGATTAGCTTCTGGACTAATGTAAATCTCACTTCAGGCTTTGACGAATCCGGATTAGTATTTTTGGTTGGAAAAAGACATAATGAAGGCATGACTGCCTGGAAAAATTCTAAAGATTAGCTACACCCTGCTTAAGAGGAAATTATTTTGATCCACAGCTCTTACTTCAGTTTAATAACCTCTGTAAACTTCTCTGAGTGACTATTTTAAAGGATTAACACAACAGAATTGAAGTTGGAAGCATTTTGTGACTGAAAATTTCACCAGGTCCTGTGGACTTCCAACGCCACTTGTGCATCTGCCTCTTCTGTGTACCAGGAGGAGGAGGAGTGTGAAAGATGCTGACCTACTTTAGAACAAGGGAAAACAGCTTCAGCAAATAATTAAAAAAACTAAATCCTTCTCTTTCAGAATAATTCTTGCAGAACAGTAGAGCAATATTTGACACTTGGAAACCATACATTCTAATTTCACTGTGTTTTTCATTTAGGAAAACACTTGGAAAATGAAGGCTCTGCATTCAGCGGGGAAATTGTGCAGTGTCTTGAAGGAACTATTGCTGCTATTAAGAAATTGGTATGGAAAATTTAATATTTAGCTTCAAACATAGGGGAATAAATTAGCTGGTAACCATGGAGTTAGTCTTTCACAGTTGTACCATTAGAAGTGTTCTCTTGTGTGAATTAAGAGAGGGAGAGAAAGGCATTTTGGGGTGAAGGGGAGGTGCTTGCCTGCACTTTGCTGCCTGCAGAGGTTTGGATGTCACGGAATAAACCAGCCTGACTAGGGAGCATGGCACAGCTGATCCAAGCCCTGGCTCACCTGGAGGGGTTTTAATGGGGCAGCAGAAGATGTCATTTATTCATTCTAGGGGCCAGGGAAATTTGAGGTGTGCCTACACTTCTGTCACAGTTTGGTCAGTGAAGTAAATGGTGGCTTGGGGTTGAAGTTCTCAGCTCTGTTGTGGTTTCATTGTTTGCTTTTGTGCAAGTGCAAGCAGCCACTCAGTGGGAGCACCACGAAAATCACTTGAAGGCAAAGATCTGCCTGTGCAGAGCTTTTTGCATCACAAGGACCTTGATGCTGTCAGTGCAAAGGAGTAAAACAGTGCTCCCCTCCCTCAGTGCTGCTGTGAGGATGCACCCCCTGCTGTCAGTGGGTTCTGCAGATACACAGAGCTCAGCAGCTGGGTGCTTCACCCCCTGACTGGGGGCAAAGTAATTTTTTAAAATAATCTACCTTTCCTTGAAACTTTCGCATAGATTCATAGAATCACGGAATATAGGATCATGGAATACCTTGAGTTGAAAGGGAACCACAAGGATCATCAAGTCCAACTCCTGGCCCTGCACAGGGCATCCCCAAGAATTCCACCATGAGCCTCAGAGTGCTGCCCAAACACCTCCTGAACAGTGACTGCTTGATAATGAGAGACCTGGCAGCAATTGTGAGCTGGGGATGGCTGCTCCCAGGTAACTGCTCTAAGACCTCTGAAGCCAATAAAGCCAGAGTGGCTTCAAGCAGAAGGTGTTTTAAAAGCATCTCCATAATGTATTTATCTACATTACACAGGTGTAAATCTTCTAAAACTTCCCTTTCTCCCTCAGTGGGTCTCTAAATTATCTGTTTCAGCCAGCTCTGCATTAGTCTATCAGGCAAGTGTTTTATGCCATGTGCTGAAATCATAAAGCTGTTTTCTTTTGCACCTCTTCAGCTAATTGAGGATGTAACTCACAGGAAAATTAAAACCTTTTACGCATTTATTTTACACCTCTAAATATTTCACCTTGCCAAGTAAAGGAGAGTAATTTATAAGCGTGCATGCAGAACTGGCTCTGCAGACAGCAAAGTTCAACAACGTCATTTCTTTCCACAGTGTCTCAGCAGGTGATTGTAACTTCCAGAAAAACTGAAGGAGAAAGGCCCAATTGGATTTATGCATAAATTGTGATGCCTTAAAGACCATCTTGTTCCAGCTCCACTGCCAAGGGCAGGGACACCTTCCACGATCCCAGGTTGCTCCAAGCCCCATCCAAGCTGGCCTGGAACACTGCCAGGGATGGGGCAGCCACAGCTTCTCTGGGCAACCTGTTGAGCAAGGTGAGCAAGCAGAATGATTTACCTGGACATGGAAAATATCCAGTATCAAATAATTAAAAAAAAAAAATTGTAAGGAAAAAGTGCTTTTTCATCAGTTGTATTACTTCATTGTCACTTGTGAATTTTTTTAATTGTGAGGAAGAAATTTGAAGAATTATGCTTGAATGTCTAGAAGAGACTATAAATAGCAGCAATCTTTGCTTCAGAATGCAGAATTTTCCAGGAGAGATTATTGCAGAGATGACAGGTAGTATTGACTTAACCAGACTTGAAAAAGCATCCCCCAAGAAAAATCCCAACAAGAGAATTGAATTTTACGTGTTTAAACAATCTGAAGTATTCTATAAAATAAATCTTACTGGTAGTAATTGTTATTAATAATAATAATTAATAGCTTATTAATGGAAGAAGAAGAGTGTTTGCTGATGTGTGATACTGTGAGGGTTAATCTCTCGCCTAAGGGTGTAAATGAGAGACATCTTTGCTGAAGACCCTGCACAAGCACTAGAGGAAAGACTGGAGAACTGCAGCATTCTCATCTGATCCCAGCTCTGTGCTGCAACTTCCCTCTGTGTGAGGTAGGGATAATGATACTTAATCTGATGTGACTTTGCTTCTGGGTGGAGTTCACCAGTCCAAATGCTTGTCACGGGTCCCTTTTAGACAGTGGAGAGAAAGAGGCATTTTCAGACATCCTTCATCCTGGAACAGATGCTTAAAGCAAGTCAGAAGAATCATAGAATCATTCAGGTTGGAAAAGCTCTCCAAGATCATCAAGTCCAACCATCCTGCCAGCACTGCCGAGGCCACCAGTAAGTGTGTCCCCAAGTGCCACATCCACACATTTTCTAAATCCCTCCAGGGATGGTTACTCCACCACTGCCCTGGGCAGCCTGTGCCAGTGCTGGACAACCCTTTCAGTGAATAGATTTTTCCCTAATACCCAATCTCAACCACCCCTGGCACAACTCGAGGCCATTTCCTCTTGTCCTGTCCCTTGTTCCCTGGGAGCAGAGCCTGACCCACAGCTGGCTGCACCCTCCTGTCAGGCAGTTGCAGAGTGTGAGAAGTTTCCCTCTGAGCCTCCTCTTCTCCAGGCTGGAGCTGGAGCTCATCATGAGCTGGAAGCTCCTCTTTCTCGCCATTGGCTGTGACAGGAGGCTAAAGCCTCAGCTCAAATGAAATATCCACATGAAACAAAGTTTGAGCTCTATTTCTCTTTTTTTTCCCTCAGCTGTGGCTTTACTTGCAGGATGACCAAGGCCTGTTCTGCTACCACCCTTCTCTTTGCACTGTAGTCACAAAACAAATTGTTCAGGGAGCTGATAGAGATCAAAGTCAGAGTTTCTTTTGCTTGGGAGAAGCAAGGGAGTTGGAGCTCTTTATCCAGCTAACCATGAGGCTGCATGAGTGAGTGGTGAGTGGCTGCATGTGAGTGGTGGCACAGGAGGAGGCATTGGAATGTGGCAGGGTGGGCAGGGAGAGCAGGACTGCCTTTTTTTTTGAATACTACAGAGTTAGAACAGCTTTAAATTCATCAAGAAACAGCAACCAGGCCTTTTTTTTCCCTTTTTCTTTTTTCCCCTCACAGCAGTGTTTGATGTTTGTTGTTTACCTTCTTTTACAGCCAGTTCCCTGCCTCACCTCTCTCTGTCCACAGCATGTGGCTGCTCTGCAACCAGGAGGTTGTTTGTACTTTTTGCTCCCATCCTGCTCTCCCTGAGTGGTTTTTTTTTTTTTGTAGGGGTGGACGTACCCTGGTGTGTCTCTTATCTCTGAAGCTGAAGAGATGCTGTAGTACCACACCCCTGCACAGAGAAGCTTCATCCCCAGTGCCTCCATGCTCTTCCCTTTCACACAGCAGTGGCTCTTCTGGGAGAAAAAATACTGAATTTCAAGCCAGGTGATCCTGCTCCTTACCCTTGGCTTCCAGAGCTCATTGTGCAGAAGATTATTTGGGGAGGAAAGGAGTGATTTTTATCAGTTCACTATATGTCCAGTGAGTTTCTTAGATAAACAGCATGAAAAAGAGCAGTTGTTCTGTGAGAACATATCGGGCTGCTTCTCGTTGATAAATGCAGATGACTCCGGGAAAATGTAGTAAGACTAAACTGCTGGAATAAGTATGTAATTTCTGGGGTGTTCGTGTCTTAGAATCACAGCTATCCTTTACCAGCTGACAGCATCAATAGTAGAGAATTAAAGATTATAAATCAATCCCTTAATGCATTATCTTTTAAATCTAAATAGCTTTTTACGGCTAAGAGGCTTCTGCATGTTTTGCATTTATTTTTTAGCCCTTGTTACTGCTGCACGTGAATCTAGTGCTGCTCAGACACATCAGCTGCAGCTTGCTGTGCTTATGGAACTGAATTCCTGCTTGAGAGGCAAAGAAACCCTTTGGAAAGAGAGAATGTTGCACCATGGCATGCGTGGAGAATTGCACTGGCGAGATCATTGAGGAGAACAGAAATATTTTCAAAACATGGTGAGCTGTGCTTGGCTCTCACCCCTGCAGCTCACTGCTGATGTTCCTAGGCAACTCTCTGCTGCAGCAGCAAGAGGTTTTTAGGATCTTTTTTCCCGGAACAGCAGAGCCTGCCTGCTGCTGCCTGCCTTCTACAGCCCTGGTGAGCTCGCTGAGGGAAAACTGGAGTTTTAACAATTAATGTTAAGGGACTGCTGCAGACAAAAATTATAGAACAGAATCATTAAGGATGGAAAAGCCCTCTAAGATCATTGAGTCCAACCATTAATTCAGCACTGCTAAGCCCTTTATTAAAACATAGCCCTAAATGCCACATCTACACATCTTTTAAATCTCTCTAGGGATGGTGACAGCATCACTGCCCTGGGCAGCTGTGCCTGTGCCTGGTCACTCTTTCCATCACAACATTTTTCCCAATATCCAATCTCAGTCTCACCTGGCACAACTTGAGGCTGCTCCCTCATCAAAATTCACAGTTTTCAGCTAAAAAAAAAAAAAAGGGGGCAGAAGAGGAATTCAGAATCAGTAGCTGTGCTAGAGATCCATCTTCTTCTGCAAGAGTTGCTCCAACAGAGACTTGGGAGATATTTGTTTTCTCCCTGCCAGATTTCATGTCACCGTCACCTTCTGCCACACTGCTAGAGCTGTTCAAAAATAAATCCCAATGCCCCTTCTTTGGGGAAGCCTGTTCCTGCTTTCTTTGTTGTGCCAGTGCTTGCAAGCAGCCCTTCCATTTTTAATGAAACCCGTGGAAAACAACTGCATCAGAAAAAGCAAAACTTTCTAAAAGTTATAATACAAATCACTGGAATCTCTTTCATTGGGACACAAAGTCTTAGATGGGCTTATCACAGCTACTGGTCACGTCATGGTTTACTGAATGTAAACTAATATTGCTCATGTATGGATAGGCAAGGATTCATTTCAACAAGCACAGAATGGTGGAATCAGAGAATGTTTCGGGTTGGAAGGGACCTTCAAGACCATCTTGCTGCAACCCTCCTGCCATGGGCAGGGAAACCTGGAATGAGATCATCCTGAAAGGTTTGACTTCTGTGTGCGTGGTGCATATAGATGTACGTACACACAGACACGGAATATGAATTTTCTCCTCTGTCAGAGCATCTCAGAATGTCACATCTGCATTGATGCTTCCTGCAGACTGTGAGACAAACAAACACGTGCTGGGAATTCACTCCCTCCAGGAAAACTGCTTCAAATAAAGGTCCCTGTATTTCCTAGCAAGCTGTGGGAAAAGGTTTTACTGGTTTTTATGTTCTGTCCTTCTTTCTGTTGTGTATATTTGATATACTTTCTGAATGATAACATAAAGACAGTTTACCAGAATAAAAAGTTTTTAGATTTTTTACTTAATCTGGTATAATCAGGTTCCTACACTGGGATGAAATCTCATGAAATTTGATCAAGTCCTAATTTGCATGATATATTAATTAGTCATCATTTCTTTATCTTACAGAATTTTTTCATTTGGTACATAGCTGTGGTTTTCACAGAAAATTATTTTCTTCTGGTATAAGTTTTGTGCTTATTTAATTTTGGAAGGCTTTGGATGTTTTAATTTAGAGTGTTAAACATTGCACAGTACATTGCTTGGTTAATTGCATTATTTTTAACATGGAAGAGAGAAATGAAAAGAAAAAAAAAAATCTTTGAAGCTCAGGAGGCAAAATCTTCCAAGAAAAGAGCTGAATTTGAAAACTTAAATACAAAATTTTTGGACCTACAGCATTTGACAAATTTGAATTCAATGGCACATTCTATACACAATTGTTTGGGTTCATTAGTGCAAAGATCAAAATTCAATTTCATAACTGGTCAAAGTGAGGGGCATTTGTAGAGAAATGTAGTCCCTACCTTTTAAGAAGAAAATGAGCTTGTTTGATGTCTGACTGACATTATTAACTGTCAATTATTGGCTCTAAAATAACTTTCAAAAATACAAGGTTTGTATAAAATGTTTGTACCAGATTCATGAAAATGTTTGCTCCTCTGTGCTGGTCAATTTATCAGGACGTTGTTATGAGGAACATTAAAAAGAGTCCGTGAGAGGATGATTTGGATCCCAGTCCCTCCCATGCCTCTGGTGGAGCTTCTTGAAGGACCAGCTGAAATGGAGAAATTAAAATCAAAAAATTAAATTAAAATATATTTAGTGGATGCAAACTATGATGTAAAAAATAGGAAGAAATTTAGAAAATAAGACTGTTCAGATGTTATGGAAGATTTTGTACTCTTCCAGAATTTTAACCTGAGTTAATCCTGCAATGAGGGTCCCTCAAATAGCAGATCTCACAGGTTAACATTTTAAAGTTTCATTACCAAACTGCATTGGTTATCTTTTTAACTCTTTCTCTGATTAAAAGCAATTAAATACAGAAAATACAGCCTTAACCACTGCTCCTTCAGTGTTCTTTCTTTGCAGGCTGTTGAAATTCTAACTGTGAAATCTCAGAGGGGCTAGAAAATAGTAGATTCTCATGCAGATATTATGAAAACTTTAAAAAAAACCCCATCAGTGGCAGTAAAGGGATTCATTATCTGCTGTTTTGAAAATTTCATTTGTTTTGACATATTCTGTTTTATTTTTATAGGCTATATTTAATTCTCATATCAAAACTGAAAAAAAAAAAAAAACCCAAGCAACTGGGAAAAAAAAGGAATTTAAAAAGACAAACACTTTGGCATTCTTAGAAAAGAGAATCTGTGGCACAGAGGTTTCTCCTTCTGAATGTCACCTGAATTGCAAGGCCTTGCAAAAGGTGTGAACAAGCCAAATAATCCAAATATTCTGTGGACTTGTCCGTGTTACTCCCATGGAGCTCAATGTGCAGATCCTCAATTTAGCACTATAATTAAAATGTTATAATTATTGTGATTATATATTAGTTGCTTCTCTCCTGATCTGCCTTTCCATACGTTGTAGGACCAAAGTGAAGGAGGGAAAAGCTGAGACTCTTGCTAGTGAATCAAGCCCCACTTTTGAACCTACTCCTCTGCACAATCTGAGCTAAAAATCCCTAAAAAGAAGAAAATATGAGTTCCTGGAAACTTGTGTAAAACCATTTCTCAGAACTCTACTATTTTTCCTGGTGGCAGCACTATTTCATTAATGTCCCCATGAAATGAATGTTGCCATTAATTAACAATGTAATTACTGTAAAAAATGAGCTGCAGCCAGCATCCTGCCGTGGCCCTTGATCTTGTAGGCAGTTATAAATGTCTTATCTTTACTCTTCTGAGTAGGAACTTCAGTAGAAAAATTTTTGCTGGGGAAGTTGACCAAGTTGTTTCGAGGGTCCAGGGAGTTGTGATCGGGCGATGACCAGAGAGCTGCAGGGCAGGAATTTCACCTGAGTGGAAGAGAAGCATTGTCTTCCTGTTTCTTTTTTGTTTCTTCCTCTTTTTGGGCTTGGTTTGTTTGGCTGGGTTTTTTTAAATGGTTGGGTGCTGCATTTTAAGTATCTCATCCATGTATTTTTTCCTGCACATTTTTTGCCACATGCTCCCAAAGCCTGGTCAATATGGATTTCTGGTTCTGTAGCTGTTTGCTGTAAGACTCTTAGGGTGCCAGGGTTTCTCATCCCTTCTTTTTCCCTTTGGTAACCTCTCCTCTGTATCAGATTTCTTTCCTCAAACACTTCTTCAGGTAGGCTCATGCTTCTTGCACAACTCCTGTTTTGTACAGGAGATTAAGAAAGGAAGAAAGTATCCCTTGTTCTGAGTGCATCCTGTGAAACACAAAAAGGCACAACGTTCACCCAAGAAAGAAGTATAAATCTGTGCTCAGTTTTATTCTGTAGACCAGCAGGTTGGACTTACCTGCCTGAAAGCATCTGATTTCTCCCTGTGTGCTTTTTCTATGGAAAATATTGCCTCTCTCCACAAGCCTTCCTTGACCTTGGGTTGGAAGGGGCCTTCAAGACCATCTTGTTTAAATGGTAATGCAAGACCTTGTAGTAGAAATCCTACTAGCTCTGTATGTCCTTGCCTCCTTTGCAAGTTTTATTCCCATCAGAAATATTAAATGGAATTAATGAATCAAGATAGAATGGAATAGAGCTCAAAAGCATGAAGACATAGCTTACGTCCACATGAGAGAGCTGAAAATTAGAATGCATGATTTTTTTTCTTAATTTTTGATTTTATTTATTTCGTTAACACCCTCCTAAATATGTCTACAATTATTTTGTTTATTAGGATTCAGCTTGATTCTGAATTACTGCTTTTACAATGAAAAATTGCCCAGGAAAAGAAGAATTTCAATTAACCTGGAGAGGTAAGAGAGATATTTTTGTTCTGGCTCAGAGTTTTTACTACTGAGGCCATGGGCTGATGCTGAAAGACTTGAGAGGCACTGAGAGGTCTGATGAGCTTGAAGAAGAGGTTTTGTGTGCTGGGATGCAAGGGAAGAGAGGGTGATGAGGTTAGGATGTTATTTGGGAGGGACTAAATGTGCAGGAAGAGGATGGGGCAGACAGATGGATGTGGGAGGGTTGTGGGGAGATTTGTCAGCAAGGATGAGGTCAGGTTCCTGGTCTGGAAAGCTGAGTGTGCAGTTTCCATAGGCATCCTTGCTGACTTGCTCTGTGCTTTTTTTGTGTTATTATTGACTTTCACTGTGCGTGGGGAAAACCTAAATCTAGCAGGGGCTCTGCACACATCTGTCCAAGGGGTCTTTCCTGGCTGTGCCTGTAACCTCTCCTCCAGAAGTGTACATATCAAACAAGAGGCTGGGCCATTAGAAACTCTGCCATGCTGGGATTAGGCAGCACGAGGTGGGAGCCACACTGTCCCCATCCCATGGCCACTCCACCTGCTCTTGTACAGCATTCACAGTTGTGACCCAAATCACCTATATTCCTATTTCCTCCGTGTCTTTCATCTTCCTGCACTTGCCTCCATCAGCCCAGACCCATGACTCCTGCCTGCCTCCTCTGATATTGCATGCCCACCATCCCATCCTGCGTCGTCAAGACTTCCCCATTTTAGGCACTGGTTGAAGTTTTCTCGGAATTATTGTAGTAAATCTGTTGGAGTGAGTGATGGTGGTCAAGACATCCCCCAAGGCTGCTGACTGTCACTGTTCCTTAGAACAATGAAGAGCTTCTTTCAGCACTGAAATGCTGAATATGAACTGTGCAGCTTTCAAAGATTCCAAGGGCTCCTTTGCTCTACAGCAGATGCTCAGTCCCCAGGGAAACCGTGTGACTCTTGGTCAACAGTCTGATCTGAGACAGGATAAATCAGGTGCCAGGAGTGCAGGAAATGTCCTCTTTGCATGTCTGACCTTAGGAAGGTGGATTTACAGCCGGCCTTGAGGATTGTTCTCATTCTGCTGGTGGAGAGATTGTGCTCCTACATCACAAAGGACAGCCACGGTCATGTAACTCCTCAAGCCTCCCTAAAGATCAGGGCTGAGGCTGTCGCTGCTGAGTAAACCACTGTGCTGGATTCATTCTCATGTTCTTCGTGGCTGTGTTCTGAGCTATGCAGAACATACAAAAGAGATGCTAAACATACCTTGATACTCTCCTACTCTGTCTTTTCCTTAATAAGATCCATTCTGAAAGAATTTCCCCCTCACCTAATACAGTGCTGATGAGACTGTTATCAGAGGATTGCCCTTTCTTTGGTGTCCTCAACAGAACTAGGTATAAACAGCAATTGTATCTGTTTATTTTCACTCAGTGACACACTCATAGCATTTTCTCATTTTTTAACTTTTCTTCCTATTTTGATGAAACAACTGAAGGTGCTTTTTTTTTTCTTCTCCATTTTTCTCGAGGGGCTTTCAGTATTTCTTGCACTTGCCCTCCGCTATTTTCATCTGCAAAATGCCTCTGTCTGAATGCTGTGTTATGGATATGATGTGTGTGAGGGGAATAAATTTCTTTGTAGAAGTCGTGTTAGATAAAGCTCATTCTTCTCTGTTTGGAGCATTACAATGATGCAAAATATCAAAGTAGTCCACAGAAATGAGACTCAGCTCACCTTTCTCTGCCTTCCTCACATACCTCTTTCTGCCAAGGGAGTCATTTCCTCTGTTCTCCATATTTTACTCTTTTTTTCATTTTTTTTACTGATTTTTCTGCTACAGTCTTTTATTTAAAAAAAAAAATTTAAAGCTCGTGAGAATATCCAAACATCAATACTTTGAGTTTATCTGATGTTTCTAGTCTTTGATCACAGGAGTGGATATGACAGGTTTACCTCACTTCAGAGTCTCAGAAGGAACAAAAACAGGTAGTGCAGCATTTGACATTGGGATCCTGTACAGAAGTGAGTTCAGAGTCCTGTGTTGCTTCACATCCTGGGCCCAGTTTCATTCCTTTGTGTGGTTTTATTTCCTGGCTATCATCTTGTCTCTCTGTTCTCCAAGTCTCCCAGCCTACACAGATTGTTCCTGTCCTCCCTTTCTGTGCTTTTACCTACTGCGGCAAAACAGAGGGGACGTATTTTTCCACTGAGAAGTCATTTAACTTGTGACTTGCGTTTCTTTGGCCCTAACCAAGATGAGATTCCACTGTGCTGAGAAATGTACATACATCAAATTAGACTTTTTTTTGGCCAGATCTACTCGTGATTATATTTAAGTGCTCATCAGGAATAGGTGAGTGAAGTTCAAATCAGCTTCAGTTCCCAAAATAGCCCTGCTGGGTGAGACTCAGTGCTGGTCCTACCAGGATCCTGTCTTCTGCAGTGATCAATAGTCCTCCTTGGAGAAGTAATGCAAGAACAGTCAAATATAGAATGACCCTTCTTCTGTATAATCTCCATGACAAATGGAGTGTCAGGAACTTCTGTGGATGAGGATGATATCTGCATTTTAATAGCTTTTGATGGAATTTTATGCTATGCTGGATCTTCAGTGCAATATTCTCCTATCACTGGTTGATTCTTTTAGCTCACATATACGTTTATACTCCCTAAAAACTTATATAGTTTATTTAATATGGACAAGAATTCTCTTGTTTTAAACTTGCTGTCTCAAAAGTTTATTGGCATCCTGCAGTTCTTGTGTTATGAGAAACAGTAACTCATCTCCTCAACTCCTCAACAGCAAAGGTGTGTGTGATTTTTACACAACTTTATGTCCCTTCAGTCGCCTCTTTTTCAGGCTGAGCAAAAACAGTTGGAAAAATCACCCTAGATAATTGTTATCCATGCTTTACTGACTGAATGGAATAATGATTCCTGTTAGTTTGCAGGAGGTCTGGCCTCATACTGGAATCAATCTGTTTTTTCCTTAAGAACTCAGGTGATAGGATAGAGCAAATGCTTATCATATCTGCAGATGACAAACATGATAAGAGTGGGAGCACCCTCTGCAGGGCAGAACTAGAATTCAGAATTATTTTAGCAAGCCAGAAAATTAATTTAAAGGAAAAAAATGTTCATAATAATAATTTTTAAAAATTCTTGTTTTTGCATTTAGGTAGAAACAGTTGTTTGTGCAAATCCATCATGAGGGAGATATTTAAGCAGTGATAAACAGAATTAAAGCTGAAAAGTTGAACATAAGACAACGAAGATTTGTGGCAATGAAAAAGGCAACAGTCAGACCAGTGTGTGTGAAAAGGTGGTCTGGCAAAGTTTAAGGTGTGTGTTCTCACCTGTAGCTTTGGTATAGGACAGACCTGGAGTTTAAAGGAGGATGCAGATTATTTTGTGATCCAAGAGGAGTTCAATAAAGATGATGAAAAAAAGGTTGAAGAACTGTGCAACTTTTCCATTTAAAATAGGTAAATCTAAGAGAAGACATGGTAGGAACTATCAAATAAAAATCCTTAGCAAGCCAGTAAGATTTTCTCCTTGTCCATTTTTTTCAGACAAGTAACTGGCAAGAGAATGGATTTAACATAAGAAAAAGGCCCTTAAAAAGTACTGACAGCACACAGAATAAGCCCCTGGAATCAAACTGGAATCAGTTGTCTGAGTGTTGCAGAGACAGAGAATTTCTACCACCAGGGTTTTTAAGGACAAATCAAACATCTGTCAGGGGTACTTAGGTCTAATTGGTTCTGCTGTACAGCAGAGATGGACTAAGATGACCTTTCGAGATTACTTTCAGTATTCTTTTTTCTACTGTAAAAAGAAGTAGAATTAAACCTAAGCAGGCTGACCTTGGAAGAAACCCAGAGAGAAACAAAAGAGAAGTATAAAAAGTTTTAAAAAAAAAGAGGGAGACCGGTTAAGCCAATCAGTTACTGATAGACCCTGCTTTTATTTATAAAGCTTGATTCTCATGTTCAGTCATCACACTGTCTAAAAATCCCTCCTCTGCTTTGTAGAATAGAAAGATGAAATTTGGAAGGAAACAAAGAGGAATATCCAAGGGCAAGGCAGCTGCCTGAGGCATGATCAATACAGTGTGTCTGGTGCATTCAGTCAGGGATTGCAGGAAAAGCTTTCCCTGGCCCGTGAAGGGGGCTGGGATGCAGGAGAGGTGTGGCACGGGCCTGTGAAAGGTGGAATATGTGCTTTTGAAAATATTCTGTACATCTTTCAGGCCCTTGGCTACCGGCTCTCTCTGATCACACCTGTCTGGAAACAAAGGCTTCCCTCAAGAAGAAAACTTATCTGGGTACTGATAGAGCTGATCCAACATTAATGAGTCCACACAGTTTTGTGGGAGCAAAGGAGGAAGAATTTCCCTGCTTGAGCATGACCTGTGCTGCTCTGGCTGTTCTCACCCATTTTATTTGGTGCCATAGACATGAATGGCTCGTGTTGATTTTTGGGAACTCCTAAAATTTGTTCAACAGAGTGACATGGATGATGTTGTTGAAAGAAAAACTGTCTTCTTAATGTCAGAGGAATACATTAACCTTTTTATTTCCATAAGCTAAAACTCATTTTATTCTTCCTGATCTATCTAGAAACAGTGAAGCTCTTTGGAAAATATTTAGAAAACTGGGATAATATCCAGTAGTAATTATTTTTTTTCACAGAGGAATAATAAAACAAGATATTTTTGCAGGGAACTCAAGTCAGCAATAGGCAAAAGCCTGAATGACCTGACAGTGCTTCATGGTAACATGTTAATAACTACTTCAGAACAAAAAAAAAGGTGACTTTTTTCTTTTTAAGAAGACATTTTTAAGAATATGCTTCAGTCCTTATTTTTTTTTTTTTGGGCCAGCAATCTACCCCATTGCAACTCTTAACTCTGTTGTAAATCTTCTGAAGAGAGGGTCAGAGGAGATCTTTATTCAAAAGATAAGTTTTCTGTTGCAGTGGTTTGCATAAATCTATTTCACTTACCATGTAAAAAATAAAATTGCCTTTTGCAAACAAGGCACTACTATCTTCGAAGTCATATGAGGCAAAGTATTAAATCTGTGTTTTCCAGCATTGTTTAAAAGTCTTGGCTATAAAAACAATTTTTTCCTGATATTCCTCTTGTTGGTCTGATACTCAAATTTTTCTTAATCCTGTACCTCATAATGTTCAGCTCATCAGCCTTGTAATATTTTTCCAGTTGGGTGTGGCTTTAATTTTTAACCGAAATTCAAATAAACTATCAAGAAAGTTTTTCCACCAGTTATCCTGTCAGAAAGGCAAACTTTGGGGGTTTTTTATGCAAGGATTAGGTACTTGAAAAAGTTCCTTCAAAGCTACAGGCCCGGTGGCCAGTCAGGCTGTGGGAAAACAAGATAAGCAAAACAAGTTTCTTAATATTTGGAGGGGTTTTTTTTTCATTTTAAGAAAAAATAAATTGTACTCTGTGTCCCTACAGGAATTTCTGGAAAATAAGTGAGAAATACTGAACACAGTGCCAGCTCTAACAACAAAAATTCAGCAATGAGAGGAAGATATCAGTGGTACTCACAGCAGGTTACAATACAAGCAGGAAGGACTGGATACTCTGGCGGTCAAAAAATCCTGAATGGGTGCTCACTGTAAGATATACTGAACTTCTTTCTTTTTCCACATTTTTTTTCCTTCTAAATCATACAGTATGTTAATTCTGAACTGCTTTCACCAGGCACTGCAGTGGTGGAACCAGGGGAAATGGCTTCAAACTGAAAGAGAGGAGGTTTAGATGTCAAGAAGAAATTCTTCCCTGTGAGGGTGGGGAGGCCCTGGCACAGGGTACCCAGAGAAGCTGTGGCTGCCCCATCCCTGGCAGTGTTCCAGGCCAGGTTGGATGGGCCTTGGAGCACCCTGGGATAGTGGAAAGTGTCCCTGCTCATGGCAGCAGGGTGGAACTGGATGGTCTTTCAGTCTCTTTCAATCCAAACTATTCCATGATTCTCTATAAAACACAAGCAGTGTGTCCAATCCTCCTGCTGCAGATTGAGACCTTTTATTGGAAGAACCAGGAACGCTTCAAGGCACAGCCTGGATATGATCATCCTTAACTTCCACTTCCTGAAGAGCTGTGATAATAGCAGTGAGGGGGCTGTAAAACACTCTGAGCATCAGTGATCTTCCCAGAACTGTGTGTTTGCTTTCCCACAAAGGATAAAGAAAACTGACAGAGCCCAACTTCTGCAGCTTGTGGCTGGGTGGTTATCACAGCAGGACTACGTGGTTAATTAATGTTTATGTTCTTTAGAATTTTAATGGGAGCAATTTGTACTGCTGTATCTGTGGCTGATATAAATATGTATACATATACACAATTCTTTTAATGCTACTGAGAGAAGATGATAAAAAGACTTTATTAACTTGTATTTCACATTTCAGGTTTTGCTGAAGGCCAAAGCAGGAAGGTCAGTGGTTGGGGTGCCAGGCAAGGTCCATGGGGTGCACTGCCTTCCTACAAGCTTTACTTTTAACAGAATCCCTTATTCTGCTTTCAAAATCAACACATGATTCTCCAGAACTAGCAAAAGATGTACTCTTTAGCTAGGACTTGTTACTTTTCTTTTTAAAAACAAGATATAGCATAACATTTAAACCCAATGCACATAGTCCACACAGGGAAATATACATGAAAGAGTAAAGTCTGTAGATGTGGTATTTTAACATGAATTTTAATCCCATACTTTTCAAACTCTCCTCTACATCAGTGTCTGCAAATCAGACACTGTATCTAGCACTACAGACAGCATTTGGTTTCTTTAAGATCAATTACTTCCTTAATCCCTAAATAAAACCTTGCTTCTGCATGCAAGACTGACTTTGTTTGCACACAATTTTTAGGTGCAGTGAACCTGTCAACTGGCATTTCACATTAAAAACAAAAAACCACACAAAGCCATCAGGAAGGGCATATCAGATGTAACAAAATCAAACCTTCTGTGGAGGAGAGTGACAGCTCGAGGCAGCCTGCCTGAGATGACACCTTTCCAAGCCCCTGAGCTGCTGGCAGACTCTGCCCTTAGCACTGTTGGTAGGTGACAGAATGAAAAAAGCATTGTAGTTACACATATATAGAAATATGCACTGTTACAGTCAATGATCCAGACAGTGGAGTTTAATTTGAGAGGATCTTCTTACTCTTGGTTCTGGTTTTGGCCCTTCAGCACTGCTCTGCATCTTCTTCCAGACCCTCTACAGCACCAAGTGATGGTGACCAGTACTAACCCAACTACCAAGAAGAGACTCTTTAATCTTACCAATCTAATGCTCTCCAGGAAGGTCTCCATACATGGAGGACACAGAGCATAAACTCTACCTTACAGAGAATTTTACAGTGCATTTCTTCTCCTTTTACCCAGCAGTCAGACTCAAACATCATGAGGAATCATGTACACATTTTATCTTTTGATGGAAGGGAAAAGACAGTCTGTTTCCACTGGTGGGGGAGAGAAGCTAGAATATGTGATGAGAAAATTAAGTTCTCTGGTATATTCAAGCTCTATTTTTTTTTTTTAATAAAATCTACTGAAAACCAGGCTCTATTGTTTTATTCAAATATCATGTTAGGAAATGAACAATACACAAGCAAAGCATTGTACTAGGATGTGACCCAAGCTTTTTATACAGATTCACAGTGATAAATAGATAAAAAGACACTGCTTTTGATCTATACCAGATACTTAGGAAGAATACAAAGTGCAGCTTTTTAATATCATACAGTCTCACCCAGAGGTGTTTCACCAGAAATCTGGCACATAAACAACTTCTTTGAAAACTGAAGTTTCCAAAGCATGACAAGCACTAAAATTGCTTCATCCAGATCACTGGGACAGAGTTGTTGGCACAGGCTCCTTTTAATGTCCATTCCCACCTTCAGAGAGGATGCGTGAGGGCTCCGTGTACTTTGCTGTCATCAAGTAGAAAAGGGCAGGGGCAGGTACCAAGGCAAGCAAAGGCAGGTCCTGCTCAAGCTTATCCAGTTTGGAAATGGAGATGATTCCATAGGCATGAAGTAACCAGTGGCTGAAGAGGACAACGAGCCTTTTCTTCCTCACAAGCAGATCCTTGAAAAACTTGCAAAATAAACACAATATCGTGTTAGCATTCAGCCTGTCCCCAGCACCTGACATTTAAGAGGTGTTATGGGCAGAGCACAGAGACCATGTGAAGCCTCCTGGGTTTGAGCCCTTCCAGCACACACACAGTTCCTCAGTGCACCATCAGAGGGAATTCTCACATGAGATTCCTCCAGCCAAGAGGAGAAAGGATAAAGGAAGAGGCTTAAATGTAAAAAACACCACGGAGAAAAGGCAAGAAACAAAGTGGTCTCTGCTCACTCAAGTCTTTTTCACTCTGAGTTTTAACATAGGAAACGTGTTCACCTACCTCCACTTCAGAAGCAGACATGTACACAGCCAGTGTAACCAAAGACAGCACCAGGATGATGTATGGGAAAGCATAATCTGAAGGCAAACATGCAAGACATTAGCAGGCAAAAAATGGCATGGCTTATCCTTCAGCAAAGAGAGTTCTTCCAGAGGTGTGAAGCAATCTGAGCTACTCTAGCTGCCTCTTAGCATGGCACCCCACGTGCACAGCAGGGAGGGTCAGCCAAGCACAACCCTTCAACTGCTCCTTCTGAGGCTTTCTGCTGTTTCTTGGTAGAGTTACTCAACACTTACAGCATGAACTGAAAAAGGCACATAATGAGAAAAGTAGTCAGGCTGAGTGGGGATTTTGTGGCACCTCTCCAAATGTGACAAGAATGCTGGAAGCTAAACCAAAAATAGCCCATCTCCCCAAATTTACACTGAAATCCATCTCCAAAATCAGACAAACTCTGCCTTAACAGAAAGCAGAACTAGCTCCCTCTCACCCCCTCTATTCCTGTTTTGGGAAAGTGACAGTCTCTAGCAGCATGGCTGAGGCAAAGCAGTGTTGGTCAGGAGCCTGGTGAGGACAGAGCTCCTAATGAGCAACCTTTTCAGGTGAAACTCCTCAAAATAACCCTAAGCAACACCCTTACTCCCAAAGCAAAATGTGTCCCTTGCCTCTCTCCCCAAAGTCCTTTCTCAGTGTGCCTTTATAGGTGTGTTCAGGAGTGTTTTTAGGAGAGAACTCACAGAGGAGGCCTCCTCCCACGGCCTGCAGCACGGTGAGGATGGGGAAGAAGTAGAGTGCTGCATAAATGCTTTTAAATCGGTCAGACCTTCCCAAACCACAGGCAATCTTCTTAACCAGCAGAGGCCGAAGCAGCATCATCAACACGAGACAGAAAGCATAATAGATAAACACGATGGTGTACCTGGGAGAAAAAAAAAGAAAAATGCCTTAAAATGTGCAGTTTTCTCATAGAGATTCGGGTCACGACCAAGGAATCTGGGGTTAGTCAGTGAAGTCTAAAGACTTGATAAGCAAAGGGTGTAAACACAGAATGATAGGCTTACTTTTCCTAGGGCAAACAGTCAAGATGTTTCCTTTCCAAGGAAAGGAAAACAAAAAGAAAAAAAAGAAGTTTTAAGCTACATAGTGGCAGGATGAGAGGACATAGTCTCAAGCTGCATATGGAGAGGTTCAGGTTGGGCATTGGGAGGAATGTCTTCACAGAAAGGGTGATCAGACACTGGAATGGGCTCTCCAGGGAGGTGATGGAGTCACTGTCCCTGGAGATGTTTAAGGAAAGACTCAGTGCCATGGTGGTGTTGGGCCATAAGATGGACTCGATGATCCCAGAGGTCTTTTCCAACCTAACTGATTGAGCGGTACCCTGGGCTATGCCACTTTCTTTGATTACTCAGAAAGTCACTAAGCGCTGCTAAATCCATGTAAAACAGCTCAATGCACAAAAGATTCAGGGGATTGATTGTCACTGATCCCAGCTCTATGTGAACACTTTTGAGGAGAGGCGGGGACAGAAACGCAGCTGTACAAAGGGCAGGGGCAGACAGGAGCACAAACACTTCACACTCACAGCGGGTACACAGCCTCGTGGGTGCAGTGCACTGTGGTGATGTAGTCGGGGCTGGGGTTGTAGAGCATCGTGTACCAGTCTGAGAGCTTCTTCACCCTGCAGGAGCGGATGTGCAGGGAGCCCACGGGGTCGCTGAGCAGCAGCGTCACCACGGCCGCCACGCTGCACTCCAGCAGCGCCGTCAGGTGCTGCAGCACCGCGCTGGAGCTGCGGGACAACGCACACACGGTCACTGCCGCTCCGCCAGCGCCAGGGCAAACCCAAACACCCGCTGAAAAGAGGGGGCCTGGCCAGGGCAGAACCTTCTGCAGGGTTAAAATCTGCTCAGTGTGGAAACTCTTTTACAATCTCAGGTGATTTAGCGTGGAAAAGAAAAGAGCACTGAGGGTAACGCACCACGCATCTCAGAAGGGGTGACATTGCTACATGTGATGTAAGCAGAATTTCCCAAGCTGCAAGTCTTTGTTGAAGATGGTAAACATTCATATATTAAACATCCCCAGTCCCCTATGTTTTCAGTGCTTATAGAATCATAGAATCACAGACTGATTTGGGTTAGAAGGGGCTTTAAAGACCATCTAGTTCCAACTCCCTGCCAAGGGCAGGGACAGTTCAGTACACTCCAGAGCCATCACTTGTTAAAGAACTCCAGTCTAACACCTAATGGCCCCATGCAGCTGTGGATTTAAACCTCTTTTCTACAGAGCTGCTTTGATGTAAAGGCCACAGCAGCTCTGCTATCAAGACCAAAACCCAGAATACATGCTCCTAAAGGGAAAACCCAAACCCATTCTCTCATTGCACTCATGCAGCCCTGCTGACACTGGCCCAGGAGAGAGGGGACGACACAACTCACTCACTGCTCCTGTCTGCTGGGAAACCCAGCCCAGCCCAAACTGCCAGAGGAACTGTGCACCACCACATTAAAGAGGTACAGACCATGCCCTGAGGGCACTGACTGGAAAGGGTGGCCTGCAGGACACTTACATTTGTAAATTAACCCTCCGACAGCTGCTCTAAACCTACGTGCAACCACAACAGCTCAACCAACAAGGGTGGATGGGGCTCTGAGCAACCTGGTCTACTGGAAGGTGTCCCTACCCACAAGAGGGAGTTGGAACTGGATGATCTTTAAGGTTCCCCCCAACCCAAACCAGTCCAGGAGTCTAAGAACTGCTGGACACTTCAATTCAGCTTCTCTGATTGATCACTCATGGATAAAAGATTTCCAATTTTAAACAACTCATCTAGAGAAAGGGTACACGAACCTCTTCTTTCCAGAATACCACTCAATAAAGAACCAGTGTAAAACCAGGGGCAGCATGGCCATGAAGCCGAGGTACAGCCAGTCATAGCGGTCTGGAGATCCCGTACATTCCCGGCAGATTTTGTTGTCATCAGTTCTTTGGCCTCTAGGACACACCTGCCGAAAGCAGAGGTTGTATTTACAATCCCAGTACCAACAGCAAATCACTGCAGTCCCTGGAAAAACAGCTTGAAGCAGTACAGGGCAAAGCATACACCAGATTTTTAGAGAAATGAAACAATAACCCCAGTAATTTCTCAACCTAGACTTGCTCTCTCTGGCTCTTCTTTTTTAATATACACAAGGGTGAAACAGGATTAAAAGACTTTCACCCAAGCCTCCGTTTTCCTCTCCTGCTGTCACACCACTCCCTTTCATCTCAGCTCCCTCACCAGGCTGCTCACAACCCCTGCTCCCCAGTTTCTTGCTTCCCTTTCATCCCATCCTCCCTGGACCTCGCTCTCCCTTAGCCCTCCAATGAAATCAGTGTGCACAGTGATTTATTTCAGCACAGCTCTCCGCACCATCCCGTTCTGCTCCAGCTTTCCCAGCCCCCCCACTCCGCTCGGGTTCAGCACTTAGCCTCCAGCATCTCCTTCGGGAAACGTGCAGCTCCTGTTTGGGTCAGGCAGCTGAGCCCGCCCCAGCAGCCCCCGTCACCCCGGCCCGCAGGGGCTGGGCTGGGGCCGCGGTGCTGCTGCCAGCGGGACCCGCCTGAGCTCCCGCACCGGGAGGGCGCGGGGCCACCGCCCCTCCCCGGGCCGAGCCTCGCACTTACCCCGCAGTCCCCGTAGGTCTCCACGGAGCCGTTCACAGACAGGACGGTCCTGCCGCAGTACAGCCCGAGGCAGGCGGGCTGGATGTCCACAGCTGCGGGGAGAGCGCGGGCCGCGTTACTGCCAGGGGCACCGAGCGCCACTCCCGCTCCACTCCTATGACAACACCCTCATTCCCAGTCCCATTCCCAGCCCCATCCCGGTGCCCCATCCCGGCCCGTCCTACCGGCGCGGAACATCGCGGTAACCCAGCAACGGGAGCCCCCGGCACTCCCGGCTCGGCACTTCCGCTTCCGCCGGGGGCCGGCTCCGCCCGGGAACGCGCGCGGGACACGCAGGGGGCGGGGCTCTGGGGGCGGGGCCTGTGGGAGCAGCGCTGTCTGGGGAGTGGGGCGGGGTCGCTGCTGTGGGCGTGGCTTCAGCGGAGGGGCGGGGCGGATGCCTCGGGGGCGTGGCCTCTGGCAGGGGAGGGGCCCAGACGGGGCGTGGTC